>VZRI01006728.1:0-120337 GCA_013397515.1 Upupa epops
ACCCACCTGAATCTGTTCCTGTGATCTTGTTGTGGCCAGGGGATTGGACTTGATGATCTTTTGAGGTCCCTTCCAATCCTTAATGATTCTATGATTCCATGACTCATCACACTCCAAATTGCAAAAAGAAGACTTGCAAGCACCATGAAGGAGGCTGCTTCTTTATGAAGATGAAGAAGGCATTGCTCCTCAGGTGAGAAGCCAAGACAGGTAATGCTGTATCAATATATGTGATAGAAACAGTAAGTTTTTTCTCACTTAGTCGGACACTTCCACTCTAACTTTGCAGAATGGTCTATTTTTCTTTCTTCTGCAATACAGATGATTAAATCAGCAGTAGACATGTACATTTTATCAAGTGAATATCACTAATGTACTCTCCAGCTGACTGCTTCGAGTAGCACGTTACTGAAAATGCCTACTATTACTTAATTTTGTAATTAATTAAGTAAGTAATCTTAAACCATTGTTAAGCAAATTACATACTCATATCAAAACCAATGCAGACTGTTACCTTTGGCAAGAAATCAGTGTAGACCTGTTAGTATTTCAACGAGGTTTTATTTGATGAGTCAGATTATTCAGGTCAGAGGTAAAGCTACAGAAAACACATTTTGTGAGTCCAATCACTTCTAGGGAACCAGCACTGCTACAATCCATGCCATCACTTTCTCTGTAGACTAGCAGTCTGTAGAATCATAATTACAACTCTATTCATGAATATTGCAAAACCTGGCTGAGTGCTCATCATAATGTTTTCATTAACAAACCTTTATTAGCTGCAGTTAAAAAAATACTGACTGAAATAAAAATTGCCCTGGCTACATACTATATGGTATATTTCAGTCAAACAAACTGATTGCTTCTCGTTACAGTCATAATAGCAAATAATGAAAAAAAAAACAAGAAAGGATCATGGGATTGTGAGAATATCTGGTTTCTCTGATCATTTGTCATAACTGTTGAATTTACTTCTCTTCAATGATCCTATTATAGATTCCTCTCTGTGGTTGAGGCTGAAAAAAATTCTAAACTTTTACTTCATCCTTCAACATTTACTTTGTAATACAAGAATGTATTTTGGGAACATTTCTAATATATAAGTGTATTTTTATTATATTTATTATTTTAAGTGAAAATACAGCATCAAACACCATTTTTTCCTTGATTAAAATCTCTGGTAATTCTGTCTTGGCAAATTCTTCAGGTTGATAGTTAACGTTACTTAAAAAATTAGACAACATATCCAGCTCTATCAAAAAAATCCTGCAGTTTATTAGTTCATCATCTTCACATGACCAAAAATGTATTTGTTTTAAGTCATCCTCCTATGTGTATCTTGATACTGCAGAATGGAGTTTAACAGAGATACGCAGACCTCAGGCCTCAGTAATGCATTACAACATATTTGAAATAAAAAAAACAGTTGCATTTTCCTTTTTCATCCTCCCAGGAAAGTGAAGCAAGCACAATAACAGGCGATATCACGAACGTGTAAAACATTTAAATACTTATTGTTGTCAAAATCATCGTAAGTGAAAGCGAAATATCAGAGCAACCATGATAATATCCCTGTTCTCACACATGGTGAGCTGCTAATCTGATAGCTTTGAGATATAATACTTTGCACCCTGCATTAATATGTGGTCCAATTCAAAATTCAAATGTTTACACCAGTTAATACTTAGCTAATATTTACTAAGTGAGAACTAAAAGAAAGAGCAGTTGCAGTGCTATCCCAAAATAACCTTCAGTGTAGAAACAAGACTATTTCCTAGATAAGTATTTTAGGCTTTGTGTCAAGTGATTTGGGTTTGCAAACAAAACCATTCTCTTTTTATGAAAAGTTGAAATTTTCCTCCAGAATGAAGTTTCTTAATAGAAAAATCATCTGTCTTTTGGGAAAACATCCACAGAACACACCCCACTCCTTCCTATCACAACAGTGGGGTGGCATGTCTAGAAAAGCTCTCTGATTTTGCTAAAAACCAACAGATTCACCAGGTCTACTGCTTTATCAACCAATTAGAGAGAGAGTGGCAATCAAGGAGAGCTATCCACAACTTCTTACAACAAAGTTACCCCTGGGTGTTTGACTGTTAGTCTAAACCAAAACAGTTTGCATATTTGTAGCTTTTTGAGAACTGTAGGGGTGCTGCATAGGGAGATTGCACCACAGGAAGTCTGCTCCTAACTTCTATTGCTTTCCGAGCCTTGGGACTCCTTTTGGTTGGTTATGGGATTTGTGTGGAAAACCCTCATAAGGTTTTTTTGAAGCGATTGAAGAGGATCTGTGTCTTGTCACCCACTGTAGTTTTCATGTTAAATTTTGCTCTCATGTTTCAACTTCTTTGGGCAGTTGCCATTGTCACTCTGCTCTGACTGGATACAAATTACCTGAAGATACACAAATAATTATGTGTGTTAGCTTAGCATTTTATTTATTTTAAAATTCAACATGGAAATTTGAATTGGGAAATGGCACCTCTTGCATAACTGCAAATCTGAATCAAGTAACTTATGGGAAGGATGTACAGATTTCATTTTATGTTGCATTCACCTTAGACTTACAAGAAACAAGTGCAGAAAATTTCTGGATTATTTACTGTTCTGTAGTCCTGGTTATCAAAATTGTCTTGGATTCAATTTTCTCCTAACCTTCTCAAGAGGAATCCTTTAAGCATCTCTTCACAATATTTTCTGCATCCTTTTAAATTGATTCTTCACATCTGTTGAGTTGCTGCTGACTTGAAAAGGAGAAGGGGCATCTTTGGTCTCTCTGATATGAGATGACATTCATGGTTCATGCAAATGACTCCTATGAAGCAGAATTTTTAACAGTAAAAGTTTCCATTTTCATTAAATGTGTAGGACAGGCTAAGGAACTCCTGATAATAGATCTCTTTAATAGAGATCTTTTAATAGATCTCTGAGAAATCACAGAATCACAAACTCACAGAATGTTAGGGATTGGAAGGGACCTCAATGAGCAGCTGTGAGTGTCTGAGCATGACAAAAAAAGTTATAAAATCTTCAGCTTGAAATGTTTTCTTTTTAACATAGTTTAATTTTCATATATTTTCAATTCCTTAAATGTAAAATTGGCAGAATGAAGTTTGGATTCTTGTTGTAAAGATTGAGCAGTCCTGCTGCTGTCAAAGTCAGAGAAGTTCACTGTCCCTTTGAATCAACTTTGGTTGTCAGTAGCAAAGATTTATCCAGCTGCTAATAAGATTAGCTGTACAAATCTACCACAGAAAGGTGATTAAAAGTAATTACAAGAGCAGAGTAAGCAACCACAAAGATAGAAATTGCTTACATACATCTAATGCATTAGTTACAAGGCTATGAATTTACTGGATGTAATAAACTGTGGCCTTTGCTCATTTCCCTCTTTTAAAATACATAGTTATCTTTATCTCGATACATAAATAAAATAATGAAGTTACAAATTGTGTAAATTTTGCATTTCTAAGTCTATTCCAAAGCTAAGACAGCAATCACACCAAGAGGCAGTTGTGAGCATCATAGAGTAACTGAAGAGTGGCTCCCATCTCATGATATTTTTTTCTATTAAGATTCAAGTAATGATTCAAATGAACTTCTTCATGGAATATTTTCCCTTATTTCTCCCTGAACACTGGAGACAGGACAAGGTGTCACAGTCTTAAGCTCCATTGGGGGAGGTTTAGACTTGATGTTAGGAAGAGGTTTTTCACTGAAAGAGTGATCTGATTTTGGAAAGGGCTGCCCATGGAGGTGGTAGGGTCGCCGTCCCTGGAGGTGTTCAAGGTTAGTCTGGATGAAGTGGTGAGTGGCATGGTCTAGATGTCAGATGTTAGGTTTGCTTGATTTATTTGGTTTTAGGTTGGACTGGATGATCTTTAAGATCTTTTCCAACCTTATCATTACTATTTCTGTATCACACTTTATCAAACAGTTGAGTTGTGACATTTCAACACATCAAAACGATTTTATGAATAAAATTGAAGTAGAGCAATCACAATAATTAGTCTTTGCTCACAAGCAATTCAGGATTTGACAAATCAACATTTTTAACCAAAAAAGCTGATGCTTTGCTACACCACCATGTCTTCAAAGCCACTGCACACATGAAACTTTGCTTAGCAGCATTAAACGAGTCAGGAAGACAGACAGTTCAGGGAAGCCAATTTTGGTATCCTACTTATATCATTCAGAGATTGTTTAAGCCTCTTTGAACAGCATTGATTGCAAATACCTTAAGTCTAGCTTTCTCTGTTCCATAGTTCATGAGGCCAGAGGCACAGAAAGTGATTATTAGGCCTGTCAGAATTGTTTGTGTAGTAACAGCATTAGAAGGACATGAAGGTGTCCTCACAACTGACTTCTGTAATTGTGTGTGACTAGGTCAGACTCTTCCAGTTGGGTGTAATGTGCCAATAACAGGTGAGGAAGAACATCTTTTCTACTTGCCAACTGCAGTAATTATTTACATAAAACAGACTGGGAGAATAATGTTCTTCTGTAACTACTGTTACATAACAGACAAATCACTCTGAACCTATTACAGAGCAGAGGAATGGCTTGTGGTGGTTAGACACAGGGTGTCTGAGCAGGCAGCTGTACTTTCAGTGGTATTAGATACCTCATTACATATCGAACACATAAGTAGATTTCTTTCACAGCACACTTAGCCTGATTTGATTTGTATTTTCTTCCAATGCAATTATTGATTGCTGCAAGTGATTAGAAAGTTATAACATCATTTATACATTTTATTGAGAACTTTGTTTCATTAAGGAGACAAAAACACTTAATAAAATTACAAAACATCCCATATACAGCTAATAGATACTATATGCTATAAGCTAGTAGAAGAAATGGTGCTAGAAAGTTATTATAATTTCCAATGCTCTTGTCCAAACATGAATCGTCTTCAGCTATAAACTCTTCAGTCACACACTGTTTCTGAAGGCATTAAGGAGTGCAACTGTGCAGGTTCATTGTTGGTGATTTTTAATTCTGAGCAGGGGATTTAAATTGAAGTTCATAGCAAGCCTGGAGTTGATGATGTAGTCAGTACACAAAATACACTGCCTTTAATCACAAAAGTACAACTGTAGTGGCATATAAACAGTAAATCACAAATAATTTCCTTTCTTCAGTGCTGTCTTCTTTGCCTCTATCAGAGAAATAGCTGAAAATAGTTAGAGGGAAATTGGACACTACTTGCCTAGAATTTTCTAAGGGATCGCTGACATTATTTTGCAGTGCCACCAAAAAACCATCCAAGAATGAGGGTGAATGATGAAAACACCCGTTAATAGGTTTTATTATGGTTAATTCTCTGTTCTTAAAATCAAAAAAGCCCACCAGATAAAATCTGGTGCTTAACTTCTTCACTTACTGTTTCTTTAGAATAATTTCTATGCAAAAAATGGTAATATTGAAATAAAATAATTGCCTTATCATTATGATAATGGTAAAGTTTGACTTAAAAAAATTAATTAAAAATAAAACCCCACATAATTGTCCAGTGATGCCCAAAATTTAACTTGAAGAAGATGTCACTAATCTAGGGAGCAAAAATTTTGTGAGTGAGTTACCAACAAAAGCTCTTTATTCAGCTATTTACTCAAGGTAGAGTACTTGTTTTTTTACAACCTATTTTTACATTTAAAGAAGTATGTGTAAAACTAGGGTCCAGCTTTAAATTTCATGCTTGTCTGTGTTGACATCCCACATCTCTACTCTGGTGAGGCCACATCTGGAATACTGTATCCAGTTCTAGGCTCCCCAGTTCAAGAGACACAGTGAACTACTACAGCAAGTCCAATGGAAGGCAACAAAGATGACCATGAGCCTGGAGTTATCTCTCTGATGATGAAAGGTTGAGACAGCTGAGACTGTTTAGTCTGAGAAGAGAAGAATGAGAGGAGACCTGATCCAGGCCTATAAATGTTGGAATAGTGGCTGTAGGAAGGATGGTGCCAGACTGGTTTTGGTTGTGCCCAGGACAAGGAGCAATGGGCACAAGCTGGAACACAAGAAATTTCATTGAGTAATAAAGAAAATCTTCTTTCCAGTGTGAGTCACAAAGCCGTACAACAGGCTGCCGAGAGAGGTGGTGGTCTCCTGCGCTGGAGATAGTACAATTCCACTTGGATGCAGTCCTGTGCCTTAGGCAGCCCTGCTTTGGTGGACAGTATTGGACATGATAATCTTTATGGTCCCTTCCAACCAGAACCATTCTATGAATCTATGAAAAAGCATACTTACATTATACTTCCTGCATGAACATACTTTAACCAATTTGATTTGTAATGCCCTAATTTAATTTGCATAGAGCAGGACTATCACTACAAGACTGGTTTATTTTATTCTTTGTATTTCATAATAATTATGATAATATATAACTGCCACTAATAAACATTTATTTACTTATTATTTATTTCATTATTAATTTCAAATTAATTTGTTATTGCTTTTTTCTGCATTTATGTTAAATATTCTGCTTTTTTACCTGACTTAAAAACAATTTTTCCACTCTTCCACAAACCTGTAACATTAACACTGTCTACAGCTATCTGAAAGGAGGTTGTAGAGAGGTAGGTGTTTGCCTCTTCTCACAAGTAGCAAGAGGAAATGGCCTCAAGTTTCACCAGAGGAAGTTTATGTCAGACATTAGGAAAGGGTCATCAGGCATTGGAACAGACTGCACGTGGAGAAGGCTGAATCACCACTCCTGGACATATTCAAAAGTCATGCAGGTATGGAGCTTAGAAACATGGTTTAGGAGTGGGCTTGGTAGAATTAGGTTAATGGCTGCACTTGATGATCTTGAAAGTCTTTTACTATTTAAATGGTTCTGTGATTCTGTTATTGCATGGAGTTGTTGCAACTGAAGTGCAGGACCCAGCGCTTGGCCTTGTTGAACTTCAGAAATTCTGTGTGGGTTCACATCCTGAGTGAAGCCTGCGGTTTTAAAATTTGAATTCATTTAGTCAGTTCCTTTAAGAGCTTTTTTAACTGCTCTAAAGTTTTTTCTGATCTCTTTATTTCAATGCTCGTTATCAGGAGATCAGGATTTCCTTTTACTGAAATGTATTCCAGTTGTGTCCGTGCCAACCTGATTGTGAATACCAGTTCTGTGTAATTACTACTAGGTTTGTGCTATTATTAAATTGTCTGTCTTTCAAAAGTCATCATATAGAACCAGAAACGAGTTTTACTGTGGTTTCTTAAATCAAATTATTATTGATTATGATACACTGTGGTCTGGTTGCTTTCTCAAATGAAGCCTGAACTTGTTCTAAATTAGGTTTACACAGAATTTATCATCATTGACAAGCAACAAAAAAAAACCCTGAAAGTCTTTGTGCCTGAATTCAACCATTGCCTGGTACAATGCTGTGTGTTCCTGACAGGTTTAGCTAAACCACAGACAATTGTTCGTGCTACTGTATTATTAAATTCTTACTGGTTTGACTCCAAAAACCTCCTGACTTCACTCCGTAGTCATTGCTGTCCCTCAAAAGAGGCCGTAGCTACACTGTTTGTTCTGAATCGCTGAATCATTCATCACATTCTTTAAAATTTTGTAAAGTCAGTGTAAACAGTTTTGTCTTTTTTATGTTGCTAATTCAAGTCTATTCAACATGACCTTGGTTTCTAACCTTTAAAATAAGGATCCTAAAATGTTCATTATCTAAGCCATGAGTGTAGTATATAATGCCTTGCTAAATATACAAGACAAGTTTATTTTTATGCACATAGCAGTATGTAAAATACATATTTAAATAAATCTATCACTGTTTTCATTTTTATTTCCTGTTTCCTTCAAAATTCTGTCATAATTCTATTGCCCGTAAAATGAGCATTCAAATAGACAATCAAAAAATGTACAGGTTTCTTCAGTACACCCAAAAAAAGGTTCAGTTCTCTGTCAGTTCCCTGGCAAATTGGAAGGGAATTAAGAGGACAACTGCCAGATTCCTGGGAGCAGATTTGTTAACAAATACAAGCCAGGAATGAACTGACTTTTATGTTGTTCATATGCCTTCATTTCAGACTATAAATTGAGAAATACTTAAAAAAAAGATCAATAAGGAATACCACCTGCAGATACAATACTTTGCAAGATGTGGTAATTATGTGATGGGCAAATCTGGGATGTCTTACACGAGTCTCCAGTGTAGATAAGAAAGTGCCAGTTCCTTTGTTCTTGCAATAAAGAATTAGATGATGTCATCTGAGGCATTATCTTTTTTCTTAGTCATCACAATAGCTCCCATCTAACCTTACAAGGTGAATGCTGAGAAGAGATTAAAATGCTGAAAAAATATGCATGATTTCAGCACATACCTTAAGAAGAGGATTATGTTTATATTTAAATATTAATACTGTATTTAAATGTAAATTAAATAGAAATCAGCAAAACAGTACAATTATATAAAATGATGACACATTAATTGAATCAAGGACAGTGAACAAAGGATTTTACTTAGTCAAGCAGAGTATATACCGGTGTTTCAGGGTGTGAGTGTGAATTCTTTAAAGACAAAGGGCCAGCTATTTGTAAGAGAAATTATGTAATACAGTTTTAGAAGTAAGAAATAGAACAGAAATCAGTGATCCAGGAGGTCTTTCAGTTTTACAGTTCCTGATACTAAATACTGTTCCAGGGACATGTAGCCTGGTGATTATTCCAAGCAATAATGAATTTTTCTAATACTTGTATATTTACCCTTCAATGGAGAACATGAGACAAACTTTCAAGATAAGACCTGAGACTAGTGCAAGTTATACGATACCAGACATACTTACCAAAAATGAAATCAGGTTATACCAGGATAAAGGCAAAAAATACTTAATCTCTCTCTATTCTATGTTGTGTATATTTCAGTCTATAATTTCTCAGGATTAGAATAAAATTCTTTATAGTCTCTGTTGCTCAATATTATTTTGTCATCATAAGAAAATTACTTGGGTTCTTTTTAATGTTTTAACTTTTATCTTTTAAGGAGCACTGGAACAGGCTACCCAGGAGTGTTGTGGGGTCTCCTCTGGAGATGTTCAAGACCCGCCTGCATATGTTCCTGTGCAACTTGGTCTAGGTGATCCTGCTGTGTCAGGAGGATTTGATTAGATGATCTTTCAAGGTCCCTTCTGACCCCTAATGATTCTATGAAAAGACTTCCTGCTTTGTTTTGATCTCACATTCTAATGACCATTAGTATTCCATCTGAAATGTATTGCCTACTAAATTTGATCTGTTCTTTGACTGTTATGACTGTGAAGTGATAATGCTGCAGCATTTCAATGCTAAACATTATAACTTGCCACTGACCATTTACTTCCTGAGAAAAGGAGACTGCAGTGTTTCTCACAAACTCAAGGTGCAGCCTTTCTATACTCTGTACAATAAGCACTGTTTGNAACCATTTACTTCCTGAGAAATGGAGACTGTATGTATCATGGTGCTTATTATATTGACAATATCTGGTCCCGCTCTTGTAGGCATAAAGGTAAGCAATGACAAAGCACTGTGGTCAACAGCAGTGTTTCTCATAGACTCAAGGTGCAGCCTTTCCACACTCTGTACAATAAGCACTGTTTGTTATGTTACTGCATTTAAAATCAATTCCTTTCAAGAAAAATATCATTTCCAAAAACAATTGTTAGTGAGCTCAGAAGCATTGAGCTGAATGTTCAGGTGTGAAGACAACAAAGGCATCAGTTTTACAACGCTGAACATTGATTGAAATAAAGTAACACACTGCAACAAGATTACTCCTTAAATCTTTAATTTTAAAAATTATTAACATACAAGGTCTTCCTGATGGTAGAAAAGGAAAGGTAATTGTTCACCATCCTCACTCTTCTGAAATCTAGATTCTTCTAACCTTGCAGTCCTGTCCAGTGCTTTCAGCGGTTAACAGAGCTCAGCAAACTCCTTATATCCTGCACTCAGTGTTTCTGTTATTTTTCTTTGTGTTTTCATTAATTTTTCTACCAATTACAAGTTTAAGACCTATCTACTCGGAATTTCAGTGTACATGTCACAACCCATATCTTTAAATATACTAATGAGTACTACAGAAACACGAGGGGAGTCAGTGCATATCATTTTTAAGTTCATTTGTTGCAGCACTATGACTGAGAACATGAACTCAGGAGAAGCAATGAAGCTGACATGGTTATTATAGCCAAGTTTATGAAGAAGTTCTCTTGAAATATTTTGACTTACCAAATCTTTAATGAGATCAAATCCCACTCTATGTAGTTCATACTTATACTCACAGCATTTTTCTCGGGTGCACAGACAAGCAGAGAAATCACACCAATTTTACTATGCCCAGAGAGAAATCACATTACTTTCTGTGTAAGTCGCTTTCTGCAAGTTCATCACTTCAGCTATTTAGCATATGTCTAACAACAGTATTCGTATAGGTAGCTGAGAGCAAACTGTGACAATGGTTGTTCCCAGAAGAATGATTTCCATTTTCTCTAGATGGATTTGTTTTTGCAGATGCTGAACACTTGTAGTTGTCAGAAGTAGGCTTGTCTCACCACTCTGTTATTGTATTTTGTTTTCACAGGTACAAGAACATGCATGTGTGTTCAAAGTGTTTCTGTAACGTGACAGCCTAACTCAACATTCTCACATCAGGGAACAACAGTAAATTCGATAGTTGATTTTAAATATACAGTCAGATAGAAATGCAAAGCCACAGTTTATACTCAGACTCTTTGGAGACTGATAATGTAGGCACTTGTGTTAAAGAAGGTAGTCTTTTGGCAGGAAGGATAAACCATGTAGATTCTAATATACAAAGAACATATAACATAATCACAGAATATTGAGACTGGAAAAGACCTATGAGATCATCAACTCCAGACTATGACCTAACGTCACCACAGTCACCTAGACCAGGACACCAAATGCTACATCCAGTCTTTTTTTAAATGTCTCCAGGAATGGGGACTCCAGCACCTCCCTGGGCAGTCCATTAC
The DNA here is from genome assembly GCA_013397515.1 of Upupa epops. Taxonomy (NCBI): domain Eukaryota; kingdom Metazoa; phylum Chordata; class Aves; order Bucerotiformes; family Upupidae; genus Upupa; species Upupa epops. The sequence goes on from VZRI01006728.1 coordinate 10,999, forward strand.
AGTGTCTAATCACCCTTTCCATGAGGAAGTGCTTTGTAACATCCAACCTAAACCTCCTCTGGCATAGCTTCAGGCCATGCCCTCTAGTTGCCTGGGAGAAAAGCCCAACCCCCACCTGCCTACATCTTCCCTTCAGGTACCTACAGAGAGTGATTAGGTCCCTTCCTGAGTCTACTCTTCGCCCAGCTCCCTCATCCTCTCCTCATAAGACTTTCCCTCTATTTTTTCAGCAGCTTTGTTAGTATCCTCTGGACTTGTTCCAGTACCTTGATATCTTTCTTGAAGTGAGAGGCCCAGAACTGCACACAGTACTCGAGGTGAGGACTCATCAGTCCTGAGTACAGGGGGAGAATTACATCCCTGGTCCTGCTGGCCATACTATTCCTGATACAAGCCAGGATGCCATTGCCTTTCCATGACACCTGGGCACACTGCTGGATCATGTTCAACCAGTTGTCAAACAGTACTCCCAGGTCCCTATCTGCTCTCCAGTCACTCATTCCCCATTCTGTAGCTCTGTAGGATTTGTTGTGGCCAAAACATAAGAACCTTGTTAAACCTCATTCCATTGCCCTCTACCCATTGACCCAGCCTATGGGAGAAAACCAACAACCAGTCCAGATGTCTCTGTAGCATCGCTCCTCCACTCCATCAGAACAACACTCCTCCCAACTTGGTGTCATCCATGAATTTACTAAGGGCAGACTCAATCCTCTCATCCAGGTCATCAATAAAGATGAATAGAACTGGGCCCAGCACTGATCCCTGGGGGACATCACTGCTCACTGGGCACCAACTGGATGGGGCACCATTCACAACCACTCTTTGTTCCCGGTCATCCAGCCAGTTTTTAACCCAGTGGAGGGTGAACCCATCCAAGTAATGGGCTGCCAGCTTCTCCAGGAGGATGCTGTGGGAGACCGCGTGTGAAGGCTTTGATGAAGTCTAGGCAGATCACATCCACAACCTTCCCCTCATCCACTTTTTCTAGCTTGTTTTCAGGAACTGTCTAGGATTTCCTACTTTGAAGTTGTCTGTATATATCGCTGTGGATGGCTGTGTTGCACAGTGACAAACTTCTCATCACAACTACTGCTAAATATAAGTAAATGTCATATTTAAGTAAATATATTTCCTTTTTATTTCCACCAGCAAGCAGCTGACATTTGAACCACAAACCCCAAACCACATAGACACTTCTCTGTCCGTTCAGTGCAGAACACCAGCTTTCTTCTTTATGCTGAGTTTTCTTGGAAAGGATGTTCTCTATAATGTAGCTATATAGATAAAATATTTTGCAAATTATTTTAACTACTACCTTGTTTGTTTAAGCACACAGACAGAAGAAGGTAGTGGTGCCATGAAACTTATCCATAGATAAGGAAATATGAGCTTTTTGTTGGTCAGGCTTTCTTTTTTTTTACTGAACATTTGTCATTTGGGTGAGTCATCTAGCAAATCTCTTTTTCAGTGGTTTATGTTGACTGTTGTTTTTCCCCCTTATTCAAGTCAACTGAGCGGTGCTGAAGTGAACAGAGCGTGAAACTGGATTCTCCGGTATCAATGAAGAATTTGTACTGAAGTTGTACTGCAGGTCTGCACATGGACTGAGCACAGCTTTGCATATCTATCGTAAGACCTTGCAGGGTGCAGTGTGCCTTGCTAGCCATCCCAGAGAAACCACTGTTTCAAGAAGCTCATCCTTGAACAAGCAAGTCAGAAAAGGCCAGTTTCAATTATGTCTATTAAAACTCTCTAACAATTAGGGATATCAAATAAATATTACAATAATTTAATTTCCTGAGAAGGATATTTCTGTGAAGGAACAAAAGGTTCCAGAGATGTGGAACAGATTTTCTAAATTGTCTGTGTCTTTCAATAAACGTGACAAGAGAAAACCTCAATGCCAGTTTAGCAAGATTTTAAAATGAATGCCTGTTATAAATTAGCAGGGTATAAATCTTAAGCCCTTAAGGAATCCACTGTTGACACCTTTCTCTGTTCATCTAGAGAATCTGAACTAATCTAGATTTGTCACGTCTGAATGGACTTCAGCCATAACAACTTTGCTTTGAAAAAATACAAAATCTGGGGTTTTTTTAGTGGGGAGTGGGACTTGAAGGGAAGAAAGCTTTATACATTTGCTTTTCTATTGACCTTATTTTAAATTTGACCTTGGAATTGGATTCCCTCATCCACCCTTCTTTATTGTGGCTAAAGTTCAGAACTGGTAAAATGGCTTATCCCAGATTGAGAAAAAATGTATCTCAGGGAGGTGAAAGTAATTTGAGAGGAAATTGTCCCTTGAAACTTCCTGAGAGTAAGAATGTATTATTTAAATGTTGATTAATAAAATAGTCCTGAAATGGCTTTTGGAGGGTATTAAAATTTTAAGCCTATTTGTAAGAAAAGCAAAGAATGTGCATGGTATTATACTATACCATGTGTACTATACACTTACAGAGTAAAAGAAACAATGGCAAAAGGCTTTTGATAGGTCCTTGGTGAGTAAAGTATGTATCAGTTACAAAAAACAATTGAATCATTAATTAGGAAATAAGAAGGATGGTCCTTCTTGGGTGGGAAATGTAACCACAGCATTTTCAGCACAATCCTGAAAGATGAGTTGCACCACGGCTTTTAAAACATAGCAGCCTTTATTCTCCCATCTTGTTAAAGACCACTCTTCCTCTCTGCGAGTGACTTATTGGCAAATAGATAATCCAGAAATTAAAAATAATGTCATCAATAATAATTAAAATTGATGTGCTACCCAGAAGATTTTGTCAAATATGCAGTCTGTTATTCAATCAGCAGCAAAGATGTATGGGAAAACCTTTTTACCTCAGTTTCCCCTGACACTTCTTTTTTTATGAGTAGAAGTGATCATTACAACAAAACCTTTCAGGGAAAATGTTAAGGCAGCAAGAGTTTTTCTCCCACAGTAAACCTTGCAATCGTATTCAAATCAATTTGTTCATATTATTTCACCATAACATTAGAAGCTCAGTGACACAGAAGTTATTCCATTCCCTGCTTTCTTCTCAGTGTGTTTGGCATCTCATTTGTGGTTGGTTTGTTTGTTTTGTAGTATTGTGGGGAAAATCCATAACATTTGTGAAATTCTGTATTATACTAAATTAACAAATGATACATATAGTTAACAGCATTTAAATATTATTAACCAATTAACCAATTATTAACCAATGAGTAATTGTTGGAAATTAACAATGTTCTTTCTAAGATGCCAGCTGTTCTTCCTTATTAAACCAATCTTTGCAATATCCTATAATAAGACTTTGAAGCACACTTTTTAACATTCAGTTCTGGCAGCTGAGACATGTCATGCTTATTTCTTCTGAGCTACAATACACTACTTGGGCCTTACTGCAGTAAAGGATTATGCTAGGGTACTGTTGAGCACCTCCACTTCCTGTATGCAGCTGCACCAATTCTTGTGGTGGTATTTGGCAAAGACACATAGCCGTCTCACACAGTTTGCTCTCTCCACACTCCTAATAGACAACCACGAGGCAAGGGTTTCAGACTGCATTAAAAATGTATTGTTTCCTACCTCTCAGAAAGAAGTGCTGTACACATAAAACAGCACATCTATGTCAACATGAGATTCCAGAAAGATGGTGGAAGCATAAGAGGATACATTCAAGTAGATTAATTTAGACAGCTTATTTTATCACTTGTGAAGGCTGTGTTGGAAATGTTGGTTGCTTATTTTAAATACCCTTAGGTTAGAGTAACATTCTACTTTAAGGCTTTTGAAAGTTTTTAAGTGTCCAAAACTAGTTCATGAAACATTAATTAACTCTATATTTATATAGAAATAATCCTACTACTGCACTAATGTATTCCCAACTGGGAGAAAAATTGCAGGAATAGAAGAAATGCAGTCTAAATATTCACAGGTCCAAAGCCTGTTAAGTTACAATACATATATATTCAAGTGGGACACGCTATTTCTCCAGGATTTCTACCAGAAGAAAACTAACATTTACTCAGCAGACATTGTGAGACAGAGAATATCTATTTGCTAAGGTTCAAAATAGCCAACACCATTCTGCATTGCACAGTAAAGGTAATCCAGCAATATTTTATTTTTATCTTCTTGAGTCAGTGGTGGTTGTCCTCATACTTTCCACTCTAGGAACTGCTGTAGGGATATCCTGAACTCACTTTCTGATCTGTTAGAGAAAATCATTATCCACAGAGGAATAAAAATAATACTGGTAACTGACCTTTCTGCTCCCTGGTTGTGTTATTTTCAACATCTCAGGAAGTCAGACATCAGTTTCTTTTCCCCCCAACCACATGAGATGACTACATGAGACAAGTCTTCAGTGAGACAAAGGAGAAGTAGCCATGAATGTGGTTTTAGTAAACTGGTATGTTCCTAGTAATGAGTTTAATAATCTTTCTCCTAGAGTGGCTGTTTATATTTTTCTCAACTTCTGTCTCTACCGTAGAAAGTCTTTTTGTTAATCTAACCTGTCCATATTAGACCTATGAATTTCACAAAAGAGCAATCAACTACTCCTTTTCTTTTCTTAACCTACTTTTAGAAATAGCTTTTTTATTTTATTCCACTCACACTTCTTACTATCTCAAGTTCTATGCCTGTCATTAATCTTAGAAATCAATATTTTTTATAAATGAAGGTTCCAACATTATGCTAGAAGGTCTAGGAAACTCTTCTGCATTATGACTATTCATACAGAATTAAACCTGGTTGGAAGAGCTGTGACTAAATGCAATTTTATAAAAGCCGAACTGCTTCCCGAGAGGCGTATTAGTTGCAATGAATTTTTCAAAGGAAACTTTTCTGCAGTTCAGAGCTCTCTGGTTGCTTCTGATGAGAAAAAGAGAGAAAATAAGATCAATGAAAAACCTCAGGTATTATACTGAAAAAAACCCAATTTTTGACAAAATTCCTTTCTCGAAAGGATCATAGAATCATTAGGGATTGGAAAGGACCTCGAAAGATCATCTAGCCCAATCTCCCTTGCCACAGCAGGATCACCTAGACCAAGTCACAGATGAACACATCCAGGCGGGTCTTGAACATCTCCAGAGGAGACTCCACAACTGCCCTGGGCAGCCTGTTCTAATGCTCCGTTACCCTCTCTGGGAAGAAGTTCCTTCTCATATTTATAAGGAACCTCCTATGTTCCAGCTTGAACCCATTGCCCCTTGTCCTATCACCAGATGACCTTGAGAAGAGCCTGGCTCCATCCTCCTGACACCCACCCCTCACATATTTATAGACGTTAATGAGGTCACCCCTCAGCCTCCTCCAAGCTAAAGAGACCCAGCTCCCTCAGCCTTTCCTCATAAGGGAGGTGTTCTACTTCCTTCATCATCTTTGTTGCTCTGTGCTGGACACCCTCCAGCAGCTCTGTGTCCTTCTGGAACTGAGGGGCCCAGAACTGGACACAATACTCCAGATGCAGTCTCACTGGTGTAGAGTAGAGGGGGAGAAGAATCTTTCTAGATCTGCTAATCATCCCCTTCTGATCTCCCCCAGGATGCTATTGGCCTCCCAGAAGTAAAGATGGAGGCAAAGAAAGTGTTCAGTATGTCTGCTTTCTCTGTATCCTCTGTTTTTAGGGCACCCAGCTCATTCAGCAGGGGTCCCACATTGCCTCTAGGTTTAGTTTCACCTGCAATGTATTTCAAGAAGCCCTTTCTGTTATCCTTGACAATGTGGGAAACCAGCCTTTAAGCACTGGCTTCTGTGGCATTTTTTTATCCAAGATAGGATGGCCCAGCCAAGTTCTGGATTGATGGATCACAAGGGCTGTGTGAACCACCTGTTTGGATGATTTGACTCAGAGGGATAGTGGTTAATCAGTTCTGCTCTACCACAGATAATGTCATCAGTTGTTCTGAATTGATCAGATCCCAGATAAGATTAATTAATTTAGTTAATGTGCTAATGGGCCAAAAAAACTCCAAGGACAGTTCAAAACCATTTATAAAATCACAGGCAAACCCAAAGTCTGGCTCTAGTTGAGGAAAAACACCCAACAAGACACGCTGAATTCACACAACATAAAAACCCAACACAAAGACTTACAGAGATTAATCACATGTTCTTACATTACTGAACACAGATGCTACCTACTTTCAGGGGAAAGAAACCTCCCAGCAGTTCTTTTCCTTGTGGGAACATAATGTCTATCTTTTATTCCAGGCATAAATTTCTCAGTGCTCAGTGCCACACATTCTTTAAGGGTCAGTTCTCTGCTGCACGTGCCCCCAAGACAGTCTTCAATTTCCAGTGTAACAATTTCTATGGCCCATGAAGAGGGGGAAACTCTCAATTTTGGCTAACGATGGATTGCAAGTGAAACCTTTTGTCTGCTGATCTCTGAGGTTCCAGTCTCCCGTTTTCTCTCCATTCACCATATTCCAAAGGCAAGCTAGCTGCTGGATCCAGTCCAGTGGCATGTGTCTCCTCTCCAAACAAAGGTCAGAAATGCCGTACCCAATTTACATTCCATAAGCACTGCTTTACAGTGAGAGTGTAAGGCCCCAGGACCAATAAGAGTGAAATTGTTCCTTAAAATTATACTACTGGAAAAGCTAACTTTGTCTGGAAAATGGTACTAATGGGAATAATAAAGGTTTTAATTGTGAAAATTTCTTTGTGCTTCATTTCTCTGTATTTATTTCATCAGAAAATTTGGTCTTGAATGAGACTTGAGGCACCATTGCACAGACTCACCCCACTACCTCCTGGAAGTGTGTCAGGGCTCTCCTCCAGCATGGGGGGCTGCAACAGGATCTGAAGGGAGGGTGAGAGGGAGGAAGGGAGGCAAAGAGGGAGGGAGGATACTTGTGTACATGCTACTTTTAAGGACAGTCCCTTGAACTAAAATTGTTTTGATCAGTGTATGGGGAGTGAGGAAGAGGACTGATCCTGAGAAAAATGAACACTGCCAGTGTAGCTGAACTTCATGTAAGCTAATAAGAAATGCATGGAAAACCCCAAAAACAACAGGGAAACTTATTATATTGTAATTACTTAATGCAGAACTTCAAAGGCCTGTTTGGAAGTTTATGTGGAATGGTTATGAAGTATGCAAAAATAAATGGGAAGTTAGCTGCTTCTCTCTCTTTTCTGTGAATATGCTTATTTCATTATCAACTTTTTTCCTCCACAGCACATTTCATAGTCAAATTGTCATTGCATTAAGAATTTTAGCCTCATTTGCATAATGTTAATAGCACAAAGGCAGGTTTGCTTAACTACCCATACAAGGAACAGCATTGCTGCATCCTTGGAAGAAATGGATCCACTTGCTAAAAAAAAAAGTAGCTAATACTAGACTGTCAGCCAGAAGCTGATTTCACTGCTAATGTGATGAGTTTTATTATCTCAACTAAGCAGACATGTGTCATTAACTCAAAAGAAAACATCCTAACAATCCTCTACCTCATGATGCTCATATTGTGCAGTGGGATGTAGAGTACTTGTTGAAATAACATAACAGGACTTAAGACAGCAGGAGACAAAAAAAACAAAGTTAGGACAAAATATATGGCATTCTTATTTTTAAGAGGAAATAGAAGATCTTCACTGGCCTCCAAATAGTTTCCCAAATTCTTGTCAGTTAAGATTAGGCCCAAAGAAGAACAACATGCTTACAATATCCTTATTGCCTTTAGTGGGAATTCAAAGCACACAGTGATGGAATGAAGGTTTTCTTAATGTTATTGTAATGGGATATGATGCAAATGGTTACAACACTCCTAGATGCACTGATTGACATCAGCTCTGGATCTTGTCTGTAGAGATGTTTAATCTTTTGAAGTTGTATAAATTGATTCAGGAAAAAAGGAAGAGAGGAAAGGAAGCAAGAGAGGAAGAAAGTAGAAAGAAAGGAAGAATGAAATGGAATTAAAGAAAAAAGGAAAGGAATGCTTTTGTTAAATAGAAAAAAATAATCCCGAATGTTCTGGATATTTTCTGCCTTTATAATACTGATATGAACTATAGTCCAAGGGACTATCATTTCTCAGATGTGCCATGCAGAAATTTTTAATATTTTTTTAATAATTCTTAACAAGCACTTGATAACTGAGACAAAAAAATGGGATCAATGTGAAAAAATTAATATGGAGCTCTAAAAAACAGTTTATGTTTACCATTAAGAAAATCTGCTCATCCTGCAAACATCTCTTGGAGTTTCTTTTATTATCTCCATCTGGTGTTTGCAGTTCCTAATAACATTTTTGAAAAATAACATAATGTAAACCAAACCAATCCAAACCCCCATATTTTGCTCTCAGAGCATGTAGTCTACAGGAAAGAAAATATTTGTAGCAATATGTGAATATTATAAAAACATATAGGATCCTAATTCGGGTGCACAAAGAGAGAATTATTCTATTGCTGGTGATAGACTATGGGTCTAAAGAAACAAATACATGGAAGAGTTGATATTGCTCAGCAAACAAGCACTAAATGTGCACAGACCACTGTGATGGGAGCTCAGAAATGTGATGTTCTTCTAGCTCTTCACTGTCACTTACAGCTGGAGGCAAGAGTTTCGTTCTGATTTTGAAGTTGGTAATATCATCCAGTCAAGATACGAGACTCTGTTCTAGGATAACTTGAAAATCAGTGGGACTTAAGGACATCCCTGACACAGGTAAGAAGTGTTTATTGAGAAAAGGGATTAGTGTATTGCTATGGGAGTTAAATGCTGCTTTGGATTGTCACTGGAGTTAAGTATTGTGTATTTGCAGGATTTAAATCCGTTACTTTCAGTTTTGGAACCAGATGAAATATTTTTTTGAAAGATTTGTTATTTGTTTTGATTATGAAAATCATATTTGATTTAGTAAAGCTATCGAGAAAGAAATAACTGAGAAAGAAAATTAACTCTGTCCCAACCAAAAAGAGCACATCTGGGCTTACTGGAAATGAAACACCTGTTCATTCAATAAAAGAGTAGATAGTATAAGAAACCCAGTGGCATCTCTTTAATAAGGCAGTTCAAGTATGATATAGTACCCAAATGGTGTTACCAGAATCAGCCATCTGGTGGTTTTCTGGACATCATTAAACAATAGGCTACAGGCGCTATTTGGCAATAGTTGTTTAAGACAATTTCACAGCTAATTCTAATGCATCAGAATGAGCTCAAAATCAAAATGGTCTAGTGGTGAGAGAGCAGAAAGTTATAATCGGTTTGATTAAGAAAGACCATGTAGGAATTTGTTTCTTGCTGTACGAACCACGTATTGAGGAAGCAACGTGTCATTCATAGCATAATAATTGTCTTTTCCTGGACTAGTTTTATCTTCATTTCTTGTGCCAACAGCAACATAAGGAGGTCTCAAAGGCAACAGTTTTGTAGCTAAGTACAACAAGAAAGTTCTCACTCAGAAGCAGTAGGTTTTGGTTTGTACTGACCATTTTCTGAGTGTCATTAAAAGAATGAGCACATAAAAAAATTAGGTTGTGATCAAGAAGTATGTAATTTACACTACATTTGCCAGTCTATAGGAACTGTATGCATTTCCCTGTGAAAATGGGAAAAAAGTGTTTTCTCCAGCAAAACACCTTTACAACCTGTTATTGCAACCAACTAAGCTGCAATTTTGTACTTTGCCTAACGTGGTAAGTTGTTTGTGTGTTTAAAACAGGTAAGATATTATGACTTAGATTGCTTAATCTGACCTGGTTTGTGCATACAGAGTCATGCAAAGTTAAATTTAGAAAGTGAAAAGTAAATGTCCATGAGTTTGGAATTTGTATGGGAATAGAGCTGGAGCTAGGGAAAGCATTTCAGGTAAGGAGACTGATAAATGACAGACTTACAGTAACTGTCAAAGAGAAAGGCCTTCCTCAATGCAGATTGTACAAATCCAGCTCCTGGGGAACAAGATCTCACGCACTTCTGTAAATGTGCTTATTGTATCTCGATTTTTCTTAGCTATTGTCACCCTACTTCCTAATCAAATGGAATTTACTTCTGAAATATCTGATCTTTCATCTACATGGAGACACAATTATATTTTACAACATTTAGGACTGCAGAGGGCTGTAAATCATGGAAGGTTTTTTCCTAGAAAAGATTTGAAGGGTTATATTAAACAGTCAATGTATTATTTGATGCTACATCTTGAAGAGCTGCTGACAGATTTTCCAGGGAAGAAGTATCCGTAACTAGTTATGCCATAAATACATAGGGAGCTCTTTGGCTGAAATTCAACTTGTTTAAATGTAGACATTTCATTGCAGCAATTACAGAGCCTAATCATCATGGGGAAAAGACATGTTTCAAACTTCAAGTGACCTAAAACTCTAGCTTGGCCCTTATTTTTAGGCTGAGTAGCCTTCTAAGATTCTAAAACACCAAGGCCAGACAGTGTGAATGCAACTCTGTGCTGCCAGTTGGTCTATAGCAGAGAGATTAAAAAGAGGAACATCAGTTAAACTGGAATTCTATGATTTTCAGTAGATCTTTTAATTTGTGGGAGCAGCAGTCTGGGAGTATATTTTAACTTATCTTTGCAAAAGGTTTTTGTTTTGTTTCAGATTGCTTTATACCTGCTACTGTCATTTTGAAATTTCAGTAATGTTATTAATGTTTTAATTTAGGAGAATAAATATCAATATACTTGAAAGCTAGCGCCTTTACCCAGAGGTTACCTCAAACAAAACCACATCCACATGAGCATAGAATATGAACATCCATATGACCTGCACTACCGTATTGTGAAGAAACTTTGCGTGACCAGAAGTTTTACAAATGAAATAATTGTGTTAGTTAGCTGTGAAATATGACTAAATATCCATGCAAAATATTCATGCCGATGTCAGTTGTAATGCTAATCAAGGCAATGCAATTAGCTATTACGTTGTTTAAGTTGAATGCACTGGAAGTAGAGCCTCAGCAGGTGGCCTTTAGCTAATTAATAGAAAACATAGAGTAGATTTATTTCATATTTTATTTCATTTTATTGCTCTACTTGTATTTCATCTTGAAATTACTATGCTATCTCGCAAAAGTATATAGGGCATTTATACTGTATTTACAGTACTCAAAATTAAACAGGTTTTCTAAGCACACAGTATTTTCAAGATAATATCCTAAAAAGAATTAGAATTTGTAAAATCTGTGAAACAGAAAACAAACAAAGGAACACCCTAATGGATGTTATAAGTTTAATTTTAAGCAGAATTGCATTGCACTGCAGACGTGCTTTATATAATGTCTAATTGTGGACAAAACAAAGTTCTGTGGGCACTGTAGTTCTTGATATTAAAGTCAGTAAATCACTAGGCCTTACTAACATGCATACTCAGAGAAGTAATCCATGCAGGCATTCTCCAAGTACGCCTAGGAGACTGTGCTCTGCACAGATTTTAGTAGGAGACTGTGATTTCTTTCACAATGTAAATGACATAGCCTCTCCCTTTCTTTCTCGATAGCTCAATTCTTAGAAATATTAGCTAGGATGTTGAAAACTTGAATTAAAATCCTCTCTATGCTAGGGTCTTTGAAATCCATCCTCCCTTTTTATTTTATCTAAGTGTAGAAACAAAACTCTTACCCCGAATCATTACAAGTGCATGTAGTCTTCATAATTTTTATTATCTTTATTCTGCACTGTTAGTGGTTAATATAAAATATACAATATTCCTGGGAGCTGGAGCTATCTCTAAAGCCTACTTTCTCTCAAGTAAGTATTTTAATTAAGAATCTCATCTCTGTGTCACTCCAACTGGAGAGAAAACTGTGCATTTGAACTACATTTTCCATACATTGTAAGAAATAGGTTCTTCTCCCCCTCTACTCTGCACTAGTAAGACCACATCTGGAATATTGTGTCCAGTTCTCAGCCCCTCAGTTCAAGAAAGGCACAGAACTGCTGGAGAGCAACAAAGATGATGAAGGAAGAAGAGCACCTCCCTGATGAGGAAAGTCTGAGGAAGCTGGGAATCTTGAGCTTGGAGAAGAGGAGGCTGAGAGGTGACCTCATTAATGTCTTTAAATATGTGAGGGGTGGGTGTCAGGAGGATGGAGCCAGGCTCTTCTCAACGTTGCCTGATGATAGGTCAAGGGGCAATGGGTTCAAGCTGGAACAGAGAAGGTTCCATATAAATGTCAGAAGGAACTTCTTCCCAGTGAGGGTGATGGAGCATTGGAACAGGCTACCCAGTGGGATTGTGGAGTCTCCTTCTCTGGAGACATTCCAGACCCTCCTGGATGTGTTCCTGTGCAACTCAGTCTAGGTGATCGTGCTGTGGCAGGGGGATTGGACTAGATAAACTTCTGAGGTCCCTTCTGATCTCTAATGAGTCTATGATTCTATGTTGTTTCATTCCAAAACTGCCCTGGACAGGCTATTCCAATGTCCAACAACCCTTTCAGTTGTTGAGGAAGTTTTGATCAGTCACACACCTCTGTGTACACAGGTCTCTGTTATTCTTTGCACAACAGCTGGTCATAGTGCACCATTTTACCTCGTATTACAGTGACAGTGACTAGTGACCCGGAGCAAGGGATTCTCCCTTCTTCAGTGCTCTTGATGCTTAGAGATACCATGTTTGCACGCAGCTCCCTTCTTCACAGAATACAGAGAGGCAAACGGACTATACCTGAGCAGTAAGTTTTAGTGGAAAAACATATTTATTTATTCAGAATGTTGATATGATTTAATAGGCCTATATATAGGTATGATTTTAAGTTCTCTAAAGGATAAATAAGATTAAAAAATTTTTCACAAACTCTGTGTTACACCACCAGGGAAATTTCCTGGAGTCCTTGGCTAGACTGCATAACTTCCAGTTTTACTTAGCAACTCTGTTATCAAGATCATGACACAACTTTCTGCTGCTCTCATAGTGTTTGCTGAAAATATTTTACCTTTTCATCCAACAAAGTAATGTTCTTCCTGATAGCATTCAGATGCAATACCATGCTGATTTATTGGAGTATCTCCTGAATTAAAACGCTTACTCATGTCATTAAGGAAATGAGATTATGATAAACTGAGATGCTTGTGACATGGATCATTGTGCTAAAGATCAATACCTCAGTCTTGTAGAATTTGTCATTCTTGCAGAAGAGATTTGTATGTGCCAATTACAAGCTATTAAGTTGTCATTTCAAGCTAGTTTATGTCAAATTCATTAATATTAGCTGTTCCAGAGATTTTAGTGTAAAAAGACATAGAGTTTTAAAAGTGAGGTACTGAAGCAGGAGTGAAATAACATGCACAGAGAATAGAATAAATCAAAGCACCTGACTATTTTTATTAAAGCTTAGACAACAACTTTTATGAAAATTATGAGGTTTCGCAACATGGTTAACAAGAATACATACATATATAGGCTATGTTATGTTTGCAGACAGAGAAAAATAATGAACTTTTGAAATAAGGACTTTTTTCCCTTTCACAGGACTAATTAGCATCCTTTGGTTCTTTGGAGAAAGAAGGTCAAGTTGTGACAAAAAGCAGCTATCGATGAGGTAGCAGAAGCCTCTGTGACAGCTGAGTTTAGCATATGTGACTGTTACAGAATGTCTAATAAATTATTTTACAGAGTGTTTTCAAAGAAAAGGTGGTTGATTTATGAATTTTATAAACTTGAGAAATAATCTCGTAAGGTCATGCTGTGATGTTGTTTTCCTTCTATTACACTAGATATAAAATAACACCATTCAAGTATAGTTGCATAGAATTGATTACATGAATAACAATGGGGCATATGATATGAAACCTTTCATTCTTTTCCCTTCAGAACAGTACAATCTAACCATGAAGTGCAGGCAGACTCCTTCTCAATTTATACAGAGCAAATACTGTTTTAAGGAATGAGAATTTATACTTTAAGAATGAATACTTTGCTATTCAAACATAACACAGAATAAAATAAATTGATGACAGATATTTTTAAGGTATCATTTTAAATTACTTGTATTTAATTTAAGTTTAATTATTTTAAATCTAAAGTTTCTCTGGACACTTATTTTAATTAGTATTCTTGTTTTACCTTGTACTTAACTTGTATTTAACTGGAATTATTGCCCTGGCAAGCCACTCATCCATCTGTTAGGTGAGCTAATAGCACTCAGTAAAATTGCTGTGCAATTGACTGTTGTGTCTTTGCAGGTAAAGGATTCAGAAATATTTTAACTGTTAATATATATATATGAGACAAGGCTGAGATAAAAGAAAGAAAGCAATCCAAAACACAGTGCAGGCTGAAACATAATGCTTTGATATTGGAGAACAGAGACTGTCAGTAAACAACGGATGACTAATTGAGGTTTTAACATACTGTATTCTCTCTCCAAGCTTTTTTGCAGATTTCTTGTACAATTTTATAGAATGCCTTTATGGTTCAGTATGTTTTGACCCTGTCAGACCAAGATTTTTACCTATATATGTTGCTAACCACTATATCTTGAAAGTGCTTCTCAAAATTCCTTTCTAAGGTCTTCTTAGTGGAAGCTGAGTTTCAATTTGCTCCAGAAATCTTCAAAATCTAATTTCTCAGAAGGATGATTTGGTCTAAAGTTTTCCTTTTCATTTACCCTAAGATTAAGCTGCATTTCTGTGATGTTATTTTAAGGCATAGGGAGATATTTGACTAAGGTGCTATTTAAACCATTACTGCATAGTACTGAAAAGTTAACACTAGATACAAGATACTTCTTTATTTGCTGTATCCTTCTGTTCTCTGAGTCTTTCTGGCATTAATTCCTCAAATTTATACTTCTGACTAAATAGCAAATACCAGGTTGAACATTTCTGTGTCAGATAGGTACAGAAAAATGCACAAGACTGCAAATTACAGAGCTAGTATAAATTCCAAATGCCCTAAGGTGGGCTGAGAAAATACATCCATCAGAGATTGAAACAGAGTCTGCAGCACAAACTTAATAAATGTTTTCATGCTCATTGCTCTTTTATCTTCTCTCCTTCTATTTGTGTGGAGTTTTATCATTTATCTATTAGCAGTTTCACTATGAGAAATACCAATAAAATAGTGTTTAATGAAACCTCAGAAGTATTTGGAAGTTATGCATCAGTAACTGGGGTTAGTCTGTTGTAAATGCTGACCCAAAAATGTAGATACTGAAAGCTAAAATTAAAAAGTACAACTTAAAGATCACCTATTTCGGTCTCTCTGCTATGGGTAGGAACACTTTCCTCTAGATCACATTGCTCAAAGCCCATCCAATCTTGAATACTTCAGGTAATGTGGTATCTACATGTTTCTGGGCACTGTGTTCCACTGTCTCACTAGCCATGGTATAAATAATTTCTTCCACATGTGCTATTAAAATCTACCTTATTTAAGTTTAAAAATGTAGCCCAATGCCTTGTTGCTATAGATCCTGGTAAAAAATATTCCTCAGTCTTTTTTGTAGGTCTCTTTATATATTCAAATGCTGAAATAAACTCTTCCTGCAATGTTCTCTTCTCTGGGCTGAACAACTCCCAACACTTTCAGGCTTTCCTCATTGCATGAGCCTCTGAATCACTCCCTTTTGGTCAGGTCCTGCAGTCCTGAGCTTATAAGAGTATACTTGTAAAAAGTTCCTCATTGGTGTGAAGTGTCTTGCTTCTCCAGCCAGAAATCTGCAAACTAGAAGAGTTTATTTTGGAGACAGTGGTCTGTCTTGGTTTGTATTTGGCGTAATAATAGTTCTTTTCCAGTGATCAAGTTTCCATAAGCATCTTCTCAATCTTGCAAGCTCCTACTGCTCAAATGCTCTCACTTCCATTTCTGGCCACAGCATGTTTTTTTCAACTTGGAAATGCCTAGAGAAAAGGCAGCTCTGGGGTGACATTATTGTAGCCTTTCAGTATTCAAAGTGAACATATAAGAACAATAGGGAGGGACACTTGAGCAAGGCCTTTTGTGGAAGTACGAGCGGTAATGGTTTTAAATTAAAAGAGGGGGAATTTAGACTCGATACAAGGAAGACGTTTCTTACAATGAGGGTGGCAAAATACTGGAACAGGTTGCCAAGAGAGGTGGTGGAGGCTCCATCCCTTGGGACATTTAAAGTCAGGCTCGATGAGGCTCTCATCAACCTGATATAGTCAAAGATGTTCTTCTTGCTGTAGGGAAGTTGGGCTAGACAACCTTTAAAGTTTCCTTCCAACCCAATACATTATATGATTCCATGATTCTAAATCTCCTGACTATGTAATCTGACAGAACCTAAACTGAGCAGGAGAAGAGAGGATTTCTACCTCAGCTATTTATTTTTCCTGTTACATTTCTTCTAAAGGCTTCTGGTTTTGGCTGTGTACAAACTGAAAAATTTTCGTTGGCAGTCATTTTACCATGCCCTTTTCTCTCTCTTTATGTACATATTTGCAATAGTTTTCTAAATGAACATTGCACAGTAAGTCATACTTTTTCCCAGTTGCCCCAGAACATAGCATTGTAGCCTAACAGTCTTCCCCAGTATGTTAGTGTCTCACACTTCTCATATAAGATCTTAAACTTAGCTGTACTCATCCCTGGATGTTAATGAAAAGGTTCTGCCCTGTTTAGTATTGCCCTTGCAACAGGGACAAGGCTGTGGGCTTGTAGCAGCAGGGAGCTGAGTCCTCTTTGAAAAGTGTCTAATGTTAAAGCCACTTTCTGAATGTAAAGTTGGTGAAAAGAGGAAATACAGTGCTGTCCTGACAATGCGCATTATCAAAAATTTGCATCACAAAGTGATGTTATGGCTGGAAGCAGAAGAATAAAACCAGTTTTATTCCACATTTTCCCCCTGCTGCTACGGTTCCTCTTGAATATATACCTACATCTGTATGTGCAGGCACTTTTCCTGGCTTAGAGAGCATTAAAGCCAAGGAGGATGAGGTTTGCTAAATTACACTGGTGGATGGAAGAGGGAACTGTGATGTTGTAACAGTAGAGCCTGCAACTTCTGAGATGCACTAATTCAGTTTATTGACTTTTACTTCAAGACTTGCTTCCTTTAGCTGTTTTTGTACTATTCTCTGTACGAAGAGTTAATGAAGACCAGAGTCTGTTAGAGTGTGTGCTATCATAGGACATTGAGGACCTTTCGAAAGAACAGCGGATTCTGGGAGCGTTATTCCTGTTGCAAATATATCTGTAATACATATATGAACTCTAGCTCCTGTTGCCCTGAAGAACAAAGTTATTGAATTTAAAATGGAAATACTCAGATCAGAAAATGGCCTATTAAAGGTGGAGGTCCTTTTCAAATCTTGTCTCTGGATTTCAGTTCTGCTCTCCTTCTAAACTCAGGTCTAGGCAGATATGACCTTAAGTCAAATCATCTTTAATTCATTTAAGCTGTACATAGAAAAGTGTTATCTACTGTCTACCTGTCTTCTGCATGACCTTGTTCTGTCATTTAAACATGAGTCTCTTTATTTTAAAGTTCTGTATAACGGCCTTAACATTCTATATTAGAGCACTGTAGCTTTGATTAGGTGGGTATACTGCGTGGAAGAATAAAATTAGTCTAATTTTCTTGGATTCCTCTGACAGAGTTAGAGTTTACTGCATGTCTGTCTGTGGGTAACTGAGGGATGAAACTAAATATTCTTATATTTTCATATTAATGGAACAAAACCAAAAAGGAATAGAAGAGCGCAAGCCAATTTCTGAGAAACCATG
The DNA here is from genome assembly GCA_013397515.1 of Upupa epops. Lineage (NCBI taxonomy): Eukaryota > Metazoa > Chordata > Aves > Bucerotiformes > Upupidae > Upupa > Upupa epops. The sequence goes on from VZRI01006728.1 coordinate 28,658, forward strand.
AAAGCTTCATAATAAAACCCTTAAGAGTGGTAAGTACAGCCTTAAACAAATACGGCAGCAGATTTCTGAGGAGTTTTGACTAACTCAGAAGCATTATTTACTTGAAAGATCTTTTCTACCTAGTATATCTGGGGTATTTGTCTGTTTGTCAAATAAACAACATACCACAATAAGCAAGGCTGTGATGAAAGCCAAAGGAACAATTTTAGATTAGCCTGTGAAGAAAATCTGACTGATCTAGGAATATTATCACTTTGAAATGTAGTTTTATGTTTTGAAGGCTCCTTTGTATTAATCACAGAGAAAAAGAAAAAAAAAAATCTGAGAATTATGATCCATTATCAAAAGACTGATTTTCTCCTCTTCCCAGTTATTTTTATGAGACTGTATATACAGAAAGCTAATTGCCTGTACTGCCTCAGCAAAACAGATGCTGCCATGCAAAACAGTTTTCTTTTAGCACCCACTAGTTTGATTTTTGCTCTTTCTTCAGTCCTGGTTTTCTTTTCATTTCTGCCTATTAGCCCTTCATATTTACATGAATATTTTTGGGCTCAGGAAACAGTTTTCTTTTTTTTAAGGTCCCTATCATGACACGAAATGATTCCAGGCAGATATTCTATACTATTGTTTAGTACAACTCGCCATGTCCTTTTTTGCTGTGTTATTTGGATGGAAAGTCCTTTCTTAGAAGAGAAGTGGAAGTGTTGTCACTTTTTATTACATAGAATCAAACAGCCCGTTCTTTGTATTTATCTACTCTAATATTTCTCTGCTGTTAGTCTAGTAACAGTTCAAAATAGCATGAGCTACATAGAAACCCAACTTCTTGCATATTTATATATTATAGACATTCATGACGTCACCCCTCATCCTCCTCTTCTCCAAGCAAAAGAGACCCAGCTCCCTCAGCCTTTCCTCATAAGGGAGGTGTTCTACTTCCTTCATCATCTTTGTTGCTCTACGCTGGACACCCTCCAGCAGCTCTGCATCCTTCTTGAACCGAGGGGCCTCTCTAACCTTAACTTGGAGCTGACCCTGAGTGTACAGGTGCATGCTTGGATATTTGCCTGTAACACTTTCATGTCCTTTACTTTCCTGCTATGCTTTGGCCTTCATAGAAGGAACCAGGCCTGTATTTGTACTCTGACTAGCTTAGAAATCAACAGTCTGCAATAAAGATTGAGGATTCTGGGCCTTGAGCACTATTTCTATTTGAATAATAAATACGTATGTGGAGGAGGTTAGATCTGATTAGTTTAGAACAGGCTGTCAGACTTGCTATTCCTTGAAAAGACATGCTCATAACAAAGGCAAGGATGCGCTGACATAGAATTACTTGTCTTCTGGAACAAATAATAAAAGGTGGGAGGGGGATGGATATACATGGCTGTCTGCTACATAAATTCTTGTATTTGATAATAAGAGTAGAAGGAAGCAAGGAACTACAGTGAAAAACAAGAGTATTCCTGGAATACTGATAAGGGGACACTAAAATGACAACTTCAGATCATTGAAGCATTGAAGATAAAGATAATCATGATAATTCAGGAAGAAATGTAAAAAAATAAGCCTAATGAAAGATGCTGAGGGAAGTAGAGCGAATTAAAAATAGTTGGACATGAACAGGAATGACAAGCAAGAAGGGAAATGCCGGCTTGGCTCATAGAGAAGCAGTCAGCAAAACATCAGAAGACTTGCTTACTCTGTTTGGGAAGGTTTTCACTGAAAATAATGATGTGGAAAAGAACAGAGCGGTATAAAACAGTGTCACAGAAACAGTAGAAACAGAGAATACAAAATAAAGTCAGGAATTTCCCAGAACTATACTTTGCTCAAAGACACAAAATTAAGGCTATAGTAGTTGCCATTGCCTTTGTGACACCACTTTGAGAATGTTGAGAGAACTGGCTGGTGTTGTTGCTCTTTCACTCTCCATTATTTTTGAGATCATGGTTACAGGAGAGGTACCTGAGAACTGCAGGAAAGCTAATGTCACTCCAGTCTTCAAAAAGCCTAAAAATTAAGAACTGGGCAATTATAGACCTGTCAGTCTCACCTCCAGCCTTGAAAAATTTCTGAAATCCATCTCTAAGAATACTGACAACAAGAAAGTAATCAGAAGTAGTCAGCAAGGATTTACCAAGGTGAAATCATGTTTGAATAATATGATAGCCTTCTGTGATGCCGTTGTATAAATGGGTGGATGCTGGGAAACCAGTGGATGTGGTCTACCTCGAGTTTAGTAAGGCCGGTGACACAATCCCCCAAAATATCCTTGAAAGTAAGTTTAGGAAGTGTGGGATTNCTAAAAATTAAGAACTGGGCAATTATAGACCTGTCAGTCTCACCTCCAGCCTTGAAAAATTGCTGAAGGTCATCTCTAAGAATATTGACAACAAGAAGGTAATCAGAAGTAGTCAGCAAGTATTTACCAAGGTGGAATCATGTTTGAATAATATGATAGCCTTCTGTGATGCCGTTGTATAAATGGGTGGATGCTGGGAAACCAGTGGATGTGGTCTACCTCGAGTTTAGTAAGGCCGGTGACACAATCCCCCAAAATATCCTTGAAAGTAAGTTTAGGAAGTGTGGGATTGAAGAGAGGGCCAAGGGATGGCCAGTTCAAGGGAGGGCCATGAGGATGATTAGGGGACTGGAGCACTTGCCTTATGAAGAGACATTGAAAGATCCAGGACTTTTCAGCTTGGAGAGGAGAATACTATATATATTACACATATATATATTATATATAAATACATGAATACTGGTTGTCAACAGGAGACAGCTTCTTTTCAGTTGTGCCCTGTGATATGACAAGGGGCAAGGGGTGTAAGTTGGAGNGAGGGCCAAGGGATGGCCAGTTCAAGGGAGGGCCATGAGGATGATTAGGGGACTGGAGCACTTGCCTTATGAAGAGACATTGAAAGATCCAGGACTTTTCAGCTTGGAGAGGAGAATACTATATATATTACACATATATATATTATATATAAATACATGAATACTGGTTGTCAACAGGAGACAGCTTCTTTTCAGTTGTGCCCTGTGATATGACAAGGGGCAAGGGGTGTAAGTTGGAGCACAACAAGTTCTATCTCAATATGAGAAAAAATTTCTTTACAAGGGTTACTGAGCAGTGGAACAGGCTGCCCAGGGAGGTTTTGAAGTCTACTTCTCTAGAGAATTTTAAGACCCACACTGATGTGTTTCTATGTAATTTGTGTTAGGTTTTATGATCCCGGTCAAGCAAGGGGGTTGGACTCGATGACTCCTGGAGGTCACTTCCAACCCCTAATGATCTGTGTATCCATACTGAGAAGGCAGACTGTGCTAACAGTTCACTTCTAAATTATTCTTATGTACAGTCACTTATAGAAAGAAAAATTCATGATCTTTTACTAGACAAATAGTTCAAAGCCCATAGTGACATTTACTATTTCAGTTTACAGATTTTTAGTATCTTTTTCAGACTAGTTTTCATGGAGTGCTTGGTCTCACATTCTGTGCATGAGATAAAGACCAGACCTTCCCATACTTCCATGAATTATATAATTGCACACAGGCACTGTGTGCATGCAATAAAGTTCATATGCTTGGACAATATGATATTAATGAAAATGTCAAAGGCAAATCTGTCTTTAAAAATAGTGTTTTTGTGCTAGTGATATTTTCCTCTTCAACATTAGAAGCTTAATTGTGTGGGGTTTGTAATGTAGATCTTAATTTATTTGTTAATGACAGGAAAATAGGAACTCGGATCAGCAAGATGCAGAAAGCAGTATGATGAATTGCTATTGCTCTGTTGTTACACAATAGTCATCAGTAAGTGATGTTTCAACTCTCACTATTGCAGATGTCAAATTAGGTACTTGATTTCAGCTTGTAGATCATTTTGCATTGACTATATGTTTCCATCTCTCAGTGCCAATTAAGAACATACATTAAAGAGAAAATTCAATTTTTATAACCAGAAAATCCTCTCATGTTGAGCATCTCTTCTAATATAATAATCGTAGCTCTGATTAAAAAAAAACCCCACATGCATTAAATTAAAAAAAAAAAAAGCTTAGCCACAAAGCAGGTGGTCTTCATTTGTTCATGTCTTCAGAAATCACAGCATCACAGAATGGCTGAGGATAAAGGGAAACTCTAGAGGTCATCTTGGCCAACACATCTGCCAGAATGGGATCATATAGAGTTGAGTGCCTAGAGCAGTGTCCAGACAGCTTTTATATATGTTCAAGAATGGAGACTCTACAACATCCCTGAGCAACCCGTTCCAATGCTCAGTCGCAGTAAAAAACATATTTCCTGATGTTCACGGGAAACCTGCTATGATTCAGTTTGTGCCCATTGCCTCTGATCCTGACTGTGGGCACCACTGGAAAGAGCCTAGTTCCACCTTAGGAAACACTTCCTCATGGAAAGGATGATCAGACATCGGAATGGACTGCCCAGAGAGGTGGTGGAGTCACCATCCCTAGAGGTGTTTAAGAAAAGATTGGCTGCTGCATTTAGTGCCGTGCTGTAGGCGATTGTGATGATGTTGGTGATGTTAGGTCACAGGGCTGGACTTGATGATCTTAGAGGCCTTTTCCATCCTCAATAATTCTATGATTCTGTGATCTTTAGAATCTTCCTCCAGATATTTGTATAGAATCATGTGTAACATTTCATGAATTCATGCTAACTCCTCTTGATCATCTTTTTATCCTTCATATGACTGGAAACGTTTTCCAGAATTAGTTGGTTCTTCACCAGGATGTTCAGCCTGTAGTTTCCTGTGTACTCTTTCCTGTCCTTCTTGAAGATGGGAGTGCTGTTTGCGTTCATCCAGTTTCCAGCACCTCTCCCAATCACCAAAAACATTCAAAGAACAACAGTGATCCCTGTGCAGCTGAGAGAAATGAGGGAGAGAAAATTGTGAGCAAATCCAGGAAAAGTGTGGGAAAACAGTTTAAAATGTAGGTCCTTTATCTATCTTAGTAAACTACTCTGGTTTATTAATACATTATACTGATTTCCCCAGGCAGAGTCTGTTTTGCACGTGACAGCAAATGGCAAGGGATCTCACTATCCTTATCTTGACCCACAAACCTTTTTGTTATATTGTCTCTATCATGCCCATCTGAGGAGAGTGAGAGTGGCTCTGGTGGACACCCGGCACCCAGACAGGGCCAACAGTCTATTACTCATATCTGCTTATCTGTCATTTGACCCATTTTGAGTTTCATTTAAATCTAAGTATTGTATATATTCAGAGATACCAAATTCAAAATATTACAGAAAAGTCTGTAGCTGGTAAGAAATATTATATTCATGTATTTATGGAGAAAAGATCCAAAGAAACTGGCAGTCATTCAGTAGTTGTTAGATGGTGGCTGTGCAGTTAGCTCACACTTGAGTCCACAGGAGCTGCACCTCATTTTTTATCAGTTCTTTGCTGAAACAAAAACAGCCATCAAAGTGAGATAAGTTAGAGAAGTGAGGCATATGGGAGAAAAAGAAATTAAGTCTGGGAGGCTGTGGAAATACCATGTGAGAATAAACAAGAGGTTTAGAAACAATCTCAGAGAAAAGATCATGTGGATATTGGGAAAAAATCAGATGGAAAAAATAAGATGGAAAAACACATGGCTAAGTAAATAATTTCATTCTTAGCAGTTCCAGTATCCATAGAAAACTTCAACTCAACAACATTGTATTCTAGAATCATTGAAAATTCACACCTACAGACAATAAATTCAGATTTATAGAGGGCAAAAACATTGTAGTGCTGATGACATTAACATTTTATCCCAAATGTTAATGACCTTTGTAATGGAAGTCTAAAAGTGAAAAGTATTTTGTATATTGTGATATCAGTATTAGCTTTACATTAAGATTAACTTAGGTTCTTCTATAGAAGGATCAGAAAATGATGGAAAATGAGGGTATAATGGTGGTACGAAGTATCTCTTCATCAACTCCATTGCAGTTGCTAGTTATTTAAAGAATTGCCAGTGTACAAGAGGGGAGATAAATCTTTCCTGTTGCAATTTTTACTTTGTTTGAATAGCCTTGATATCTGTAGATAGGACTTGAAACTTTGAATTGAAATAGATTTCTCACCATTGGGGGTTATCTTTGTTCATTCCAAATAAAATTAGTTTTTATATGACCTAGATAAAAGCCTCTGAAAATCAGGAAGCAAGGATACTCATTTTATTTTAACTGGGCTTATAATGTGCACACGGAGAAAAAAAGGTTCACTTTGCTTTCTTTCAGCACCATTGCTCCTTATATAATGATCACTATCTGTAATTTAGCTTCAACAGAAGTTATGACAAAGGACACTCCATTCCTTCACCACTGCCTGGAGATAAATTAGGACCCATGGTTCTGTAAGTAAGAAATTAGTCTGCATGAGGCATTGAACCAAGAATTGCTAAAGCCTAGAACTTCCTGATTTAGGAGAAATCACTCGGAGAAGATTAATGCCAATTGATTACAATCCAAAAGTAAGGCATGAAAGTTGTCTAGAGTCGATGGAGAGGGAAAACCATCTGAAACAAGTGGTTCATTATTTCTATCTCAATTATGACTTATTCCTCAATTTTAGTTCAAATAATTTAAACATGAATGGCAATTCTCCCTTTTTCTATGTCATTTTCTTTCATTAGGTAGACTATTAAACCTTGTTAGAAGATACCTTTGCACTTTAGAAAATACAGTGCATGATTGATTCATCTGAGAAAGAGCATCTGGTGCTTTAATTGTAGTACATGTTTACAACAATGCATTATATGGTCTGCTGCATCACCTGACAGAAGGTGTAAAATCATTGCATGAGCAATCAAAAAGCAATGTATTCTAAATTATAGATTTCCCATATAGTAGCAAACCAGCAAAGCAGTTCATCTTACATGTACAATGCTAGAATTGGATTTCTACACTTGTTTGTTTAACAAGTATTCAAACAGTCTTTTATGGAAATCTGATTCTCATTTGTTCCTAGTTCTAGTCTAGTTAGCATCAATGCATATAATCAACCAACATATTCCACTTGACCTGTACTGCTTCCTTTGACAGCGGTAGTTTATAATTGTGACTTTTTCCCTTACATAGTGCTTAGAAAGGTAAAGTGGAAGTGGTTTTTTTCTTGTTGCTCACAGCAGAGCCCAAGAGTTCAACAGATAACAAGAAGTACTTGTGATTAAGGAATTATAAACTCTATTTGCAAATACAGTGTGTCTAATGGAAGTTGTTAGAAGCAATTAGTTTCAAATACATTACACAGCATAATCATACTGAGAAATGCTTCTGAACTTTAAGGATCCACAGCACAGTTTCCTGTTAAAGGCCATGAAAAACACAGGAGGAAGATTAATTGCCACAGATTAAACCAGCATGTAGTATTTATGTCTCATTCATTAGTTTAGAAACTGACTGCTCAAAAGCATATGAAGTATTCCCATAACAACCTCAAGTCCTAGGATTTTCATTTAGAGAATTTTAATTTTAAAATGCTTTTTAGTGATGCTTACTTTTATAGCTTCATCTGGACCATGGGTCAGACAAAAATTATCATCTATATCAGTGTTAATGATAAATTCTGTGACAAAACACAGCCCTTGATTTTTCTCCTTATCCAGCATCCTGGCTGTTAGAAGTCAGAAAGAATAGATCCTGTGGAAATGTGTTGATTGAGTGAGTTTCATGGGGGGAAAAAGGAAAGAGAAATTAAATAAAGTGCCGATTTTCATTTGCAGGATGTTATTAAGGGAAGAATGGTATTGGAGACTGGAGACTTTCTGAGATGAATTTTTAAAATGAGAGGAAATGTTTTTTACTAGACATGAGAGAATCAGCCTAGTATTCTTAGGAACAAATATGAAAATAAAAGAAAAATTAAAAGAAGTGAAAATGCATCTCATGTACTTAGAGCCAGCCAATATTTTCAAGATAAATCTGTTATTACTATTTTCTGTGCAGTTTATATGACATGTATCGCTTAACTGTAATATATAGGAGAGATTTACAGTAGGGGTTCATGGGACAGTGCTCATTCTTGCCTTTTATTGATTCAAGTCATTAGGTCATGCTGCCAGGGATTTGTATACAGGACTTTTCCCTTTTTCTGAGCCGGGAGGTCTAGATCCAAAAGATGGAAATTGCTCCAAAAATCCTTGATTGCCACTTAAAAATCTACTGTACAAGAGATATCGAGCTACAAGAGATACTTCGATGACAGGTCAGTAGAGTGATTGGGGGTACAGAATCTATTACATATCACAGAATCACAGTATCACAGTAATGATGAAGCTGGAAAAGACCTTAAAGATCATCCAGTACAACTTCAAACCAACCAAGTAAACCTAACATCTAACATCTAGATCGTGCCACTCAGCACTTCATCCAGCATAACCTTGAACACCTCCAGAGATGGCAACCTGTGGGCAGCCCATTCCAAAACCAGATCAGTCTTTCAGTATAAAACCTTTTCCTAATGTCAAGTCTAAATCTCCCCCGATGGAGCTTAAGACTGTGACCCCTTGTCCTGTCTCCAGTGTCCAGGGAGAAAAGACCTCCTCCACCTGACTACAACCACCTTATCGGTGTTTATAACTACCTAAAAGGTCACCCCTGAGCCTCCTCTTCTCCAGGCTAAACAGACCCAGCTCCATCAGCCTTGATTCGTAGGGCTTACCTTCCAGTCTCTACCATTCTAGTTTGTCTTCTCTGGACTCGTTTCAGCACCTCGACATCCTTCCTAAACTGAAGGGCCCAGAACTGTACACAGTACTGCAGGTACAGTCTAACCAGTGCCAAATACAGGGGGAGGATAACCTCCTTCTCCCTGCTGGGCACACCATTTCTGATACAGGTCAGGATGCCATTAGCCCTCTTGGCTGCCTGGGCACATTGCTGATGGAATATTTGAGAGAGCTGAGAGTGTGTAGTTTAGAGAAGAGAAGGCTCAGCAGAGATGGAGAGGGAGGTGGGGGAGAAGGGGCAGATTTCATGCACAAATGCCTGAAGGAAATATGTAAAGGACGTGGAACCAGGCTATTATCAGTGTTGCTCAGTGACAGGCAAGAGGCAATGGGCAAAGCCTGAAATACAGCAGATTCCTTATCAGCATCAAGGTCCCCATTAACTTCAACTGTTTCTCTGATGTGATATAGGCCAGTTTCCATAAAAACCTCTTCTTTTGCTTTCAAGAATTTCCACGATCATAAAGTGTTTTCTAAATCTTTGTGTATTGCAATTAGATGACCTTAGGTTGACACTAGGTGCCTACCAAGCCATTCGGTCATTCCTCCTCCACAAAAAAGACATGGGAAAAATAACACAAAAAGATTATGGGTAGAAATAAGAGCAGGGAGATCATTTAGCAATCACTGTCACAGCTGAAACAGATTCGACTTGGGGAAGTTAATTCTCTTGCCAACTGAACAAAGCAGGATAAATAGATACAGGAATTAAATTAAAAGCACCTTCTCCCCAACTCTCCCCTCTTCTTAGGTTCAAATTCACTTCTCACTTCTTTGTCTCCTTCAAGAAGCCCAGAGGGATAGTTTAGTTCATTACATGTTCGCTCTTACTGTTGCTTCCTTCTCACAGTCACCTGCTCCAGCATGCGATACCTCACAAACTGCTCCAATGTGCATCCCTCGTGAATTTCCTAGTAGACCCTCAGGAACTGTTCCAGGATGGGTCCCCCACAAGGTCACATTTCTTGACAGCAAATCTACTTTTGTGTGGGGTTTCACAGGACCATAGAAGCCTGCTTTAATGAGGCTTCTCACAGACTCACAGCCTACCGTGAGTCAAGTGCTCTGGCGGCAATGTCCTCAGGTTCCAGCTGTGCATCTCCTCTACAGTTAACCCCCATGGTCCACAGGGGCACCTGTGTCACGGTGGTCTTCACAATGGGCTACACCTTCTCCCCCCTCTTTCTTTACTGATCTTGATATTCTCAGGGTTGTTTCACTCACATATCCTCACTCCTCTCTCCTAGCTGCTGTTGAGCAACATTTTGTACCCTTTAATTATGTTGTCATAAAGGCATTACCAGCTTCACTGGCTGGTTCAGCTTTGGCCAGTAAGGGTCCGTCTTGAAGCTTGCTTGAAGACGAAGTTTCTACCAGCTTCTCACAGAAGCTATCCCTGTAGTTCACTCACTACCAAAACTTTGCCACCTAAAGGTACAGATATAGAATAAAAAAACTAGTTCAGGGACCACAGTAAGGACAACAAGATGAAAGACAGACTCCATCATGCAGAATTAAGGAGTTTGCCCTACCCAGCTTACTGAAGAAAGAAAGTTAATACAACCAGTCATTGCAATTATTCATATGGTATTGAAACTGGAAAAGGATGTCATGACAGTGGAAATAAGGCTGTCTAGCAGGAAATTCATTTGAGGAGCAGCAATGGTAATGTACTGCAGCTCCAAGAAAATTTACCTACTCAGTCTACAGTTTCCACTCATCTTTCCAGCTTGTCTGATCTTTTGTACATCTGCTTTGGGTTGATTTACCTGCTGAAGCTTATGTGGGAAGAATACTAATAGATTTTCCTCAGGAAAATACTAAGGGAAGCAGATACATGATGTTCAGACGAGAATGATCTGAGGTGTTGTGAAGGGAAGTATAAATTTTATGTTTTAGGGAAGAAGGCAGCTCTTTATTGATTTTCAGAATTGGCAAAAAAGAATTAAAACTAAAATTCCAGACCTGTGGAAGAGCCAGAAATATTTAACTTGAAAATAAAATGTACCGGTTTAGTGAAGAGGCTAGCTAAACACTAAAACAACCTACTAGGATGGCTTGCTTAGAAATATATTTTTTAAACAGAAAATACTTTGGACCAACTTTGGAATAAATTTTTTAATCTCTTTGTGTAGTGAAGGTGGTTAGGAAAGCTGATGTACAATCTCTGAATTTCCCTGAATATTCCACTTCCTTTTGAACCAGGTTCAACTACTAACATTTACAGCTATCTCGAAAAATCAATGTTTAAGCGATGCTACCTTCGGGCTTCAACTGTTACCTGAAGGTATTAGGAGATTTCCTTCACTGCATAGTTTAGTTTTGATTACTTGGGTTGTTTGGTTTTGGTGCAGGCTTTTCTGCTGTTTTCCTTCTTGTGAAAGAGTGAATATATAGTGTGTACCTAGAAATATGCTATTGAGAAGGTCATGCTAGAAGGTGTCTGTGAATACCTCCAGATTTCTCGTGCATGTTTTGTTTACTAAAATTAAAGCCAAAACAACGCTGAGAGCAAAACAAGATGAAAGCAAAGCACACACTATATCTACACTTCCTCAGTCACATTATCTGATTGCATCACACACTGAAATGTATACAAAAGACAGGTAAATCTTCACAGACAATTCATATTAAAAAAAGCCCTTTCTTCTGATTAAATTTCTTTCCTCAAAGAACACAAGAGCAATTAACACACAACTCAGTAGAAATTCTCTATCTCAGAGCACAACCTGCTCCAGGTGTAACTTTCAAATTTCACCAGATTAGTTTCTACTGTGGCCAGTTTCATCACACTGGTAGGATTGAAGAGACAAGTGAATGACAATATTCAAATAGGAAGCACAACATAGAGTGGAAATGCAGATAATTCATCTGTCAGCAAAATTCTACATCATCCATCAACTTGACTTTTCTTAGGCAGTCTGAGCACTTGGTAGCCTCTTATGAATGCAAGTGTTTATTTTTTTGCCTTAGTGGAATTCACTCATCTTGCTTGTGTGTAAATATACAAGTGTTGAAAGCATAGCTGGTCCTGCCACATACTCTGGTACCACTTCTGTTCCTAAATATAGATCTGCTGGCACAGGCTGCATGACTTATCTAGGACAGTGCTAACTAGAGCTCTCGTTTCTGCTTGGTAGCATTAGTATATTTATATTAACATTTCATACATTAACATATTTCCCCTATATCTCTTAAGAGAAAGTGTTCTTTATCCTGACTGTACAACTTTAAATCTAATGCAAGGAAGTACCGAAGAATTCCCTAAAGCTACACAAGAGGGTTGAGATTCACGTTTTCTAACTTGAGGTAGAAGGTGATTGATGCTGTTCTACAATAGGTATGCCAGTGACAGGGAGAATTCATTTTTTCCTGGATCTAAAGTTTAGACAGTTTTCTAGACTGTACATCTAACTTTTGGATGACTAAATCCAGATGAGATCAAACTTTTAAAGGGTTGCTCCTTAGTCCCTGGATTGTCTTGTCACTATTCCCTGGATGCTCTTAGCCATCACAAGGGTACACAAGTAAGTTGGTATTTTCATTCCAATTATATTTGATATCATATAATATTTGTCATTTCTTCATTTTCTAATTGTTACTTTTAAATAATAATTTTTGCCATAGTCCTCCAGGCCATATATAGATTTTTCTCTATCTGTGAGGCATATTCTTCTATAAATGAATGTCATGTCCCTAAAGAAAGAAGCCAGTAGCATCACAAGAATAAGCTATTCTTGCTAATGCTAAATTAAATTCTTTTATTATTTTCATAAGAAAAAAGAATATTTGCTTATATAATACAAATTGTTATAGAGAAATGCTTTGTTTTCTTATAAATAGTTCTTTAGGTTCAAATTTTTAACCATATTCTGTGTTATGTTACTTAAAAGAAGTGAAAACACTTCATTAAAGCATATATTGAAATAAAACATTTTACTTTGATTTTTTTTTTTAATTTAATATTTTCCATAATTTAGGTCAAAGTTCTGTCCTCTTGCATTTCATAGAAAAACAAAACCACCGAGGTTGGAAGATGCCTCCAGTATCAAGTCCAACCCAATGCTCCCATGCCTATTAAATCATGTTTCTAAGCGCCACATTTACACATTTTTTGGGCATCTCCAGGGACAGCAATTCCATCACCTCCCTGGGCAGCCTGCTCCAAATACCACTGTTTCAATGAAGAAATTTTTCCTGATGCCAAATCTACCCCTCCCCAGCACAATTTGCTGCTCTTTCCTCTTGCCCTATCATTTCTGACTTGGGAGATGAGACAGACACCCCCAGCCACCTTTCAAGTAGTTATAAGGTTGAATAAGCTCTTGCCTCAATCTCCTTTGCTCCAGACTAAACAACCCCAGTTCCCTCAGCCACACCTCGGAATTGCTACAGAAAGTCACACAAGTTAAGAGAAAGATCAGGCATTTCTAAAGGAAAATCTTGTTATCATCTTAAGAACATAAGAGCTAAAGGTTTTTGGCTTGATCAAAAAAGTTTAACTGATCTTAAAAGAAACATTTTCATGAGAGGCCTAAAGAATTGCTTTGAAAACTTCATCACCTAATTCACATCTTCATTTGGTATAGAGGTAGATAGTTATTTTATCTCACAATAGGGTGCCTTTACACCTCATGCATTGGATTGCACATATTCAGTCAGTTCTGGCTTCTTCATCTGTAATTATTCTATAGCGCTTATAAAGAGGGTTTTAAGAAAAGCACAAGCAGAGAGTGATACTTCTTCTTGAATAATCTTCCAGCTTTAAGCTGTCTGACTTCTTGAGCCAGAATTGATGTCTTTGTGGTTAATAGCCCTTGATATATTTGTCTTTCATGAATTCAAGTAATATTAATCTCATTTCCATATCTACATCCATCTTTGGGACTACAATGCCTTTAGAAATATCTTGCCAAAATCCTTCAGTGTCACAGTAACCTTAAAAATATTCAATCACAATCAGTGGTGTCAAAAAACTACAACCTCGTAAACATTTTATCAAAATCTCCTTATCACTCACTGTCAAAAGAGCATTATTACCAGATTACATTTTAATCCAATAAATCACCCTATGACAAAGCTCCATTTTGTCTAATCACATAAATAGATTTTGCTGTCATTAGCTTTACAACTTACTTTCCTTCTCTTTCTTAACTATGACACTTAAATTACAAGATCCTTGCAATTATTAGATTAGAAGAAATTGAAGTAAAATTAAATACTCATTATGGATATTAATTTACCTCCCAGTATGTGATAGGGCACCACTCCTCAGTCCCCCTGAAGGTGCCTTCTCCAAGCTGAATAAGCTGAGACCCTTTAGCCTGTTCTCATGGGGCAAGTCCTCAAATACCACACAGTTTTGGTGGCCCTATAGTCAACTTTGTCCAGTTAGCTGTTCGCATTATACTGACAGTTCAAAACTGGATACCATATCACAGATATTAACAAATGGGCGCTGAGTAGAAGATAGTAATATCTTCTCTTTATCTTCAGGTTCTACTTCTGCTAATACTTTTTATTAACCTTCTCCTCCAGCCTATTTAGGTTGCTCTCTATGGCAGCACCTCCCACACACTAGCTGGAATCACTCAGATTCCTTGAATACAGCACATGGATTGTGATTAGTCAAGTAACTGATCTTAACCCACTGCTGTGTATTCTTGCCCTTGAACCCTGTTTCTAAATATAGAGGCCTAAGAAAACTGATTGGTGAAAACAGAAAAAGAAAGCAAGAAGTACGTTGAGTCTATTGTTACAGAATCTGCTCTGAAGCTGAAGATCTTTCATCTCAAAATTAAGAAAACATTGTGAAATCTGTTACTTTTGAGATGACATCCCCTGAACTACTTAACACGGTATCACTGGCAGGTCATTCAGCCCATGTATCAAATTATTTAAAAGCTATTTGTAACACATAGGTTCATAACAAATCTCATCTCTAATGCTGGATATTACTGATTTATTTAGGACTGGAGTTTATTCAGACTTTACAAAACATACAGATTAAAAATGAAATACAGGTTTTAGTAGAATTAAATTAATCTACTTTCATAGCAGATTTTTTTCTGAATGCTTTTAGTGTAATTTGTTTTCCAGTGGATGAAATTTTGAGAAGTAATTAAGAATTCAGCTATGTTCATTTGGCCTTTAGTGCTTTGTAGCTGCAAAATCTATTTTCTCTTACGATTGCAATATTGCAATAATTTTTTTAGCTCCTGTCACCAGCCCCAGCATACAGCAGGTTTCTTCTGTGCTACCTTCCCTATTAATTTCAGTTAGAGGAGAGATACTCTTTGTCCTGAAAAATAAGTTAAACATTCCTTTCAACATTGATCCAGCTTTGATACTGAAGTGATTTGAAAGATTAGAAATGTTTCCTTGATGATTTCCCACTAGCCAGAGAAGGCTGTATGAATACCTTCACATGTTCCATTAAAAATGTCCGTGTTTATTTCTTTTATTATTAGTGGATATGGGGTGTAGAGTATCACAAGAGCCTATTCCAGAATTTGGATATCTCTAAACACCATTATTTACTATCATTTACCAATCCTTCCTATAGCTTACAGGGTCTTTCTGCACTATTCAGACTGGTAAACTCATTTTCCAGTCACCTCAGTAATATTACTCTTCAGGTTAGTAGTCTCATCTAGCCAAGGTCTAGTGCAATAGCACCTAGTAAGCAACCTACTGCAGCCCACAGGTCTATAAAGAAGAAAGCTCTGTAATCAGAAAAGCATGGAACAATCTCACGAAAGGGTGAAATCATAGCAGATTTCATGGTAGATTCTGATATTTACCTTCTCAGCCTTCAACTTCAGAGGTCTGACTGTGCTCTGCTTATGATGTGAGGGGCAAAGCTACAAAGCACAATCCTAGGCAAGGCCTGTACGTAAATTAACCCTTACAGCCATTGTAAGTGCGCACCTTGTAAGAATAGCTCTGCCACTGTAAGGATTCTCCAGAAAGGGTGACTTTGATGAAGTCTCTACACTAGATTTTGTGTGCCAGATGGAATTACTATCAGCACCTGTGGAACTGCTTTGGCAACTCTGGAGGAAAATTCAGGTGATAGTCTTTTGCAAGAAATTTTCCTGTATTTGGGACCTTTTGCTGGGGTGATGGATGTGTCTACGCTTTTCTTTTTTGACTAGAGTCCTGCATTAACTTACTTGAAGATAGTTTAGAATACTAAAGTCATTTATGGGTGCAGAGCATCTGTTCAGTCTGAGCAAAGGGAAACCGGTTACCAAGAGGAAAGGGAGGAGAGGGAATCTAAGGTTGTATCAGTAAAAACAGGTTAATACTGTAGTTGGACTGGACCTTCCCCATGTTTCTGGCTGAACATTCTAGCCCATATAATAGTGAAAACCTGTGGTTGGTTGGCTAAGCAGAATGATTTGAAATCTCAGGTTCAAGCAAACAAAGCAGTAAAAAGCAGAGTCCACAGTTAATAAAATATGTAAGTAGCAAATAGAATGAAAAACAAATAAGGAGAAAGGAAAAAAGAAAAACAGTAACATATTACAACTAGCAAGATGAAATAAAATAGAGAGGCTTGTGAAATAGTGATAAATGTGCTGGAAGCTTTTTCCTTTAACTGAGATTTTACTATAGCAGATATGTCTAACACTCAAGCTAAGATTGTCTTTCCACACTTCAAGCCCCTTACTACTTTTTTGTTTTCTGATTAATGAGTCTTTCTGGAGATGTCCCTGTACATATTTCCACGGAGAGTTATCACATCTTCCATCAGTCATCATTTTGGCAGAACATTCTTGAGTCTCTTACACTTTCTACTTCAAAGGTTTTTTTATTCTAAAACCATTAACTGCTTTTATTCCCCCTATACAGCAGTACTGGCTGCTGATTCAATGTAATGTTTCACTTCAGGGCTGAAGTAGAACAGGATAATAGTTTTCTATACTTTATATGCTCTTCTATTAAGACTAGCCATCATAGCATTTGATTTTCCTGCAGTACTTATACAACTAACTCATACTCAGTAATTGGCTTTAATTTTGAACTGCTGAAAAAATTGCATCTTTCTCATGAAAAAAATGCATTTCAAAAGTAAGTCAGTGAACTTGTCTGTGCATCATTATCTTACTGAAGAAAAAATAAAAAGAAAGCCCATTATTATGGACCTACTTGTTTAGGAAATTAGCAGCAACAGACAGTATGCAAGACTGCTGCTCTTTGCCCTGTTTCAGCATTACTGATCCATGACTTCATGGGTCTTGAGGTATTAATGTAGAAGATTCTTTTGTTTCACTGTTATTCATCTTCATAAATCAGTGCATTCAGATGGCAAATTTACTTTCTTTACTTTTCTTCCCACATTGTACTCTTTTTTCCATAGCTGTTGAGGCAATAATGGAATGGTTTAACAAGAGGATCTAAATCAGTTTGGGTTGGTGCCTTAAGTCAAGCACAACAACCAGCTCTCACCCAGAGTTCAACAGGCAACGAAGCAACTTTGCTAGAAAGACAACAGTTTATTGAACCCATCTCCAAGAAGAAAAGGAAAAATCCCCAAATAATAAGTGAGTTAAAAAGGTAAACCAGAAACTGTATCACATTGCCTTTACACACACTCTGAGAGAAAGGGGAGACAGCTAACACATCGGGTTTTGGCCTTAGATGAGAGCTCCTCTTAGATGAGGACAAAAGAATGTAAACCAACACTCGTAACCACAAAGCCTCCACACACACACACTTGCATTCCACTTTCCAGAAGAGAAGGGGGGAGAGCAGGAATACAGCACACAATATACTTACACAATATGTGCTTGCAGAAAAGTTCCTTTTCCTGATCCTCATGCAGACATCAGCACTCTGACATAACTTCTAGCTACCCTCAGCAAGGGGGTTCTTCTTTGAGGCTATAGCAGCTTCAAATGTAGAGGATACAACAGAATTTCAGACTCTCTCTTTATTTGCCAAAGGCTTAGGAGATCAGTATTTGTTATCTCTCTTTCTGTCTCTTAGTAGAGGCTTCTCTCGGCCTCTCACAGTGGCAGAGTATACAGGATCTTTGCCAGCCCAGTGGGGAAAAAGTCAACATGGTGCCGGTTACGTGGAGCCACCCCTTTTATGGGAATATGCTTTTCGGGGTCTCATCCAAAGGCTTTCTAAAAGCCTTATGCAGAGCCTTTCTTCTCCCCTGTGGTCAGGCACCAAGGGAGATAGAAGGTTAAGAACTCACCTCTGTCTTGCATTTTCAAAGGCATTTGCTGTAGAGCGGCAGTGTGGAGGAGCTGCCCTTACTCTGGTCCACTGCCAAGGACGGGAGCAAATTGGTGCAGTTTTCTGTATCTGAGCCCTCAGTGAAAGAGGGGAGGGTTGCAGGTTCATCCCCACAGAAGGCCGTTTGCAGGTACGGAGAATGGATTTTCTCTTCAGCCTCTCTGGGTTCAAGCTCCGTGAGACTTATTTTGACTTCCACCCTTCGGTGGCAGGGGGTTGAGAGCCATTGCTCACCCACCCCCTCACCCTTGGGGGGTGGGGGGAGCCCTCTCCTAGAGGAGCTCCCTGTCTCTGAAAACGTGTCGCAGCAGAAGCAGGAGAAAAGATGAAGTGGGTGCAGATGACAGGAAGAAGATGGAGGAAGTACCTTCCCTTTATGGACTCTGTCCGCCAATCACCTGTAGAGTCCACACACTGACACAGGAGGTCTGCTAAGAAAGCTACCTCCAGCTTCAAAATGAAATGCTTTTTTGGTATAAAAGCACCACAACTAATATTTGAAAATTCAGTAATTTTCAAACCAGAACAATAAGGAAGTATAAAATTGGAAATGGCAATGTTATGGCAAATCTCTGTTCAAAATTAGCACATTAGTCAACTGAGATTATCACTCTTCCTTTCTTTATCCTCTGTCTGGTGTGGTCTCCCCATCTCTTTGCTTTGCTGAATGTTTGTCGTATCACCTTGTAGCAGAGCTTTAGTGTGGGTTTATACTGTGTCAGAATCCTAATCCAGCCTTTTTTTCCAAGCTTCACAAATGCCTTTGTTCCATTTCATGGGCCTGGCTAGAATCTTGCCGTTGTAATGTACTTTGCACACTTCTGTACCAATGTCTGGTGTGGAGATGACTTCTTAATTGATTTAAATTTTGATTGTGGGCATAGTGCTAAATAGAGTGTCATACAGCAACCAAGTAATCCATTAGAAGGCATGAGAAGATGCCAGAAAATGCTTGGAGAGCAGCCATTCATGAAGGTTTTGTCATATGCTGCAGTAGGTGAATATGTTATTAATCCTTTCAGTCTACTGCTAACTTTAGGTGTGTACCCACAATTACTGATTGTCAGTAAGACATGGAAAGTTCGCATCACTGTTCCTTACTCAATTAGGCAAGGCATGGAGCATCTATCACTACCCAAGCTTCCCACCCCTTTCAGTGGCATAATTACATTCAGTTTAGCATGACGTGCTGCTTTCCTTAATTCTAAGTCACACAGAGTGAAGGAAGAGTCCTAACATCTCCCCACATAGCTGTCCCAAGGCCAGACCCAGCCTAGCTTAATTCTAGAGAATTATTTCTCAAGTTGTACTGGAATTCAGCCTTCTGAATAAAGCTGAGATCATTAACTCCAAGAAGTGGTGTCAATAAATTGTTAGCAACTGTGGGAAACAAAAAGGTGACAATGAAATATAAAAGATTCAGTGTCTGTAGTCATTGCAGCTTTTTATTAACTATAAACTCCAGCATCCTTTTCAGAAAAGTAAGGAATAAAATACTACAAATCTCTTGAATTAGAGTTAACAACCACATGAAGAGAAAGATGACGGAAGTTTGATTCAAGAATCCATATAATCAGTAATTAGTTTTCATGTGCAATGACAGGGCTTTAAATTCACAATGTTAATTAGCTGCTTCATGATTCCATACTGTTTTGTGTTCTTAGTAGGCTCATAAACAAGTGGTTTTTGTTATAAATTGATGGGTGTTGAAATTGTTTCTTGTGTTGTAGATCACACAAGAAAGGTGTGGACCTGAGTCACAGATACAGTAACCCATGTATGCAAACAAGTCTTTGTCGTAAGACTGATAAGTTTACAAGACCTCATGGCTGTTAAAGAAAAAAGCTGACACATGCAGTTGTACATTAAATACATCCTTGTATGCCTATAACAAAATTCTTTGTTAAGATCTCAATTGTCCAAAAAGCACTGAAGCTGCCACTGCTCAGCAATATTAGTGCCTAAATAAACACGAACCTGGTAGCAGAGATGCTTATCTTCTGGAGAAGTTTTTTAATATTAAACCTGACTCTCTCATTCACGGGCTGCTACTGTCACTATAGACTCTTCAATCCTCATCTTCTTAAAGCTAAACAGCTCTACTTTAAGAACTTAGTGCTTATCTGGTTTAACCATTTCATTTTGCACATTGTACAGTATTTTTGTTGCCTCAAAACTTAGTTGTTGCTACTCAAGACCAAATGGAAGAATGGCTGGGTAAAGAAAACATCCTCTGGTATGCACTGATAAAATTCTGTTCATATCATGCACTTACGGGACACGTAGTACTTATATTTCCTTCATGAAAAGCAGTTTACAATTGAACAAAATAAACTTTGTTTGCAGAGTTTCTTTCTATTCTTCTGTGTCTACATGAACTATTCTGCTTTCAAAACCTCTTGGTGTTTGAGTAAATATTTCTATATTTGTAACATTCACTTGTGAAATCATTGTAGTTTATTTGTCCACCTCAATTTGAGAGGAAAATCCTGTACATCTCCATGAAGTACAAGATCAGAACCTGAATAAAGCATTTTCTTCTCTCACCTCATCTGCTAATTTTATAGATATAATCAAGTGTGTTGAGATACTGTAGGTAGAACTGTTTTTCTCTGAAACAATGGAGTTTTGTCTGTAGAAATATCTAAGAGGAATATAGTTCAGCAATTATGTTCAATGCGGGAAATGAGAGTTTATTATTTCTATAATGTTTTGACTGCTATTATTTGGATTTTTTTTTTGCATAAAGATGAAAACTCTGGATAAATTTAGTATTATATATGCAGTTATTCCACCATCTTTTCATATAATACATATATAACTTTCTCAAGACATTTCATATTGTTTATACAGGTCAAAGTTTGTTGCTTGGTTGGATTTTTCCTCAAAATGTCGGTGTTTCTTATGACAGGAAAATGTTGACTCTTGCTCATTCTTCTAAACCGACTGGAAAAAATTTGTATACAGAAGAAGAACGAATGAGCACCTTTATCTGTGCATGAGGGGTAAATAATCCCAGACACAATAAACCCTATTTTAAAAATAGAGGCAAAAGCCACAATAGATTTGTCCCAATCTTAGTATCACTCTCATAAATATATGTATCTAAGAGTACAGCTACAGTTGAAAAGTATGTTCTTTTCATCAGAGGAACTGTTAGAGCTAAATGTGAATGTGTTCATTGAATTATCTTCATAAAAATAAGAGCAGTGTGTGGGAGGAAAAAGTAAACTGTATGAACTTTAGTGAGTATGCCCAGTGGTCAGCACTTCATGTTGCAGGCATGTGGCCCCATAACCGCATAGCTATATAAGTGATATTGCAATAGTTCTCTTTAAGTGAGAGTGTTTTTAAAAACATGATGATTAAATAACAATAGACACTTGGTTCAGGAAGATTTGATCATTTACATGAGCATAAGTGTCAGAAATACAATGCATCCTGCTCCATTTCTTCATTGCTCCTGTAAAGATTATGCCATGCCTTCATTAATCTCTTACTTCTTGGGAAATATTCCTTCTTGGTGGTATCTCAGGAGAAAGCACTCTGTATTCAAAAATTATAGCAATAACAAGGGTTTTTCCTTCCATTGAAATCACTATTTGACAGCATTCTCTTTTATGTTATCATGAACACAACCCCTTCAGTGCTCACTAGAGTGAAATTAGAAAGTGGGGTGCAAACATTTTATTGAGAACATGGAAACTAGCAGTTAGATTTTGCATAGCTAGCCACTATCTTCCTATTATTTTTATATAAAAAGGCCTTTGATTTCACATAGAGCTATGTAAAATCATTATATGCAAAGTAAAAAATTTGGTAATCTTCATGTAATATCATTACTACATTGATTGTATGCTAAGTATTCATGTGCCTTTGATAGCTTGAGACAGTAGGGAACCAACACCTTTGGATTTGTTCAGACTACTTAGGAACCTGCTGCAAAGATAGAAAGAAAAAAAAAGGGACACTTTTATTCTCCTAAGGAGAGAAAAGAGCATTTATTTGTATTGTGCTTCGATCAAGAATTCTTCATCCAGCTGAGCCTAATCAAACAGAGAGAAATATGTAGCAGTGTTTGTGTGCATTCTGCATACACACTCCAAGACCCAGTATGAGACATGATGCCTGCTGTCAGGCTTTCTCCCCTCTGCAGTGTATTTTTTTAAACCTATTTTATCGCATTGTAGTGGCTTAACCCAGCAGGCAGCTAAACATCACACAGACGTTCACTCATTCCCTGCTGTGGGATGGGGCGGAGAACTGGAGAAAAAAAGAGTAAAAACAGCTCAATAGGACAGAAAAGGGTAGTAAAATAAAAAACTTTACCTAAGAAGAGATATACAATACAATTGATCACTGACCACTGCCCAGCCAGTCCCCAGTCAGTGGGCTGTCATGCCCTAAACAACTCCCCTGAGTTGTATTGTAATGATGTAATATGCAATATAAAATCCTTTTGGCTAGTTTGGGTCAGTTGTCCTGGCTGTGTCATCTCCTACCAACTTGTGTACACTTATCCTCTGCTGACAGGGTTGTAATGAGGAGCTGAAAAGTTGACTTAATATAAGTGCTGGTCAGCAACAACTAAAACATAAATGCATTTTGAACGTTGTTCACACACTAAATCCAAAACACAGCAATGTAACAACTACTAGGAAGAAAATTCATTCTATCTGAACTGAAAACAGTATGTGCATACAGATTTGTTAGTAATTTAAACTTGGTTTAATTTTTTATTTAACATCTAGCCATATCATTGAGATCCATTAAACAGACAAGGCTTGAATTCTGTCTCAGGGTTGAAACACACAGATGACAGTCAGGAGACAGTTATTTCTTTTCCCTATCTCTGCTGTTGATAATTGAGGATGTTACCTTGGAGAATTCACTGTCTCTTTCTGGGACTCAGTTTCAAACATAAAAAACTGAAGAAAACACCAGAACTGCATCATGGCTATTGGCAGGCAATTATTTGAGATACTAAAAGGAACATGAAATCACCACAAAGTTGTACCACTGCCTCCTGCAGTTTCCTGTCACGTGCAGTGATCAATAACAGAAGATGACAATAACAGAAGATGACTAAGTCTTTTCTGAACAAGATGGAAATCTACCTTTAATACCACTCAGTCATGTTTCTTTGATTCTATGAACTCACAGAATCCGTGTTTGAACCCATATACATTTTTAGCATCAACAGTACTCTCTAAAAAATATATTCACTGCGTGAATAAAATGCTTATACATTACCTTTTCAGATATTCTTTAGTTCTTGTAATAATCATCTCCTATGCTGGTTTCATACGTGTTTATATAATCCCATCACTTGCTTCTTTTATGGGCTGTAAACCTCTAGTCTATTCAGTAATTCCTTTTAAAGTTTGGTAACTTTAATAATTTCTGTCATAGATCTCCAGACATTTCCCAGATACACTACAACATTTTCATCAGTAAGAACTGTACACAGTATTCAGGTGTACACATAGCACATACGTCTACAAACAGGGCATAATGAAGTTTTCTATATTGTTTTCCATTTCTTTTGTAATGATTTCTATTTTTTGCAATGTTTTATGTATTTTTCTTGACTGGTATAGCACTGACCTGATATTTTCATAGAGTGATGCTATGAACCAGAGATATCATTTCTCATTAATGACTGTCAATTGTCAACCTACCACTGTATACAAAAATCTGTCATTACTGTTCACGAATCTTGTTCATATTCAAGTCGTGTCTGATCCATAATCTTTGACAAGATCCCAAAAGGCCTCAACACCCAGCAACCTTCCTAATTCTTATGTGGATTTTAATGTACTCATTAGCCCCAAGTGACGTCTCTTGGAGCTGTTCCACTCTGTATAAACAATTCATTAAAGGAAAGAACTAAATATTCAAGGCTGACAGTCCGTGTTACCCTGGGATTGGGTAATTATTTGTACAAGATGAAATAGTTCCAAAGAAAAAAAAGCAAAGTTAAAGAAGGCTAATTTTCATGGAATATGTCCATTTTCAAGAGAAAGAATTCTGTGGAAAGAACTACCTGATGTGCCCAAAATTCATCTGCACTGGCTATTAAGGACACTTGGCCTCTTCTATGAGCGAGCACTCAGGTCAGTTCAATGAAGAGAACATTCATTCAAGCCTTTACGAAGGTAACATCGAGTTCCATCTTTCAAGATACATACCCTGGCTACTTCCCTATTAAGGAAAGTCTTGTTTTTCACTGGTTTAAAAAAATCCCTTTTTACTGAATCTAAAAAACATTTTCAAGCACCAGGTTTGTGCTTGAAAATACAAAAGTGCAGTCTCATATGTTCACCCATAAATACACATACACCAAATTATCTACTGTCTGTTAGCGTTTACATTTTAAACTATTTTTATCACCTACAAGAGATTTAGACAGCTGCATTTGCAGCAGTCATAGTAGAATGCTTTTAAGGACAGTAGAGAGATTAAACCATTTTTAGGGTATCTCATCTCCTTTAACTGTGCCATTTGAATATGTCATGGGCTGCATCACTGAAATGCCAGTTGTCTTCTTCTGTAAAGTAAAGGAAACACTGGGGGCTGACATGCCAAGAGTATGCTGGGGTAAAGAGGGGAGCTTCAAGGCTGCCTATGCTTCTTCACAGTCAGGAAATAGCTAAGAAGATTTTTCTGGATCTCAGTTGTACATTGAAGCATGTAAGATCCTTACTTAATTGCTCTTGGGTTTTAAATCACTTTTCATAACTGGCTTATCTATTGTTTTTATGATGCCTTTTACTTCTACTGTTCTGTTTATAGTTCTTTAACTGAAAAAAAAAAATTACAGCAGAATTAAAGTTAGAGCCAAACCCCACTTATTCTCTTCTCTTTAATTAAGCCTCAGACTCATGACTGTAAAATCACGCGTAAGTATTTTAAGTTGGAGATTGCTTTTGTCTTGTGCCCTTTAATATTAAAAACACCATGAACACTATGAAGCATGTAAAGCAGTATAGTCTTGTCTAGCGATCTGGAGAGATGGGAAAAATCCTTTTTGAGAAACAGACTTACTCAAACAATTAAGTCTATGCCGTTGGCAGGTAATTTTATGTATGTAGAGATAAGAAGACACACACTCCAGTACAGATATTTTGTTATTTATAATGAAATTCGTAACAGGTATTAAAGAAGCTTATAATTGGACTGACTTTTCCATTGGCTTTAGGGGATGACTTATGTACTTTCCCCACCTTTTCTTCTTTAGCTACTACTCAAATGTCTATTTATTTAAAATTCAAGGTGCATTTACTAATCATTGCTAGAGGCACTGTAATTTTAATAGGTCATATATGTCATACTGCTTTAAATGCAGCCAGGAAACTCATTACAGTACATAAAAATAAGATTAATGAGGACTTTTTATATGTCAGATTTGATAACAGGTAACATTGTTTATGCCTATGACTCAAAAATTAGAACATGTGTCACATGGAAGATCTATGTGAGCACCTTAGTATAAAGGTTTGAAGTCTCTAATAGCAGTCCCAAGCAAACAACTTAGTGTTCTCTTTTCCTATTCTTAGCATATGTAGTGAACAAACTTGATTAAATTTAAACAAGGATTTTGTATCTGAAGCTTATTTTCCAAATGTCTTTTGAATGACATGCTTATACATTTCTGAGTTTTGGAGATGGAATACTTGTGAATTTGCGAGCAGAAATTCCTCCTGCAGAGTGACATGTGCCAAGGCTATGGCTTCGTATTTCTTCTTACTTGCCCTTTTTTTGTGTGTATGGCTCCTGTTCCAAAGAAGGGAGGCCATGGCATTTGCTCTGGGTGTTAGGAAGTTTCTGAGAAATGAGAATGTGAGAACTGCAGTTCTTCAGTTCTGTCTGTACAAAGATGGACTGTATGTGCCAGGCAAAATGCGTGTTACTGGTAAGGTTGCCCTCTCTGACAAATTGTCCTGGCACCAACTCAAAGATAGGGCTGTTCAATGAAATGACCATCCAGAAAATATTTCTCCCAAACCAGGAATTCTTCCACTAAGCTCTTTAACTCTTTTTTCCTGTTCTGCATCAAGAATGGTGTGGCGCCAGCAGGGAGAGGGAGCTTATCCTCCCCCTGTATTCACCACTGCTTAGACCACACCTGCATGTTCATTTCTGGGCTCTTCAGTTTAAGAAGGATTTCGAGGTGCTGGAATGAGTCCAGAGAAGAGGAACTAGAATGGTGAAGGGGCTGGAAGGTCAGCCCTACGAGGAGAGGCTGATGGAGCTGGGTCTGGGAGGCTCAGGGGTGAGCTTATTGCTGTCTGTAACTACCTAAAAGATGGTTGGAGTCAGGTGGGGGTCGGTCTTCTCTCCCTGGACACTAGAGACAGGACAAGGGTTCACAGTCTTAAGCTCCATCGGGGGAGGATTAGACTTGACATTAGGAAAAGGTTTCTCACTGAAAGAGCGATCTGATTTTGGAATGGAATTTGGAACGGGCTGCCCATGGAGGTGGTTGAGTCTCTGTCTCTGGAGGTGTTCAAGGTTAGGCTGGATGAAGTGCTGAGTGGCATGAGCTAGATGGCAGATGTTAGGGTTACTTGGTTGGATTTAGGTTGAACTGGATGATCTTTAAGGTCTTTTCCAGCCTCATCATTACTGTGAGACTGTGATACTGTGTAACTCTTAACCATACTCTATATCCACTCCTGTTTTACATGTTACAAGAAACAGTTTCTACTTATATTCTAATCTATGTCACATTCTCACCTCAACTTTTTATGGCAGTCTGCAGTGATGAGAAATCCCACAATACTCTAAAAAAACATTACTTCTTTTATGGGATAGAAGAAATGGAATTTCACCAAATTTACTGTCAGGCATATTGGCTTAGTGAAAAGGGAATATTTCAAATAGAATTTTTAAGGGAATTTTTTTTAAAAACAATTTTTCTGTTTATTTCTGAGAAGCGTATTCAATAAAAAACCTTGTGCACTTCTGGAGGCAATGGGGTTTTGTCTATTTATTCTATTATTTCTTTATAAAGAGTACCTAAGCACCAAAAACTTACTTCTACTAATACATAAATCATTCCATCCTCAAAGATAAAATAATCTAGATAATCTACTCTATTATCCAACAGAAAAGGAATTAAAGGAAAACTTAAAGAGAAGTGGATAACAAAACACAAAAATAGTAGAAAGAAAAAGGTGAAATGCCTCGGAGGAAGCTTTTAGATTTTTTTGGCATACTGTTTTGAAAATTGAAAGTGTTCTATATTTCTTCTACATGCAGCTCCTGATAGCTATTTCACTTTGGTACAGAAACAGATGCAGACTTCTTATTACAGTAAATTAGATTTCTGCGTTCCTTTGTTCAGTACAGGTTTCTACTCACCATAAAAATAAAAATCTGAAAAATAAAATAAAAACCTAATAAAATAGAATAAAATTAATAATTAGAAGTCTAAATATTTTATTGGCTCTTTGCAGATATTAAACTAAATTATGTCCCCAGTGATGCCAGTGTAACCAGCTTAGCTGATTACAAGTATTCAAAATTTTGCTTGTGTAAGTTACAATAGATTCCATATAGAAAGAAGTTCTAGACTTCAAATTTCTCTCATTTCACAAGTGAATGATTGCTATTGGGAATAGCAAATGTTTTCAAGTGATGTGAAATTGCACTATATGGGAGCTGCATTCTTTGTGCTAATTATCAGCCAGACATTTCTAGGATATTGCTTTTGGCCATATGTACCATTTTTTGACATGGTTCTTTGAATATTAGTTTTATAAGTACTTCAAAAATATGGTACCAGTATAGGTTAGGGACTGACCTGTTGAACAGTGCTGCAGGAGAAAGGAATCTGGGAGTCCTAGTGGCCAACAGTATGACTATGAGCCAGCAGTGTGCTCTTGTGGCCAAGAGGGCCATCAGCATCCTGGGGGGGAGCAGAAGCCGGCCAGTTAGCAAATCAAGGGATGTTCTTGCCCCCCTCTACTATGCAGAAGTGAGACCACATCTGGAGTATTGTGTCCAGTTCTGGGCCCTTCAGTTCAAAAAGGACACAGAGCTGCTGGAGGGTGTCCAGCATAGAGCAACAAAGATGATGAAGTACAGCACCTCCCTTATGAGGAANCCGATCCCTAATGATTCTATGATTCTATTCTATGATTCTGTATGAGCCTATACAACTGAGGTCCTAATATGCTGAAGTGTTTTATGTTTATTAAATATATTAATGGAATATACTTCATACTTAACCAGGTGATAGTTGAATCCTTCAGTTTTCCCCATTTTCTATTACAGGTAGAAAAGTATGCTGTTAGTCAGTCCAGCTTAATTTCTATCTCATGCCAAATACAGGGACTCATCTTGTTTGCTTTAAGGGCTCTACAAGGTTGTAAGGAACTCTGAACTCAGCTTTTCTACTTTGACAATGCTTAATATCAGGCCTCACTTAGAAAGTTGTAGCAGACAATGCTGACACTGGCTACATGATATTTGGCACTATTGCATAGTTGTATATGAGAGACAAAAATGTTTTATAGATATGAACCATGTTCTTGCTAACAAGGATCTTTTTGTATCAAACACCATCTGGGAGTCTCTTCTACTTCAACAGCATTCAGTGGGTGAAATTTAGTTGTGATCCTGGAACTTCATTAAAAGTACCATACATAATCAGACTGGTGTTGTGCTATCACACAACAGAACAGTCACTGTGATAGAGCCTTTGCAACAGTTAATGGCAATGGGAAGTTCCTCTTCATAAGTCATAAGGTTTATAGCTTTTGTGAGTCTTGACTATATGAGAATTACATCTATTTTTCCTTTCTGGACTGAATTTATATATATATATATTAATACAGTAGTCTACACAAACCTTTTAACATTATTTCTCTCTGGTTTCCCATTGTTATCAAGTGTACATTAGAATTTTGGTATTTCCTTCCACAAAGACAGATCCTTAGGTCCTTAGATAGCTCTTCCCTTTTTTCTGTCTTTATCCGTCAGGCAATTTCTTGAAGGTTTGTTTGATCCTCATACTATGGAAATCTTCCTTTTTCCCCAGTAAGGAAAAGAAATCAGGTAAGAAAACAGTAAGAGAGAGTAAGAAGACAAACATATGGATAGTGGAAAAAAATCACATTATATTCATAGATTTCTTGAACATGGAATACTCTGTTTCCTTGATGAGTACTGTGTCACTGACTACCCTTTACATTAAAATATAAAGATTTGACTTCCCAATATGAAATTAGTTACTTTGGTATTAGTAACAATATTAATTAATATTTTTTTATTACTTTGTTTTGTTTCTGAAAGTAATTTAGTTCTATGAAAGTGGCAGATTTCTCTATATTGTGGTGAAAAGTCCTGCTTAAATAATTTCTAAATGTGTTTCCCTTCATTTTATGCTTTTATTTTACTTAAAGAGATTTTCAAGAATCAATCCCCTGTGTAACCCTCTCTTCTCTGACTATTTTATTTATGTATGATTTTTCTTAGGCAAAACCTAAGAAATCTGTTTAGTTGTATGTAGTTTAAAAATGCATTTGCCTACAGACCTTTAAGACTATATTGCACCTTTGAAGGAGGTGAATAAAGTGAGTAATAGGTCCCTCTGCACTTGAGATCACTGAGTTTTTCACAGTGTGATTAACGTGAGCCTCAAAACAGATGGTCGTTAAACATTACTATGGATGAAGGCATAGAGGGTCATCATCTGCTAATTTAACATATTTGCTGAATTAATAGCTTTTGTGAGGTTGCAATTTGCAGTGTAAGTAAAATAATCTCATTCATTTAGAGTCCTTGTTTAAGGTGAAATCTAATAGTAACTTTTTCTCACTAGAATTTGTGCTGTGGAGGTACCTAAGATCTGAGAACAAAATCTTTTGGTGCTTAAAGCTATTTGTAAACAAAGTGATGGCTTAGCTGCATCCTGAGCATCCTGTGTTCTAGGTAGATGTTAAAAGTAAAGCAAAAAAAACCAAGGAAGAAAATAATGATGATTTTTAAAAGTCCTTTAAATAAGGGCTGATCTGGACAGAACCGATACTGACTTAACTATCCTGGCATAGAAGGTGCTATTGTAAACTTTCCAGCCCTGCACTACAGGGAGCACTTAAAACCTTTTTACTGTCACAACTACATTTAATGAAGGTTTCACAAAATGTGAAGCAAGATCTCAGATTAAGAAAGTACATTGATAAATTTAAACAGAAGTATTGCTGTACTTATTTTGGGTCACAAAATTATTTTCTCCCTTCTTCCTTCCTTTTCTCCATTCATCTTTTTCTCAAAGTAATCTAGAACAGGTAAGTTTTCTCACAGCTTGAAAGGAGACAGACCGTGTGTCTTTGTTTGTGCCAAACTGATGCAAGCTGATGTATACATATTGATATTAGGTTTTTGCGACCTGGGTAATTCTGATGGCACAAAATTGAGGAAAAACTCTTCATTTTGGCATATCTACAGGAATAGTAATTTTATCAGCAAGGTATGCTTGAACAGCTGTCAACGTGAGAGGACAGTAATCACATCTTTCAACTCAGCGGCAGCCAAGGCAGCTGTCAGAGTGTAGCTTAAAATGAGACACTTTCTCAAAAGCAATTTGAGAACATTTCTCATGAGAGATTTTGAAGTTCAGATCACAGAATTTTGCCATGATATTTTCTTTGAAGCAGGATTGTGTTACTGAGACTACCATGCTCTTCCAAGTAATAGACAATTACAGTAATAGACAATGCTAGACCCATTCCGTCAAAAGCGATGTCCGTGATAGTGCCCAATATAGAATATCTCACAAGAGAGTGCAACAGTTAAGCATGTTGAAACATTTTTCTGGCTTCTAGAAATTCCTGATTTGGAGTGTTATAGTTCGAATTTGGTATCTTGTGGCCTGAGGGAGTGAGAAGTTACTATGGCAACCTGTGATAAAGGAACTTGCATTTCTGAGCTCTCTCTTATAGTATTAATAGGCAACTCTGTGAACTGGTATGACTGGTTTGGAGCTTCTGGTTTCTGATTCCTGCATCTTCACTTATGTCTTTGTTTGAGAGAGACACGTAGCACTTGACTAAACATAGCAGCCATCTTGCCCTTGGAACATGGTGAATATAGAGAGAGTGGAAACTCAAAGACTAGTGGAGGGAAGGTTTAGCCTGAAATCCATTGTTTCCTGAAGTGGAGAGCTTGTCCTTCATTTGTGGTTTGTAGGAATCACCGCACTGGAAGTGGAAGACTGGCTTGGAGAAACATAAAAGGCCTGCTGACACTGAGGGACATGTGCATGGACTAAATAGACTCCATGTTTCCACAAGGAAAAGAGCAGAAGGTGTTTTTCCCTTTGAGGGGATAGAGGTAGCAGCTCGTCCTAGCTGTGTATAGAACATGTTATTAATCTCTGTATGTCTTTGCATACTGCTTTTTATGTTGTGTGAATTATATGTGTCTTCCTGTTTTTCCCCAGATTGAGTCAGGTTTTGGTTTTGTCTGCAATTTATAGCTGAATTTTGAACCCTCCTCATATAGCTTTTGTTTCAGCCCATTAGCATTACTAACTACATTCGTAGTTAATTTTGTGTCAGGATAAATCCTTGACACAGGGGCAAAGTGTTATACTTATCTCTGTGTTTAGACTTCAGTGGACTTCTGTTCTACTACCATGAAGAATTCCATTCTGAGTCCATTTTTCCTTTTGACATTTGCCAAAATCCCAAGTCAGACAGTGTAAGGATGTATGTACATTTGTCTGCATGTGTGTGCCCCAGAAAATTTCATTTGGTGGCATTTTAGTCACTGCGAGAAATTGTGATTAATCAGTGTATATGCACTTTCTTCTTGTTAACTGTGATTTTGGAACTATCAGTATTTGATTGTGATTCACTCCTTTTTCAAAGTAATGAGGGTTAATTGATTTATCCAACACACAAATTAATCCACAGTGATTCTAAGTATGTATCAATTTTGCCTTGCCTTTCCTTATTTGTACCAGATATATTGAATGTAGGAAGCAGAACACTACATAGCATTTAAAATACAGAGATTTATAAAGTATTTTGTTTTCTGCTTTATGTTGTATTTTATTATCTAAAAATTCCTGATGGTAAGATTTTTGATGAACATTAATCAGTTTGTAAGTAAATAATAAAGAAATAGACAAAGAAAACCCATTTTGAAGTAGAATAGTTTTATTTATAGTGCATATCAAAGTTGTGTACTTAGGTTTGTTTCTGTGTTACTTCGGTTTGTTTTTCAGTATGTGAATTATTTACATTACAACAGCAGCTTTATTTCCCATTCTTGCAATATTGTAAAATCAATTACAATAAAATGTTTCTATCAGGTCTTTATGGTCCCTCTTTATTTCTAGACTTCTGTATATTTTTGTGTCACTGTTACTCACAGCTTTTCCAACATTATTTGTTTGTAAATTTATTGAAAATAACAGATCCCATAGAAGAGTATGGCTTTATTCCCATTATTTGCCACCTGACAAATTATACTCCTGATGTTAGACATATAGGAATTACTCAACAAGTCTTATTTCTCAGCAATTTATTGTATGATTAACACTACGTTAGATTAGATTAAGACAGAGAAATTCACAGACATACATGAGACAATTGTGAGGTCTTCAATTAATGTCAGTGAAGAGCAAATCCTACAGTCTGAAGGACTTTTTATCTTACTGTAAGCTGAACATTTTTGTATGGTTTTATAATAATCGGATAATTTTTTGTTTAAAACTTTGTTGTGTTGTTCAAAGAAATTTAGAAAATTTTGAAGAAAGAAGTATTTTTTATAAAACCCATCTTTAATCTCCTTTATTATAGAGTACTTTTCTTGGTGTTGTATTTATCCATGTTCAGCTTCTTTTATTCATTATTATACTTTGTATAAATTTACCTGAATTCCTAATCTGTAGTTTGCTACTAGTCATAGTTATGCTGAGTCCCATAAAACTGTCTTTTATTTGCCACATTTCATTCTACTGATAATGAGTTTGATTAAGTAATAGGTCATGAGAATAGAAATTTGAGCATTTAATTTGTTACATTTTTCTGATAACTGGATGAATACTTGACGATTTCTTACTATTCAACTCACCGCCTTGTTCAGAAACGTATTTTAGTGTTACTCTGAAACAGTTTCTCTGAAAGTTTCTTCAATCCACCTCATTTCATAGAATCATAAAATAGCTTAGGTTGGAAAACACCTCAAAGATCATCTAGTTCCAATTTCTCTGCCATAAGCAGGGACACTTCTCACCACACCAGGTTTCTCAGAGCCCCATCCAACCTGACCTTGAACACTTTCAGAGAGGAGACATCCGCAACCTCCTATTGCCTAACAATCTTCATAGTGAGAAGTTTCCCTTTGTGATCCAAGCTAAAACTATCCTCTTCTAGTTTGAAACCACTTCCTCTAGTTCTATCACAAGATGCCATTGTAAAAATTCCTCTCCAACCTTCCTGTAGGCCCCCTTCAGGTATTAGAACCCCTACATGTTCCCCCCAGAGATCAGGAGGGTAGAGCAGAGGGGGAGAATCATCTCCTTTGACCTGCAAGTGACAGTTGATGCAGCCCAGGATACAGCTGAGTATTTATGATATTTATATATGCTAAGTAAAGTAGTAATTTCAGTGTCCAAAGAGACATCAGTACATTTTATATATTATATTACCACCCTTTAAAAATGATTATTTTATGATCTTTCTCTTTAATTGTAGATTTGTTTTTTAAGTTAATAATTACAGTGTTGGATTTTCTGGATTTCTTTTTTGTTATTAAGTTTAAATACATTGAGGTCAGTTGACATTCTTCCCTCTTATTAGTCTCTCCATAAAGAAATCTCTCATAATTCGTGATTATTTAATCTCTGCATTATGTCTCATCCTGAGATCATCCCATCTCTATGGAAACACTGACATTTCCTGTTACTACTGTGCTTGCTGCTGTTGCCTCTGTGAATTGCTTAGCATGTCATAGTCATGATATGACATTTAGGCACCTGACAATAGAGCTGTCCACTTGTTCCCTTCCTGCTTAGGCATTCACAATATATCATTCATAATGGATGCTGATTCATTAAGGGATTGTCTTGTTTGAATCTGTACTGAAATATGTCAGTCTTCTATGGAAAGCACATACTGTGTCCTGGAGAAAGAATTCTGTATGATCAATATTCATTCTTCTTATTCTGTAAGTTATCCTCTTTCCACTGTGTTTCTGACAATATCCATGTTTAAAATCAGGTAGTGTATTTCACCCACACTTACATTTTTCCTTCTGTCATAGTATAGATAAGAGATTTGACATCAGCTGCTGCCATAATACTTTAGTATCAATGATTTTTGTTTCCTGTGCTAGAGGATGAGTCACCACGGTTGTTGTCAGTACATAACATTAGCCATAGGTTCTGTTACGAGGAAGATTGAAATGACTAAACACTTAGAATCCGAAAGAAATACCTGTACTCCAGTCATATTCTAATTTAATGTTGAACACAGATCCACTGCTATAACAAAGCTAAAAGCCCAGTCAGTGGAATTTGGGATAAAAAATCCCCACCCTAATAGTCTTCAATTTTTGGTGGGTGCTGAAGGCGGGGTATTTATGATTTTCACCTCTTCCCAATCTATATTTTCTATATCTGAATGGTTTAATATATAAAAAGGAACATTTTATATTTAACTGCTTTTATCCATTATGCCCTCTTACGGGAAGATTTCTCACAACCAACCATCAAGAGCTACTTTTTCATTCCTCAGCTCTGCTTTGGAAACACTAGCTCAGCATTTTCCTGGACTCAGGCACAAGGTATTTCAAAACAGTTGGTCCTCAGCTTCAAGTATAGAGGTCTTAATCTTGTAAGAAAAGATTCATACTATTTACTAAAGTTTAGCATAATTTTCAGAAATATATCATAAGTTTAGCACTCACATAGATCCTAATATTTTAAGACATCATTGTTATTGAGAGAAGGGGAAAAGAAAGAGTGAAAATTATCTCAAATATTTTGTTTTAACCCATGAATTGCAAGACTTTTTGTAGTCCTTTTATATATAAACTACCATACATTAAAGAAAAATATACCTTAGGTGTATATTTAATGTGTTAGCAGCAGTCCTCAATTGCATTAAGATGCCTTTATGTATAAGAAATTGTATTCTTTTAATCAATGGATGTACTATAGATTGGATAGAACCTGGAAGTTTAACTTCTTATGAGTGGAGTTATTGTAAGTTATTGTGTAGTGTTGAGTATTACATATTGCCATATGTGTCCCCTTGTCAAATGTGTCATATGTGTCCCCTTGTCATAAAGCAAAGGGGAATATTTTCTTGCCTTCTCCATTAGAAGCACCAATTTAGGAGTGTTTGGTCTGTTCATAAGGCAACAGTCCAGACTCCAACTTGCATGTTCTCAGCTAGGAAGTTTTTCTTGTCATAAGCAGAAGATAAATGTTAAACATCCTGTTTGGTTAATTCTCAATTTATATTATGAGAAAGAACACAAACATAAAAATTCGGCATCACATCTAAGCTCTGAATAAATAGACAATTTGAGGGAAGCTGGAGCTCTGTTATTTAATTAAATGTGACTTCTTAATTAAATGTAACTTCTTAATTAAATGTAACTTCTTAATTAAATGCGACTTTTATAATGTGGGAATTCAATCGTCTTTGCAATAAGTATTCCAACTGCTAATCTAAAAAGGAGAGAAGAAAAATATTACATTTAGTACAGGCTATTTGCAATAAATTAGCCATACAAGCAATTTAAAATTCTTTAAATGTAAAGGGTTAAAAAGGAAAGCCACCCAAATATTCTTAATTGAGGGGAAGGGTTATAAATATGAAGATACTTTTCCTTTTCTTCCCCCAACAATCTGGGTGATCACATCCTTGGAAGCCAATCTGATACACAGAATAGTTTATGAGGTATAAAGAATCCATTTTTTCTGGGCAACTGCTGGGAGAAATCAGTCAATCTTGCTCCTGTAGTAACCTCTATCAGGATAACTGCCAGAAAACATAACTATTCCCCAGAGAGGCAAATTTAACAAAGCCCAGTCAGTGGAATAAAGGCAAAATTCTGCTCATTGCGATTACCAAATTTTGTGTTTAATTTCTACATGTCCCTCCATCTAAATAGTCTAATTAAATCTCAAGAGAAATTAAACACTCCAACAGGTTCATGGGGTACTCAGTTCAGATTACTGCTATATGAAAGTGAAAGCAGCTCTAAATGTGTATATGTATTTTCTATATTGCAACTTCATGCCTTTT
Source organism: Upupa epops (assembly GCA_013397515.1). NCBI lineage: Eukaryota > Metazoa > Chordata > Aves > Bucerotiformes > Upupidae > Upupa > Upupa epops. The sequence continues at coordinate 64,944 of VZRI01006728.1, forward strand.
AAAAAATCCGAGTATAAAACATCATTGAATTTTGGTTTGGTTTATTTTCCATCATTGTACTTTTTCATAACAATTACATCGAGTAAGGTAGCAGATCATAACAACTATAGATAGAAAATAGCAGATACTAATGAGAAAAAGCAGAAAAATCTCATCTGAAATAAACAGAAATTGAGATTGGATTTCTACTCTATCTACGTGCTCCATTCTGTGTCTCCAAAACCATCTATCCCAAAGAACAACTGTGTTCATTTTCACAAACAGCCTCAGAAATCTGATTTTTGTACCTAAAATCACTAGTAAACTGTAAAGATGATGTATTGAGGAAAGAGGCCAAGATGAAGTGCTTGCTCTTCAGTTGTTAAGAAGAGAGAATTTGTATCCTTTTTTTATAAACCATTTTGCAAATGGTTCTAACACCACACCTCCTTCCCTTCCTTCACCCACACAAAAGTCATGTTCCTTTTTTTTTAACTCTTTATATTTTTTGTGCTTTTCATCTGCAGGGTAATTTACGTAACACATTTTCATTGCTTCTGATAACTAAGCTGACAGGAACAAATCTTATGTTTGATTTCATATGTCCAGCACCTCACTGCATCTCTGCTTGTGGGTGGTAGATTCTGCTTCTGAGTAGCAAGAAAGCTCATATTATTTATCCTTTCTTATTCCAGTACATGCTAACTCGCTCTTATATTCATTCCTAGCTTGGCAAAATCTCTCATAATAAATTACTTCTTGTCATAAGCAACAGACTAGCCTAAAGCTGTTAGTAAGTGGCAGCAAATTTTGTTCCCCATCATGGCTTGGAAAGGTAATTGTAAACAACAGGATTTGCTTGTGTGGCATACGAATGGAAATGCCGACAACCATTTTTCTGCTGGAAAATCTCAATCAATCTTTCTGGATCAATCTTTCACAGGGACAAAATGTCAACACTAGATTAGTACAAATACAAAAGCCAGTTTAGTGGAGCTCTCATCATCTTAAAGAGTCTGTATTGCCATGACTTACAGAGTCTATCATCTTTGAAAGAAAGGGCAGGTGACTCAATAAGAGTACAGGGATCAAACTAGGGCATGTAGAGAGGAAATCAGAAAAGCAAAAGCCCAGTTGGAACTTGATCTGGCCACTGTAGTAGGGGACCAAAAAAAATGTTTTTAAAATATATCAACAGCAAGAGAGAGTCTGGAGGAATCCCCACCCCCTACAGAATATGGAGGGAAGCATTATCACCAAGGATGAGGATAAGAGAAAAGCACTTACTGTCTTCTTTGTCACAGTCTTTAATGACCAGCCCAGTTATCCTCAGAGTATTCAGCAGGATGCACTTTCACAATACAAGAGGAAGCAATTGATGACCTCTGACACCAACTAGACATTTGGAAGTCTATGGGGACAGACAAGATTCATCCAAGAGTGCTGAGAGAGCTGATGAAGAAGCTTGCCAAGCCACTCGCCATCATTTATCAATGCTCCTGGTTAACCTTTGTATGAGGGAAGATTGTGGTTCATCTTAAGCACACTCACACAGCAAATGTAGGACAGCCAGCAGATCAGGGACAGCCAGCAGGGGTTTATAAAAGGCAGGTCTTGCTTGACCAACCTGATCTCCTTCTATGACCAGGCGATCCATCTAGTCAATGAGGGGAAGGCTGTGGATGTTGTTCACCTACACGTTAGTACAGCATCTGACACAGTCTCCCACAAGGTTGTCCTAGAGAAGCTGGCAGCTCAAAGCTTAGACAGATGAACTCTTCGATAGGTAAAAGACTGGCTGCAACTACAGATCCAGAGAATTGTTTTGACTGGAGGCTGAGGGGAGAGACTGTAGACAGGGCAGAGTTGTTCTCTTTCCTCAAGTTACTAGTGACAGGACAAGAGGAAATGGTCTCAAGTTCTGCCAAGGAGGTTTAGATTGAGCATTAGGAAAAATTTCTTCATGGAAAGAGTAGTTGGGTCTTGGAACAGGCTTTCCAGGGAAGTGGTGGAATCACTGTCTCTGGAGGTGTTCAAAAAATGTGTAAATCTGGCATGGTTCAGTGTATGTGGTGGCATTGCATTGACAGTTGGACCTGATGGTATTAGAGGACTCTTTCAACCTTAATGATTCTATGATTCTGTGATTCTAAGGCTTAGTAAGCCCAGCATTATATCAAATCTATTAAACAGAAATGTTCCAGTCACATTAGGACACTATGGTCAGAATTTTTTAACTACTGTATTTACTGTGAAGACAAATTTAATGTCATGAAACAGCTCTTGGTTATAATTAGTTTGCTGTTGTAGATCTATAAAATGCTCTCCTTTAAAATATTTTTATATTTTAATGACTTCCTTCTACCTCTTAAATCCACTCAGAATGTTATTTTGTAGTAAGTCACACCATTATTTACCTGCTGCATATACAGTTAATGTAGTAGTCTCTAATCCATTAATCAGCATAATCCAGTTGTTCCAGACACATTTCTAGTACTTCACTTATTTCAGAGCTTTAATACTCAGTTTTACAGCACACTGGTCTGATAATTCTTTCAATCACCTCTCTTCCCCTTTCTGCTCCCATCCATGTGGTTGTACACATTGTACCAGTTAGAACAACAGATAATGCAATACTTCTGCAGCCAGTTACAATTTCCAAAACTGATGCTAAAAGACAGAATTTTTAACTATTCTTTTTTTCAAAGTCCTAGCAGCTGCAAGAAGTTTTATACTTGCATATGGAAGACAGTACTCACCTGTGATTGAAGTTTTAAAAGAACTAAGCAGGAAATTAAAAACAACACTTGAATTATTTAAATTGATATCATGCAAAGGAAAAAATCTTTGCTTGGCATTGATGGTAAACAGATTTGATTTGTCATGTTGTGGTTGGGCTTTTTTTCTCATCCTTTCATTCAATTTCTCATTTTAATTTTGGAGGTATATTTCCACATTCCAATTAAAGTGCCACTTTGTCCATGCAGTGAAGATGCAAAGGTGTGAATTTCAGTAAAATAAGACTGTTAACTGCTAATTAGGATCTGTTTGCATGATTTTGAGCATATCAATTTGATAGAAGTTTCATTAGAGTTAGACAAAGTGATCACATCTAGGGAAATAATCCCATAACAAAATTAATCTGTGCACTCAAAGCACTAAAACAGTGTCTGAATTAACTTGAAAAGAGTAAGCTTGGGTAATTAGTTTAAAAGAGAAAAATAAAAACATTGATACAAAAATCTTCCCCTTTTTCTAGTATCTATAAAAACACTTGATTCTGCTCGTGTGTGTTTATGAGGTTGCAGTCCTGGACTTTCATGACAGATTTTTCCTAGGGATTATTCTGGAGAAGGTGGGAACCATAATACAGATGAAGATATATTTTGTGTCTGTTTGAGAAAAGCATTTGATTTTCTGGATAACAGTGACATCTCGATGGGACACTTCAGGAATGATTGCATTAATGGCACCCGGAGCAAGGGAAGTGTTTTCCCAAGGATGAGTGATAAATGCTACTTTGTTATTTGGTTACCAGCATTACTTTTATATGTATGACCTATTATTGTTCTAATTACATATCTTACATTTACAGCAATTTAAGTTTTCATCACAAATTTTGCAGTGCATTTTGTGAAGATCAGAGCAACAGACTTACAACAGTCCTAATTCTAACACCTTTATTATCATATACTCATTAGCAAAGTGAATAATACCATTGCTCTGTGAATATATGTAGTGCAGTACACAAAGCCAAAAGAACTACTCTTCCTATTGCATCAGGATGAAGTATCAGTAAATAAATTAAAGACAGTTATCAGGAAGATGGAATGAGTTAAAAAAGTTAATTTCAGGGCTGATTTGTCCAAATGTGGAGTTACTTTTGGAAGTCTAAGTTTGGGTGAAATGAGCACCTTCAAAGTCAGCAGAAAGTTTTCAGCGTTGGTTGTTTATTGAGGTGGTTCTGGTTGTATCCTCTCTGAACAGCATGGATAAAACTCTTCACTGACAGTTGAATATTTTTCTTCATCATAACATAGACTTGTAAATGTATTCTCAGCACAATTCGGGTTAAGTGTAAGGTAGAAGTGTATTTTAATGACCTAATTATCCTGACAATCTTTCCCTCAGTGTAAATGTTGTGTCTGGACCATAACTTATCAGATAATTACACTAAACTTCTTTTCTAGTATTCTGAGATGTACTCTAACAAGCTCGATGAGGAAATCACCAAAATTATTCTGAAGAAATTTGTCAGTGCTGCAAAAAACCCAAACAAACAGACAAAACCCTAACAACAACTCACAATTATTTTCAGTTAAAATAACTTTTGACTTCTAAACATAATCTGTAGTAACAATCGCACTACCTGGTAAGGGAAAGAAATATTAGTATAACCACTGGATTCACTGACTTTCATGAAAAGTCAACATTGACTGCTGTCTAGGGACGATGTTTCCATTTTTTCTTTTCCAATATGTTTTTAGATTTTAGCATTATCCTATTTCTTTAACTAGGAATATAATTTTTGGGTTTTTGCTTGTTTGTGTTAAGTATTAGGTAATTCAGAGTACTCATGCAAAAACTTAGCAATTTAAAATCAATTAACCATTCAGAATGCAAATTTTCCCCCTACAATCAGAAGGAACCTTTGAGGGTTCTTTGTAAAGGAAGCTGTACATTGTTGCTCATTAAAGGCTCATCCAGGTAAATACTACTTTAGCAAAATGGGAGGAGAATATAGCATCCCCATACAATTCTTCATACATCTACTAATTAAACAGTTCTTCTGACAATTCCAGGCCAGAAAACTTCATATCCTTTGTAAAACTTTGTAAAAGTGGAAGTTCCTATGCCAAAACCAGAAATACTGCAGATGCTGCGGTCATGTAACTTACTTCTAAGCCAATGTTAGGTTTCTAAATTGGAATGTTGAAACTACGTGACACGTTTGAGAGTATCAGCAGATGCCATATCAATAAAATTCATGGGATTGTCCACAACTGTTGCAGAAATTCAGTTCAAAGTAATTTCATGTAGGAAGACTCAAAACTCAGTAACTCCCATTTTCCCATCCAGTAGCTTTGTGTTCACTGAAGGCAGACTTGTTTCACAGGGCTTGTCATTTGCTCAGTAATTAATACATTATCCTTGACTATATTATTACCAGGTCAGGGTATGTTTTACATGTGTCATATTGAAGACATTATGGGGCAGTTTAGGCAGATACTTCCTGAAAGCTATGCATTACCTAAAGGAAGTAGTATTTATTGACAAAATTCCTCACATTTTCTAGCTACTGGTGTTACCAAAATGCTGGAGGAATCCTATGGTGTGTTCTATATGACAGTCTTTTCACTTTTCCTGGGAACAGAAATGATGAAGGTATAAGCAAAAGAATGACTATCATTCCCAAAGTCTTCCTTATCTATATATGAATATATATCTATATCATTCAGTAATATGACAGGAGTAAAATATCTTCCACAATTTTATAAACTTTAGGGGAGGTTAAAGATCAATTCTTGGTTATAATGGTGTTTTTCTCATTTTAATCATTCTTGAAGGCATACATTATTTGATTTTTCTCTCATTTCTTTCTCCTTGATTGTCTGTAGAATGAGGATTGATTAGTGTAGATCAAGCAATTTTTATTTAATTATTTCTTTAGGAGGAATGATTCAGGAAGGTGTAGTAGGAGTAAAAAATGTGTGCTTAAAGCATAATTCTGTAGTGCATGTTGATACCATCTAAGGAAGACATTTGCGATTCATTTATTGCTCTATCTTCTCAAACAATTTTGACTCAAATATGTTATATTGACTGTAATAGATGAAACATTAAAACAAACCCTGACAAAAGCAAATGCATGTAGAGAACTTTCCCTGATTTTCCTTTTTGTACTCTTTATTCATATGAGAGGAGTATGTACATTTATTCCCTCCAGATCCCTTTCTTTAACTAGTTCTGCAATTTCCATTCGTATGCTTTAATTACTTGTAGTAACATTTACATTCTACTCATTGAAGAGAATATTTATGTCCAAAATCCAAACTTTTAGAACTACAAGGAAGAAACAACATTCTTTACAAACACAGGGGAGAGCAAAATTCTTTCTAAACAATGAATATGTTAAATCAAATAATGCAGCTATTCTCCTCACTTACGTCTCCTCTCTTCATTCATGTTTACACCAAATAAGCAAAATGTTCTCCATTTATTTGAGACATTAGGGGAAAGACAAGAAAACACCATAAAATTAATGTCACTGTAAACCTTTTGCTTTTCGATTTTATGAGGACCAAGCGATGCAAACAAGCTAGTTTTCAGAGAAACAAGAAAGCAGTGCATCTGGCTACATCATGGAGAAATCCTAGGAAGCAACTCCAAAGCTGTCACACCGTTTCCCTAGGGATATGCCAAGGAACCAAATGCTAAAAGCTGGAAAGGAAAAGCTGAAAGCTTAACATATGGTCTTTGTTATGGCCAGGAAAGGCTTCTGAGTGTCCTCAGGTGCTGCTCCTTCTGCAAAAAAACAATAAGGGGAGAACTGTAAATGAGTCATTGCGAAAAGAAACTGTCTCATCTCATTATGACCTAAAGCCATTCAAAAATAACTGAAGGTGACCTCTCAAGGTGCAGTAGGAATGATTGCCAAGATCTTCACTTTATTCACTTAAGACAAAGCAAAACTATTTTTTCTTGTATGCAAAATGTCCCCTGGTTATTATAATATATCAAGGGAAGTGATGCATAATATATATTTACTTCTTTACTAGGAGAACAAAGTTATACCACAGATATTTTAAGAACCATTTTATTCTGAGGTGCTTCTCACCTATCTTGAATTAAAAATAAATTAATATCTAGTAGCACTCAGAGGAATATTTAGAATTTTCTTCCTATAAATATCTGAAGTGTGGATGTCAACTGCAAGGGGACAATCTCTTTTCTGAGGGGCATAGTAATAGGAAAAGGAATGATGGCTATAAACTTGAACATAGAAGGTTCCACCTCAACATGAGAGAAACTTCTTCACTGTAGGGGTTACAGAGCACTGGAACAGGCTGCCCAGAGAGGTTGCAGAGTCCCCTTCTCTAGAGATTTTCAAAACCTGTGTGGATGCAGGTCTGTGTGACCTGCCCTAGGTGATCCTGTTCTGGCAGGTGGTTTGGACTAGATGACTTCTAGAGGTCATTTCCATTCTAAGAAACCCCTAACATTCTAAGAAACTATGATTCTCTACTTCAAAATCACCCTTTCTTTTAGCTACCAACTATTCCTTGTTAGTTACACACTGAAGAATCAAAGGACTTTCCAAACCACTCTTCCCAAATACGTTCAGATTTTTTAGCTGTCATTCATTACTTTCATAGTAAATTGGATTATCCTTAATTAAAGAACTCAGAAAAATACAATGAGAAAATTTAGAAATTAATTAAGTTAATGAAAAATATTTCCATTGTAAAAATTTATTTACAAAAACCTAGGTGGGTAGAATTAGAGGGCGGGTTACTGCTCCCTTTTGATCTCACAGTTTTTCACTTCCCCCACAAGCTTATTTACCTTGATTAATTCAGAAATTTATGCATTATGTATCAGGGAAAATAGAGCAAGGCAGATGTACTTCATTACTTTTGAATGTGCTTTCTAGGTGGTTGAGGAAAATCAAAACCAAACGTTGAGGCAAATAATCACAGAATAACATTTCCTATTCGGCATTACTGGAAACACGTGTGCTTTATTGTCTGAAGGTACTTTTGTTAATTTTAAAAGTACTGGCCCATTCTTTTCAACATCATCCATAAACTAATACTTCGCTTGATCAAGGCTTTCAGTTAACATTCCAACACAATGAACTGAAAAACTTCAGCTCCTATGTTAATGGGTTTTAAACTAACCTGCTCTGCTAGCCCTGGACAGAGAGCCTTTGAAAGGTGATTGTTCTAGATTACCAGTTGTCAGCCAAAGCAGTGTTATTTAGTTCATTTAAAATTTCTTTGGATGCAAACACTACTCTCAGATGACTTCATGACTGTTGTGTTAAACATGCACTGGCACTGTGTGATTTAGCATTTCGCTGCAGTATATGACTCTTATGTGAATGAATGCCGAGTAGTTCTCAAACTTTGTTTTGACAACACCATAAAATGAGAATGAACTGTAAAGTGAAACATGATATATCATCCTCAGACAAACAAACAACAATATACATCCAATACAAACCCAACATTTTTCTATATGTTAAAAATGTCCTGAAAACATACAGCTAAATTACTGGCAGCTGCAGCACATGAGCACAATGTGTAAATCAGCTTCTCTACTGTTCGGTATATTTGGTGGCAACTGCTAATTCACTATGGGTTTTATAGGCAGTTTTATGACATATTCACATTGTAGCAATGAAACTGTTGCCTGTCTACACAATATCTAAGGATGAAATGAAAGTGAGTAATTGGTCCCATGGCAGTAACCATCGCCAGTTTGTATTGTAGATAACCCATGTGAAACTATTTTACTTTATTTTTCCTGTGGTTGTAATCATCACTGGGGCAGAGCAAGGGAAGGGATAAGGTGATAAAAAGAGAGCTCAATGTTATGCTTACGCATTTTGCCTTAAATCTCTTAAAATGAATGTTCGTGTCATGATAAATATATTATATATTTTTAAATGGTGAAAAAATCAATTTAAACCTCTTATCATATTAGTCCATATTTTATACCTTATTTCTTCCTAAAAGCATAAGAAGACAGGTTATGCTGCCTGCTTCTCAATCCATGATTTTCTGATTCTAATAATAGAAAGCCCAGTGAAGAATTACAAGTATTGAATATTTTATGTACCTGTTTTCTTCCCAGAAAGTAAAAGTTCTTAAAGGTTTTTCAGTTCTGGTATTTTCTTTCCTGGTTTACACTTCCCTTCACCTCACAGAATATTTCTTATACTTCACTGAGGAACTAATTAGGTTTGGTCTTACCTTTAAGCAACAAAAAATGCCTGAGTGTCTGCGTGCAGATTTCAGCGGCAGACATCAAGGAGATTCAAAGCAGAACACTGTTAATTTGTCAGCATTCTAATTCTCAGAATTGATGACATTAGTTGTAATTGTCAAAACCTGAAAGAGTTTATGTATTCCATGGCTGTGTCTGATACATAGTAAAGATCTTAAGAAAGACCAATAATTCTTGAATACAAAGGGAAGAAGAAAGGCAGATAGATAAGAAAAAATTGCTGCTGGCCATGAAAACACAACAGTTATGAAGTCCACAAAGTAATTATAAATTTACCTTAAGAAAAGAAATTACTCAGTTTTATAAAGGGAGAGTCAGAAACATCACAGAGTAAAGTATCAGGGATGAAATATTATGAACTTTAGAATAAAAGCACGGATATCTGAGCCCTTGCTTCAATGATGCCTAACACTTTTTGAATCTGGTCCCAGGTCTTTGGCTGCAACTGAAATTTGCTCATTTTGTGGAGCTTTGCTATATCCATGTTTGTGTTTGACTATTTTAAGACATTCAGGGAAGGATGATATTAAGCATAATTGTAGAGAAATTGCAAGCCTGGTTTGTACTATGTGTCCATGTCCTACCACTTAAGCTACTTTCTTGATAGCCCCTGAGGATGTAGTATTAAGGCAATACTTTATTCCATCTGAGACCTACTTATTCACTAATGATCCTGGAAATTATGTGCTACTGTGCCAGCTTTACACGGTTGAAGGAATTTCCCATGCTAATACATTTCTTAGAAAAACACTTAATCTAACTTCTAGACTTCATCCTTATTTGACACTTTTGTAAGCAAATGTAATGATCCCATAACAAAACTGGTTTGAAAGTCTTGTAATGTTTTTGAACTAAGAATTTGAAAAGAGAACTTTAGATTTTTTAACTCAGTGAAGTACGTTACTCATTTCTGAAGGAAGTGGTCTACAAATTTTGGTAAAAAGCTCATTATGGCTATGAAAAATCTATGCTTATTATACTGACATCAATTTTGTATGAAAATATCTTAACAGTCACTACTTATTTTATGCCATATGAAGCAAAATACTGTATAACTATATAATAAAGAAAAAACCTATGTGTTCTATAAAAATAGAAGACAGGTTTTTAAGTAACTCTCCCAAAAAGCAGTATCAAATGATAAATTTACGGTTCAGGCCATACTGATCATCTACTGGTCATCACAGAATTACAGAGACCGTTACAGGTTGGAAGGGACCTCGAAAGACCATTTCAGTCCAACCCCTCCTGGTGGAGCAGGGTAAGACTACAGCACCTGCTGTTCCCTGCTGGTCTCCCATCAAAGTACTAACTGGGCTCAACTCTGCTTAAGCTTCACCTCTAGAGATCAGTTTTTTTCCAGTGTGGCATGGATGTAGACAATGAAGTGATTAGGTAGGAAGGGAGCATAAACGCTTTAGATAATTGTATTATGTGGCTTATTCAAAACTATTTTATCTTTTGAAAGTTTAGCTGATAAGTGTTGTAAGAAGTACTTCACAGCATGACATGAGCCTTTTACAGAATCAAGATAGATAAATAAATAAATACGACATTGAACATGAGTTTTAAAGAAATGCATGTTGTGGAAATGTCTGCTTAACAACATTTCTTTTCCCTAGATGAGCACACAGTGGGAAAAAATGTGTTTGAAGAGGTGTCTTTTCATCAAACACAGAGCACAGATCAAGGTGCCTTTTAAAAACTGATTTGTTTTCTAGATTCTAAGTCCTATTAGAATTACAGTCTGAGATTACCCTATGTATATGCATTTTCATCATATGTTTCTGTGCAGGTGCCTGGGTGCTGACAGTGGAGGCTGCAGAGCAATCTCTGTAAGGAGGGGCCAGGGCTGTCCATTGCTACCAGTTCCAGCCTGTTTAAACCGACCCACCACAGAGGCACAGATTTGCTTAGCAGCCAGGACGCTGCTGCCTTTCAGAAAACATACTTGAATGTATTAAACAAAGGGCAAAACAGCAAACTCAGGAGGGAAGGGGATGAGAAACACCCCTGTGAGCACCCAGGTAAGAAAAACAACATGAGAACATGAGGTACTGGAAGGAGTCCAGAGAAGAGCAACTAGAATGGTAAAGGGCCTGGAAGGTAAGCTCTACGAGGAGAGGCTGATGGAGCTGGATCTGTTTAGCCTGGAAAAGAGGAGGCTCAGGGGTGACCTTATCGCTGTCTATAAGTACCTAAAAGGCATATAACTACCTGAAAGGTATATAACTACCTAAAAGGTAGTTATGGTTAGGCAGGGGTCGGTCTTTTCTCCCTGGACACTTAAGACAGGACAAGGGGTCACAGTCTTAAGCTCCATTGCGGGAGGTTTAGACTTGACATTAGGAAAAGCTTTTTCACTGAAAGAGTGATTTTGGAACGGGCTGCCCACGGAGGTGGTCAGGTCACCAGCTCTGGAGGTATTTAAAGTTAGGCTGGATAAAGCATGATCTAGATGTCAGATGTTAGGTTTACTTGGTTGGTTTTGGTTGGACTGGATGATCTTTAAGGTCTTTTCCAGCCTCATCATTATTGTGATACTGTTATAGAAGTGCTACATGCACCACAGCAGAGTCTCCTGTGCTACTTGTAGACGACTGCACTATGGCATGTGGTGTTTCCTAAAAGGCCCTGGCAAAGCTCATGCTGGAGCAAAGAGTAACTGTGAGAAGGAAAGTGTGAAAATGAGTTGTCATGGACTGACCACTTGCCCTATTCCACATCTGCCTGCACCTTCAAGGCTGGCAGGAGGTAAACGAGTTGGACATGGAGCAGTAAATTTGACCCTGTGAAAAGGCTGGGTGAATGGAAGCTGTTATAAATTTTGTTTTAGTTTCTCACTAGCCAAATCTATTTTACCTGGTAGTTAATCATCCCCAAATCAAGTCTGGTTTTCCTCTGATGGTAACTGGTAATAAGTGATATCCCTGTATTCATCTCGACCCACAGGATTCTTCACCTCATTTTTTTCCGCTGTTGTGTTGAGGAGTGGTAGGAAGAAAGCAGCTGGGTGGATGTCTGGCAGCCAGTCAAGGTCAAGTGAACAGAGTTTCCAATGTAATATTTAAACATATGTTCACTTCTGAGAGCTGTATGAGCTGACATGTTTAGCACTCTACTGTTACACTTCACTGTGAAAATGGAAGTTTTACATATTCTCTTCAAACCAATTGTTTCATTAATAATCACTGAGATGGAGGATCTTCTGTTTTGATGAAAATTACAGATGAATTTCCAATTAAGCTGAGATATATCCTAGGAAGCAGGAAAGTGCCCATCATTCTCGTCTTTCTGCAAAAAAACTACATTAGTTTTGTAACTCAGGACTTTGAAATGACTAGAGAATGGAACTGTTGAGTTGAATTATATGAAGTGTCAGTCTTCTCCAACAAACTTTCTCTGACAGGTGTTCTGTAAATCCATGATCATGTGATACACTAGAGAAATCATAAATATTGAAGGAAGCATTTCCATTTACACAGTGTCACATCTAAGGAGATATTCAAACTCATTCAACGCATATTCATCTGAAGAATGAAGTTGTCAGTAATTCAGTTCTTTGATTAGGAGCACGTGCTGTTAATGTGATTTCAGGGTTTTGTCAGATAGGATATTTACATTCTGAGCAATAGGTTGTAGCTGGTGTGGCAATCTGTAATCACATTACGTAAGAGAGAAAGTGAATATATTTCAGAAGTCTTAAGAGAGTAGTAACTTCAGATATCTAAAGTGAGTTACAAATCTAGGTTTTTAAAAAAGGACTTGAAGAAACTGGGCTCATATGTGTAATTATGCCACTGCAACTGGCAAAAAAATCATGTACCATATAATAATATCTTCCTTTGTGGCTTTCACTAATACACTCACTTTGAGTCTTCAACGGGTTGATGTTTTCATTAACAGAAGTTAATTAAACAGCCCTGAGCCCTAAGTCTCATGTAAGCTTCTCCTCAGCATTCACCATTATATTTGAAAACGAAAAGAAGGTTGGTAATAACTCCTGAAAATGTTGCTGATTGTTTTGGGGCATTTGTTGAAGTTTTCATGTTTGGAGGTTTTGGAGGGTTTTCTTTGACCAGGCTGCTCCTTTCCTTGTTATACTCAATAGATTGACTTGCTTTTAATTCATTTAAAATTGTATCTTCTATTAACCCTTTCCTACTTTATTCTTTTCCCTCACTGTCAAATATACTACTCAGAAATATTTTCTTACAAGTGCACATGTATGACTACACACAAGCTACACTACAAGTTTACAAATGGATTAAATACCTTTCAGGCAGACTAAATCATTAAATAAAGACATCTGAATTATTTTTCTTGTTTTCCTGACCACATTTTAAAGCTACAAATTAACATTTCATGTAATAATCAATAGCATTTGCTTTATTTTTTTCTTCCTCTTAAAAACTTCTTTCATTATAATTTTGCAATTAATCTTTCCTGACTTTCTGCTCCCAGACCATTCAGTTGTTGTGCCTGGCCAGCAAGTCATGTTATTGAATGTCTGTGAAGTGCACCAGCACACAATATAACTTGAAAACCAGGTTAAGAAAATGTCAGATTTTTTAGTCACCCATTTTTTTTTCCTTTTTAGAATGTTAGTAAATGACTCTTTATAGCTCAAGGTTTTGTTCAGTTTTGCCGTTATTATTCAAAGGATGACAATCTGTTCCCTCTACTGAATGACAGCTAACTATTTGAGGACAGAGTACATGCAAATTTGTATTGCAGAGCAAATAGAAGTAAATCAAGCAAGAAAATGGGGGATACCCCAGCACAGAAGCCTAACTATTATGCTAATTTCCCCAACCTGAGCATGTTACACATTTGTAAGCCTTGTGGCTACATTTATATAAACATCTGAGTCCCTTATTCCATCTCCTTGTACTTCAGAATTTCTTACTGGGCAGAATTACCTTTTCTTCTTCTAATACCCCAAGAAAAAGACTCTCTATGCTAGAAACTCTTCTATTGCTCTCACAAGAAATCTGCTGCTGTGCTAGTTTGAAGAAAGTGCTCTTTCATGGGAAAATACCCAACCCAACCAAACCCCTAACTGAATTCAGCGTAAATGATATGGCTGAAGAGATTGCCTTTTAAGGCCTAGCAGGCACATGAATCATTTAGATTAGATACGGATGGACTTACATAACCACCTTCAGTAAATTTTCTCTTTTTTCTTCTAAGCCACTAAGCTTATTCTTCAAAATACTGTGAGTGGTTAAGAAGTCTTCCACTTTCCCACTCACCTAAATATTTCCTGTTCCAGCAACAGATAGATTGAGCTCTTAAGGTGCATGTAATTACGTCTGTAGGCAAGAGGACATGAATATTGGGCTTGATTTACTGTGGTTGCTCATTTACTTTAGAATTAAACAGAATGTAATCAGCAAAGCATTAGGCTGGACTGACATCTGCATTGAAGCCTTTCTTTGTGTGTCTTTCAGTAGCCTGATCTACATGGCAAAAGGAAAAAGTGAATGGAATGTTTGTTAAAAACTCGGAAAAAATAGGAAAGTGTTTGGTGTCTCTTTAGTATTACAGGAACCAGACATGAAGCCATTTCTCTGCTTATGAAATTAATTTTTAAAGTTTTTTCAAAAAAACCCTGTACTTCTATGTGATGCTTTAAATATCCTTTTTGATTATTTATTCACAGTATTCTTAATTTGTGTCTCATTGTTGGAATGTCATGAACTCAAACAGAGTAATCCAGACAGGTGAATTCTAAATACCCTGCCTTCTGCAGCAAGGTACATTAATGAGGTTGGAGCTGTGCTGGTTTCCTGAAATACCTGGCACTCAGCTCACAAAATAACAAGAATGTATTTAGACTTTCAAGCTGTATAGATACAATTTTCCCTAAATTGTTTTCAAGGAAAAACTTTCTTAAATCAGAAAATCTATCTATGCTGCATTTGGAGTAGCATCCCTTACATGTCTTAAGAATCATGGGGGGTGGGGGATTGTTTTTCAGAGAAGAATTCTCCACAGGCAGTTCCAACCTTTTGGGACTGACAAGACTGGGCACTGTGTCTCTAACATACTATTGTTACCAGGACATTTCAGTGTGTCCTGGAGAATACAGAAATAAATTGTCTGGGAGACAGGTCATGTCCCATTCCCTTTGAAGACTACTCTGTAAGAGCAGTGTGTAGCAGGCACAGCACTCGCTGCTTCTCCTCTATTTATCATTCCCTGACCTCAATGTACAACATGGTACTCCTCAGTCTACATTTTCTCCTGGACAAACAGAATCACTTTCTTCTTCAACTGGAATTGATAAAGCCATTTGATCAGTGGTGTTTTTGGTACTAACATATCCTGACAACCTTTCTGTTTGTTCCTGTTTTCAACCCACTCAGTTCTGTACATATCCATTAATCCAAGGACACAGCATCTTAGGAATAGAGAAGGAATCACTTTTAAGCTGAGCACAAAAATGTTGTCACTTTGCTTATTTTAGCTTGTAAAGCTGCTTGACATGTTTACAAGAAAGTTGCCAAGGTAGATCTGGATGGGGGAGTCTGTATTTATATGGATGGCAGCAGGGCAGTGTTTACAGCTGGCACCATGCCACCTGTTTAACTTACGCTGTGTCTCAAATTATTTTCCTCTGCATTTTCATTCTATTAGAGAAAGGACTAAAAAAGCACACTGTCTGTGTGTGTGTGTGTGTGTGTGTGTGTGTGTGTGTGTGTGTGTGTGTGTTGGGGATTGAGGTGAGTGCAGCATACATGTGTATCCATAACACAAAATACAGTGGGCATGTCTAAATATAGGCATGTTAGCCTTAACAGAGCCTTTTCCAAGGTGTTCTGTTTCACTTTGTGTATATTATATTAATCCAATTTCTTCCCATAAGTGTTATATTTATTATCAGTCCCTGAAAGTAACTCTGGCACATTTCTTGGTCACTCAGAAATTCAAAAATGTTATTGATTTTGTGTAAAACCTCTCCTGAGGCACTTGTATGAAGCAGTCTTCTAAAGGAGGACATAAACAATACACTACATAGTAGATAGCAGGTGCTTTGTTGGCTTGAGTCTGCATAGACTATTTAGGAGGGGTGTGAATACCTTTCAAACTAGATGATCTTCTAGAGGCATTATTGGGCAACAAATTCTCAAGCAGAGCTGTTAAAAATTCATTGGCTTTGGCTTGCAGCATCAATGCAAATCTTATATTCAGTTTCCACTCCTGTAACATTTGCACCCAGGCTTGTTTTGTTTATTATAAGCTCACAATATAATTAAATTCAGCCAAACTGCAGATTAACACATTTTGCTTCTGAATTTAGCTTCTCTCTGCACCTGCTATATTACAAAGTGAGTATATAAAGAACTGCTTGTTCTTAAAAATTAATATAAGTTAATTCAAATGTTTTGCTTCTAAATGGCATTTAAGTTATTCCTTCAACATTTCCCTCCCAGTGAATTTATGCTGAAATCCCTTTTTTCTTTTTTTTGTCTACAAAACCCAGAACCATGCTAAAAATCATTTGGAGGTTCTACTGTAAGCAACTGCCTCTTACCATACCTTTTTTCCTGAAACACAGACTCCAGTTTGAGAATATCTCAATCTCTACCAATAATCTGCCTTTTCCATAGCAAGATCTCCATTAGGAAACAGAAATTTCAAAATGAGGACTGTCTGACAGGACTGTACACGACAGCCCAGTATCTAACTTATGTAACAAATGGCTTATTACAACAAATCAGGTTTTCAAAGGTTTCACGTAGACTCTTGTACTTCACTAATACTTAGTCCATTTTGCACGCCTTATCCATTAAAACAATTATTTTTGTTTGTTTTCCATGTAGCCAGCAAATCTTTGGTATAATGGTAGTGGGGGTTTTTTATTTGCTTCACAGGGAATTTTATAGGGGTTATTTTATCATAGTTAGGAAGCAATAATAAAAAAATACTATTCATAGCAATGAGTAGCTATAAGAATAGCAATAGCATGTTGCAAAATCGCCTCATTACATTTGCAAGTGACTCCAACCCAAATAGACCACGTTGTTATAGGTTCAATGACTCCTATTAGTGGAGATGTTTGTTAAATTCTTCCCAGAATGAAGGATACTATTGAAATGTCTGGTGGAGACACCTGGTGAGATCTTTAATTGTA
This sequence comes from Upupa epops, assembly GCA_013397515.1. NCBI lineage: Eukaryota > Metazoa > Chordata > Aves > Bucerotiformes > Upupidae > Upupa > Upupa epops. The sequence continues at coordinate 82,075 of VZRI01006728.1, forward strand.
TAGATGAAACGATGTACGGGTAGATGAAACGATGTATGGGTTTAATCTCACCCAAATTCAGACCTTCAAATGTTTAATCTCAAGAGTGAGTTAATAACCCTACACTCCCTTTCTGAATGAGAATGAAATCAAATGACTATGACTCTTACCTATCTTAGTGTTTTGTTCTAGGAGGTGATATATAAGGGATGCATTATATGTTTCTGTTGCATATAAAAGTAAATCAGTTAAGAAATAAATATCTACTTTAAAAACTTTTAGGTTCAGGCAGATAGTTATTATGCTAAGGATGCTGTTTACAATAGAAAAAAGATCAAATCCTTTTCTATAGGGCCTTTCAAAGTACTCATAATGTGTCCACTGAGTGTGGATTTACACAATGGATTACACCACAGTGTAATACAGATATGCTTCTGGTATTTTAATCATAGACTCATAAAATGGATAGGGGTAGATGGGACCTCAAAGATCACATAGCTCCAAATCCCCTGCATAGGCAGGGACACTTTCACTTGCTCAGGTTACTCAGGGCCCCATCCAACCTGGCCTTGAACACTTCCAGGGATGGGGCAGTCACAACTTCCTTGAGCAATCTGTTTCAGCATCTCACCAACCTCACATGAACAAAGTTTTTCCTAATGTCTAATCTAAATCTCCTCTCTTCAAGTTTGTAACCGTTCTTCCTTGTCCTTTTGCTATGCACGAGTGTAAAAAGCCCTACCTCATCTTTCTTGTAGGCCTCCTTCAGATACTGGAAAGCTGCTCTAAGATCACACTTGTGCTCATTTATTTAGATCAGATAAATTGTAAGTTCTAATCACTTTTATAGTTGAAAATACTTGCATATTTTGAGAAAAGTCAGATTAGTAAAATAAAATTAGAGATGAAATAATAATTCAGAACTGTCAATTTAGTTTATGTATTTTGTCTTTTGTTTAAAGACTATCTTCCCACACATTAAAATATAAACCACAAATAATTGCTGAAGTACTGAGAAGATGCTTCTGGGAACGCTTTTTCATGAATTTATAATTAATTTATAAATATAATATGTCACAAATTTATAATTCCTTATAAGTTCTTTAATTATGATTGCAAGTTTGGGTTACCTGCCACTGTTCCTGTCATTTTATTTAAGACATGCATTGCAAAAGCACTATTTCTGCTATCATTAAATTATAAATCAAATGTAATAAGATTAGAACCGGTAATGTACTCTGTTTCCTTTTGCTACCCCAGTTTAAACTGAGTGGTGACAGTCATGTTAATGTGGCAACATGCAGGGCAACAGGGAAACCACTCTTAATATCTGTCAAAAACCCACATTGGCTATCTGGGTTTTTTGATAATGTTTTAATTCACTTTATCTCAATCTTTTGAGATCAATAATATTTCTTAAAAAAAATGTTGTTGTTGAAGTGTTACAACAACGACATTTCACAAAGTGTTGTGAAGTATTAGTCTAATACAAAAGTATTAGACTATTCTATAGAATTGATATGTTGAGAGTTATTAAAACTAATTTTTTTTTCTCTAGCAATTACTGCTTTTCCCATACAGCTGCAATCACAACACCCTAAAGTGAATCTTTTCTGAAACATTATTACCGAACTATGCTACAGTCCCTTTTTGTTTGTAATTTAATGAACACTTTAAACCTTACTGCTCTGAGCCTTAGATTTGTTTTACTTTGTGGCAAATCACATTCGAAAGATTCACACAGAAGAACAGCAGCTATAATGCTTTTGCTGGGATAGTTTTCAGCAGAATCTATTCTGTGAATAAATCACTGAACAACCACAAGTACAGAACAGAAAAAACAGAGAGGTGTGAGCAAATTCCTGTTAGTGAAAGGTGGAGCAGACTGTTCCTCTTACTATTAATTTGTAGTTAGATTTTTCACTGGACCTCAATGTGAAATGTCAGTGCTGTTCCTGAGAAGTGGGTTCATATGACCTTATAAGAGTAAAAACCAAGCAGCAGATTCAGTGTATAGGACAGGATATAATGCTAGCAGTTACGTCAATCAGCTTTTGATATCTGCCAGGTATAGTTTCTCCTGGTGTCTAGAGTTAAATATCCACAACTACACCAGACGACAGATCTCAGGTGAATGGTTCAGGTTTTTACCTAATTGTAGACTCCGAAATGCTGCTTGAAATGCTCTAACACAAACTGCTGCCAGTCCAGAAAGGCTCACGGATTTTGTGTCCATAGCACCCAGGCCTGGCAGGATGTCTCAGACACCGTATGGAGTTTAGAGGCTTCATTCATGTAGCAAATGTAAGTTATTTTAGTGTTGATATTGGCATCACTCATTAATTCTTTATCTAGTAAATTGAATTTACATGCAATGTGATTAATGTCTAGGCAGGCAAAGTCTAATATGGGTCAAATGAATTGTGCTCTACACTGATTGCAAAGGAATTCTGGACAACTAACTAGGTCAAGTTGGGCGAGACAAATACAATATGCACTTCCAGGTAGAGGCTCCTGGACCGAAATCGTAAGACTCAGAGTATGGAAAGTAGTGCAATCACACATTCTTTCTAGGAAAATTCCTCCAGTGAAGCACTGGAAGGTGTTGCCCAGAGAAGGTGTGGACGCCCCTCCCTTGAAGTGTTAAAGCCAGATTGAATGGGGCTTTGGGCAACCAGATTTAGTGAGATGTGTCCCTGCCCATGACAGGAGAGTGGGAACTCAGCACTTTATGGTCCCTTCTTACCTAAATCATTCCTTGATGCTATGATTCTGCTACATATTCATTTCCTTGTCCATAAAATATATCAGAAAATCTAGAAGCAGAGAATCAGAAAATGCTGTAAAAGAAAGATTTATGGTTAAAAGGAAATAGTTCATATAAACTTTTCCAAAGTTTCTTTCTAAGATTTATTTACTTTTTTATCTGATGAATAACTGTTTCAACAAACGTTACTATTTCACAAGTGCAAACATATACTGCATAGAAACAATTACATTTAAGATAATGGCAGAAATACTACAATGAATTTAATCCTGCAGGGAATGCTAGTATTGGGACATTTCTCCTGAGCCCTTGAGATGGAGACAATAGAAAACAATTTAGTGTGAAAAATTGTTCTTAGAATTCAAAGACTGAAGGAAGAAAAAAAAGAAGATATGGATTAGGAAATTAGTAAAGCACTACATTTGGAATCAGTTAAACAGAAAAAGCTATATATTTGTAGAGCTCCTTCTGTAAAATATAGTGCAAATACAGCTTGCTTTTGTTATTTTTGAGAGCATTATGGCCACACTGTCTGTACTGAATGTAACACCTCATCCTGAGGAAGATACTTTTGCACAGAGGTGTAGGTTGTTATTGGGCTGCAGTGTCTATATGGACTTACAACAGTATTGTGCAGAAACTAAGGTAAAACTCAAGAAAATAATAGTACAAGTAGTATCTCTGGATCAAAGTGAAATATTTTGCTTATGATTTTTTGGTAATGAAGATAGTTTATAGACATTAAAAATAATATCTTTAGTTGAAATTACATTCTGATTTTAATTGGAAATTACCGATAGTGCCAAATACAGAGTTAACAGAATGATTATTGACATTAATTATTTTTAAAAGCCAGCTTTTATACAACATCTTATTTTTCCTATAAGCACTATTGTCACAATCCGTAAATTAAAGTGGATTTCTGAGAGATCTGATCAATATGTGAATCTTAAAACTCAAGAAGAAAGAAAATGCTCCCAGGGGTATGCCTTAACATAGCTTTATTGTTCAACAGCATCTCATAGAATGAAAAGAAAGTGATGAAACTGGAAAAGAAAAGAAAAGAAAGGGGGAAAGAAGAAGGGTAAAGAAAGGAGGGGAGAGGGAGTGGGAGAATATACCACCACAGGAATCCCTCACCTAGGCTTCCCCAGACTCCTGGCAAACCAACAGGGTCCTTCCAGTCTCCTTTCATGATCAGTTGATCTTCAGTGGGAGGGGGGGGGGGTGTTTCCCCTGAGCAGTTCCTCTGAGTCTGCCTTATACCTTGTCCCCTGTTCCACCACCTCCTTTCCTGAGGGGAGGCTTCAGGAATTGTCCTCATAGCTGAATTCTATACTCTTGTTTGCCAAGGTTGAGACTGCTGTCTGTTGTCTCAAAATCTCTGGTCTTCATCAGACTTGAGAACTGGGGGTATTAATTTTTGCAACAGGTCAAGTACTGAGAATATGTCAGTCAGCTGTTTAGTGTCACATTTTATCCATTCCCACAAGTGAACAGACTAAGACAAACCATAAAAACCCATCAGCAAAGTGTGCTATGAATATTTTCTAGATTTATTGTTTAATGTACTCAATATCATGTATGTTTCCACAGATTATTTTATTGTTCTTTGTGGTTTATCTTTATGGCTGTTCAAATAAATTAAACAATTCAGAAGTCTGGACACTACTTTGAAGATTACTGGTTAGCTATGACAGGAATCACACTGTTTCAGGTGCATAAACTGTGATTTATGATGGCTTCAGAATAGGTTTTACTATATAATATTTCATGTGCATGACACTAAAGTTGCCTTTATACTAAACAAGTTTATCAGACAACCTCAGTTCTTCAATTATTCACTTAAGTTGAATAATATGCAGAGGTAAGTGTGGCCAAAAAGCTTTGATTATAAGAGAGTGGAAAGTCTTAGAATCTTTTTATTTTTCATTATTATTATTATTATTATTATTATTATTATTATTATTATTATTATTATTATTATTTCCTCTTTGCATACGCAAGGTAGAGAATGAACAGATGATATTTTTGGTTTTATTTCATCAAGACTTTAAAGAGAGTGAAGGCATTTTTAATGTAGAAAGCTGTTATATCTACTGCTTTTCTGTGACATTAAAAAACTGCACTTGCTCTTCTGATAGAAATAGACAAACCATGATTCTATGCCAAAATACAAACCATGAGCTATCAAATAGGCTAGTGATGACATGAAATGCCTGCCTGACTGCCTTTCATTCAGTACAAAAACAATTGTAAAGAAAATTCTGCTGTGCAGATGGTCTCAAGATTCTACATAAAACCAATGGGTTATTTCGAGATAATGGAGGACAGAGAAGGCTGTTAATTGTGGTATAGTCTACCTCAAGAACAGTAAGCTATTTTTAGAATTTCCTTCCATTTCTATCTTCTTTTTAAAATGAAACCTGCAAAAGCTATTGATTTTAAAAAGTTTTTCAGCTCTTAATTTAGTAACATTTAATCTGTTAGTATTACATATAATGTAGGATGTGAATAATTGGTACTTGTTAGATCTGGCTATTACCGTTAATTCCAAGCAACTAATTGAATTTCTAAATTACTGTTGTATGTTCTACATAAATGTCAACACTTTTCAAACACAGTGGTTGCTTTGTTAATTTTATTTACAACTCTTTGCCAATTTTCTCAGGTTGTCTTAGCAAGTCTCTTTGAAATGTTTTGATGATTCTTACTTCAGTGATTTTGGAAAACTGCCTGGTTTTTTTAATGCTAAGTGTGAAGCTTCCAATATTATAACCATCAGGTCCTAATCACTGAAAAGAAAAAAAAAACATAAAGAAAAATAAAAACCACAACAAGTAAAATAAACAAAGAGGAGCTGTGCCACAATGCCACTACACCCATTCTGAGGAAAAGGGGAGACATTGCAGTCTTTGGCTTCAGACAAGACCCCCCTGGAGAAAAGGGGATATACTGCCACAAAAAAAGGGGACATTAACCATCTCTGGGAACAGAGGCTCCCTCCCAACTATCCTGCTTGTGGAAAGTCTGTTCCAACTGTCCATAATCTCTATGTCTCCTCACTTTTGGCAAAGTCTTTGGGGGTCAGTGTGGCATGACTGGCAGATGTTGGTCAGAAGAGCATCAACCTCAGGTGGTAGCAGCATCTCTGTTGCAACAACATACACTTCAAACCCTAGTCTGTCAGCATTCTGCTGGGCATGCACAGCTTAGATAAGCATGAAGGAAAACATCAGATGTCCATCTGGGCCTCTTTTCTCCATCTTACTCTAGCACTTTCTAATTTGTCAGTTGCATCTGTGACATAGCTTCTCTGTCACAGGGGCAGAAACGAAGCCGGCTATGAGGCTGCCACCCCAGGACAAAGCCGAAATACTGCTGGTCTTGTGGGCACTGCCCCTCAGCAAGATGCAACCACTGCACCAACTCAGCAGGAGCCCCCTCTCTGGGGCTCTCTCCCCCACAGTCACAGGCAGGGTGTCTGTAGCTCACCAAATTTTGGTGTCGCCAGGCAGATCAAGTCACAGGATTGCTGGATCTGCATAGCTCCACATTCCAGCAGCCCCAGCTCTGGCCATGTAGACAGATGCTGGTGGTTTGGGCCACATACAGGGCCAAGAGCTGGGGTCTGGTGCCACATGGCAGCCAGGGCAACTGCAACTCACACTCACTAGCCTCATTGCTCCCAGCTTTATAGATGGCTTTCCCCACACCCCTGGCCACACCATTCTGGCCAGGGGGGAATTCAGGGTAGCATGACAAAAAAAAATAGGCATTTTTCTGCAGAACAGCACAAAACTAACAAAACCACCAAAATCTCAGTACGTCAAACTGTGACAACCATTCCTCTTTCAGAAAATTCAAAATATTATTGGAATACACCTCAGCGCCTTCCCTTTTTTTACCTCATGAAACTCTTGGGGTTTCGGATTAGCCAAACACCTTCTGGGGAGTCCTAATTGCTGACAGCGATTGATTTTGTGTCCAAAACTCAGTCACAGATTTTGTTGAAGCTAATGAGTTTGTCAAACACAGTTTCAGATTGAACAAAAGGAACAATTAACTGTTATTATCTATCAAATGTAGCTTGAAGCAATGGAGTACTCATCCAGCAGAACGGTCTTAGTATGAACATAGATTTTTTGACTTATGAATAAATTAATTTATGTTAATTCTAGTTGTCCTGATTTTCAACATGGATGTGAACATGTGAAGTGTTCAAGGTCAGGTTGGATGGGGCTCTGAGCATCCTGGTCAGGTGGGAGGTTTGGAACTACATGATCTGTAAGGCCCCTTCAGCCTAAACCGTTCTATGATTCTACGAAATGTCACCACTTCGAAGTAAATGAGGGCTAAACACCTGTTTATTAAAAGTTTATTCCTTAGTGAATAGTCAGCACCCGTGTCATACTTCTCAGTGCCTCTCTCCTTAGTTTTACACAGATCAAATGGTGCACTCTGTGTTACTTTTAATGCTCTAAATATTACCGCTCCATACATCTGTGAGCCTGATTGAGTGTAACAGTTGCCTGTTCAAAGTTACAGGCACTATGATAGCAAAAAGATGGGATTTAGGTGCAAGAAGTTGGGAAAGAAAGGAAAATGTCACTACCAATGACAGTATTCAAAGGTGTGAATCTTTTAGGGTAAACAGTTCTCTGCTTGTCAGACCGTGGAGCAAAGACATTGTCATCTTTATTCAGTTGCAGCTGGTAAAAGAGTGAGTGGGTTCATAATCCTGTTGCAAATAAACAAGTCTGTATATGCAAGGAATACATCTTTGGTATGAAACCAATTCATCCTTCTAGCAGAAGCAATCTTTTCTGCCTGAGTATTAGCCAGCTTTCAGACCCATTTGGTATTCTGTCTAAAAAGCCTGCTGACTTTTACTACTCACTCCTCTCCCCAGATCCCCTTGCTGGCAAACCTTTACTACTCTACTAAGTTTAATTTTCCAGGATAGTTGTGAAGTCCCTTCACAACTGACTGCACAAACTTCAATAGATTCACTTAAGTGAGCAAGCATTTTTCGTCTTGTGTGAAGCTAGAAGCGTCTGGCTAGAAGAGAACAGGTTTTTTGCTACAGCAAATTTTGCATTAAATTCTCTTCCCTGACCCCTTTTCATTAGTAGATTTGTTTCTCCTGGCAGCATTGAGCCTTACCACAGCCTGAGATGTAAGCAGACACAAGTCATTGCACTTTTATACCAACTTTTTAATAGAGACACTTGTTATCTCTAACCACAAAACCATCAGTGACACATCCAATGTTCTGTTGTATATGTTAGTTTGGGTATTCATTTATTTGTCAGTAGTGCCAACATACTTTGCAGTTTTGCTCCCTGGAACAAAGCAGTAACCTGTGTGTATGTAGTTTAAAACTCCATCAAGCAGGAAACTCAATACTCTAAACCAAACATTGTCCCATATACTTTTTCTCTCTCCTAACATTGATTAACTACTTCAGAGACACAAGTAATTGATCTGAAGGACACTACTGCATGTTTATGGATTTGTGGATGGAATAACAGAATGAAACTGTGTCCATTGCCCAGCAGGATTTAACACTCCAGGTGTTCACCCCTCATTAAGAAGCCTCTCATGGGCTCAAATATTTGGTCACATGTGTGAAATCAACCTCTAATTCCATAACATGAGAAGCTTTGTTGTTTGGCTACTTTTATATATATATACATATATATNGTTTTCTGCTTGAAAAACACTCTTCTGGTTCAGCAATTGTAATTGAGATGGCTAAAATAAATCACATAAACTGGGTCTTTCCTGAAAGCATCAATTTCTTAAGGAGAAAGAGAATGTAGAAAGACCATAAATGGTTTACATTAATTTTAAATTGATTATGAAATGGTGATAATTCCCTTCAAAAATGTTATCTGTTTGCTTTGATCATGAAAATACCTCTAATATAAGAAAAATTTCACTGTGTCCCATGAGAAACTGAATTCCCACAAGCTTTCCTACATCCCAGCAATTTTCTGTCCTCCTCTGGCACCACAGGAATCTACAGCAGGAAAAGAAATGTTTGTAGTACCGAGCAGCAAAAGAGAAAAATTGTAATCCAGCATTGACTGTTCAAAATAAATGGTGAAAAGGAGGGCCTCACCAATTATTATATGATTAGTAAGAAAATGATGGATCTAGAAATGATTACAGCAAACCAACACACAGCAATGTAGTCTTTTAAGCATGACTGCACTTTGCAGGCTGCTTTTATTGCAGCTCACTTAGCTACTTCTATACTATTAACCATGATACTGCCTTGTTTCTAACCCTTACCCTAAGCGTGAATCATAGAGAGCATTACTCACAACACCATTGACACTCCAAGGACCGATGAAGAGCAAAACCTTACAAGGTCTCACAGGAACTAGGACACACAGCAGAAAACAGTGGAAGAAACCATTACTGATTCGGCCTAAAGAGGTCTTCCACTTTTCAAGAGTTATATCTTAGATTAAATAATTTCTCAGTCTTCAGAGACTGCAAGATAAATATTCTCCGTTCATGTGCTGTCTAATGATAAGGAGAAGGTATAAAGTCATCATGAAAATAGCCACCCCTGTGTAGCAGTAGAACACCAGTATTTTATGTGGATGTGGTTGTTGTCTCAAATGCATTTCTCAAACACCTACATGTTTCTCTTTCTCTTTCCATTCCCCTCATCATTTTAGTAGCTGGCCATTCAAAGAAAACACTGTACCAGATCTAGTCATCTTGTTTGAGCTCTAGATGAAAGATCTGATGTAGTTCTATAATGTGTTATTTAGAAACAATTGATATGGTGACCAAGAAGCCTCCTGTCTCATCTCAACAGTTCCAGAACACTCTACTGAACAACACTCATGTTGTATGACTACAGTTATGAAGGGGTCTTCTGAAATGCAGGAATCAGCAGCTAGCAATAAAATGAATCCTCAGGCTACACATTCCAAGCATACAAGAAGGAATCTTGAACACAAAAGAGTTATGCAAGGTGGGGGATTGAAAATGGTTATCGTGGTCACATGTAGTCATCCATATTAAAAGCGCATATTCATATTCTAAAGGACTTAAATCTTCACAGACATACTTGTGACACCTATGTGCAATGTTCTCTGTAAAACAGAAACCTGTGGTAAAATCTTTTGTGATGAAAGAAAACATACCTCTTCTTCACCTGCAAAAATACTCATTGCTGAAGAGATGTGGTTCATGGAAATAGATAAATATTTCATATTCCTCTTCAACTTCAGTGTTGCCTGAAGATCCATTGCATCCCCAGGAAAGTGCTAGCTGGATTAGATAGTTAACAGATACTTAATTAGAAAGCATCAGAATTCTAATTAAATACAGTATTATTATTGAACAACTGTGATGAGTCAGTTGCCTGTACATTACTACACTTTCAAAGTAAAAAAGGCTCTGAGTCAATATCTAACATTCTGTTGATTTTCCATATTTGTTAGCTATAATCAGGACTAAATGTTATTGGGAGCAGCTGAACTTCCACAGATTTGTACTTCCACTTCCATAGGTGTCAGCCTTCTTGGAGATTCATTAACAGGAAATCTGCTTGTGGTATTGAGTGAAAAGCAGATATACAAGCAAAGAACCTGGCATTACAAAGAATGAAGTAGTCCACTTTTGTGAAAGAGAATAGCAGTTTCACATCAGAAAAACATGAATAATTATTACCCCTTTTGTTAAGGAATATGGTCTAAATGAAAGATATATGTAAAGTATGTTACATTTAGTTAAAATAACATTTTTGTTGGCATAATTTAACCACTGAACTGGAGTCTAAGACGAAAAAACTCCTATCCTCTTCATGTTTAATAAGTACTACTAAATTACAGAGTTAAAACTCAAGAGGCTACAGCAAATATCTGCACCACACCTTGGATGCTATATAACTAAATTATTAAGAAAAATTTGTCAATAATAAAAAACCCCAACCTGCATGGACTATATGTAAGCATATGCATGTTTATAGAAGGTTGAGACTGAAATTTTAGCAATATTGCCAAAGGAACTAATTTTCTGTTGCCAGAAATATCACTTATAGTTGTCTGTGCTGTAATACTTCAGCTTAAATAGAGTAAATCACATCATTTACGTATAACTTGGTTTCATGGTCACTTTATGATGCTGAGCAGGAATATACCTCAATAACCCACATAGTCACAAACTTAAGTTCTTAAACGTAATGTTAAACTACTATTTGTGTGCATAGTAGCTAGAATTAAAAATTTGTGCTATTTTTTACCTTATCCAACAGAATCTGAGAAATGAAGTAACCAGATTGAAAAAGATCCATTTAGATGCAATAATTTTTAAGATTTGTATTTTAAAAATAAAAATATACACAGAAACATGATTTCCGTAATGAAAAGTTTAATACAGAGTACGGAAATACATTTTCACTGGCCTGTATTTTGTTACTAGACACCAGAAATGTGTTGGCAGAAATAAAAGACATCTGGGACTGTTCAATAATGATCAGATATTTGTTTGCCTGTATTATGTATATGTTTGCCTGTATTATACAAAGAACAGGAATTATTCATGACAGCTAATGTAGGCAGACAGGAAGAAAATAAAAGTACTGAAGTAAAGAAATGAAGCACAACAGTCAGTAATTCAGTTCATTTTTGCAAAGGAGTCATTGTGTTAAGCAGAAGATTTGGATTCAGGACATCTAGATTCAACTTAAATCACTGCTACGGACCTCCTTTGTAATTTGGACACATCATCTATTTTATATGCATGTTTGGTTTTTAAAAGCTTTAGGCACAAATTGGCTACTGCTTGACAATTACACACATAGTTTGTTATTGCTGGAGAAAGACATATCTATTCCTGTAGATAGACTCAAAAATGTTGATCCCTTTTTTTAAACCATAGTTTACTCCTCTGAACAGAATATGTTGGGCCAAACCATTTTTTTCCCTGAACATAGATAATTCATTGTGTTCCAGCAAAGTTATTGGCACGGATATAAGATGGCCCTCTGTAGGCAGAAACAACTTAAACTAAACACTGAGTAGGAAGTACAATAAGGAAAAAACTGCAAACAAATAACTGTTCATACACCCTTGATTTTATCCATGTACACCCTTTGGTGTTGTTCTGTAGTACTCAAATTTTCTTTCATCTCCTCTTCAAATAATTGAAAGCAGTATTTTACACACCATTGAAATTTCTCCTCCTTGGATAAAAGATATTGTTGTAGGAGAACACATTTTATCACCAGATTTGAATACCTCAAAATTGTCTGTACTGGCTGCATTACAGTGATCCGCTGATGAGAAATTACCAATGACTGAAAATAAGGCCAAAATCTACATCAGAATCTGAAGTGTCTGCAGAACAATTTAAACTTCTGAGGCTTTGCAGAGTTTTGGTGTTGTTTTTCAAATAAATAGTATCCTGTATTGATATTCTAGATTACATTTGATGTCAGAAAACAGAGTCATAACTAAAGCTTACAACGTGACAGAATGTGTGTTTTAATAAACTTTATATTGAAGAATAAAACAAGTTCAATATTGTTGTGGGAGCTGGATCTCTTGAGCTGGAGAAGAGGAGGCTGAGGGGTGACCTCATTAATGTCTACAAATATGTGAGGGGTGGGTGACAGAAGGATGGAGACAGGGTCTTCTCTAATGATAGGACAAGGGGCAATGGGTGCAAGCTGGAACAGAGGAGGATCCATATCAATATCAGAAGGAACTTCTTCCACTGAGGGTAATGGAGCATTGGAACAGGCTGCCCAGGGGGGTTGTGGAATCTCCTCTGGAGATGTTCAAGACCCACCTGGGTGTGCTCCTATGGGACTTGGTTAGGTGATCCTGCTGTGGCAGGGGGATTGGAGTAGATGATTTTTTGAGATCCTTTCCGATCCCTAATGATTCTATGATCCTATGGTTGTTAATTTGAGTAAACAGAAAATGAGGCTGTGCATGTAACAAATCCAGGTTTTCACAACAAGAGGCTAAAGATGAGTTTCATTTAATATACCAGCTTTACCAGTAGGAATTCGGATTATATGAATTTGGCATTTTTTTGCAATACCATGAAAACTGTTCCAAAGTAAAACTCTTTTTCTGAAAGGGTCAGTCTTATTAAAAACACACATATATATATTTTAAAGATTACTTTCAGAGATGCCTGATCCCTAAAGGTAGTAAAGATCTTTCCTTGAGTTAAATTGATTTTATATTTCTTTAACTCAGTTGCAAAGCAGACTTTGTAATGACACACCATAGCTCACTGTTTTAACTGCGGATCTCAAGGTACTTAAAATAACCTCTGCTGGCTTAAGTGACAAGAAGAAATCATTACTCCTTTTTACTCTTGTTAGCACTAGAGGCAAAACTGTGGCTATACTTCTCAAGAGTAAGTTAGAAAACAAAGTACTGATTTACAATCAGCAAAACCCATTTATATCAATTTGTTATAACAATTTCTAGTAGGAGAAAGTTGCTAAATATTCCCTTCAAAGCCGTAAATGAAGAATATAACATGAAAACCTACTGGATTTTCATCCAGAAGCTTGTGCTCAGGGTCCATGATTTTTGAAGAAGGAATCTCAAAGGAATGAGAGATTTGGTAGATATTTAACAAATGACTAGAAATCTACCTGTACATTCTCCAGCAGTGTCCTGGGTTCTGCAGGAAGTTTTGGTATTCCTCATCAGTCATGATAAAACACAGATGATTCCTCATTTTCTTGAAGTTGCTTTATGCTATCTTTCAAAAATTAGTGCTATTTTCTAGGGTAAGGTCCTTCAAAAACATGCGTAAGAATGACTGGAGTTAACAAGATACACAAGATTGAACTCCACTTTAGCTGAGATCTTTATGTGACTACTCACACTAGCTACACTTGTTACATATATATATTAGCACAGGAACTGAGTTTAGGCCTACGGGGGGATGGAGGAATATTTTGAGTGTAAACAACTTGTTGGTCACTGAGGAAATTGCAGACTTTGTGGGGAGCTTACAGGGGAGCAGACTGTGCTGCAGAGATGGCACCGAGCTGTCAGGCACAACAGGTCACTCAGTAATAGGTTATACTCCACCCAGTTCTGCAACTGAGGTTGTTCAGAACTACATGGGTAGAGATTTCAAACACATATGATATATGTACCAGGGAGAGAAGCCTGGAAGATAGCCCTGGAGTCTGGAGAAGAGATAAACAAAGAAAGAAAGACTCCAGAAGCGCCATAGGTGCTGCCCTTGGACTGAGCATTATGTGTCTGGAAGAACTGTGTGACCTACCAGACTCTTCTCCTGGAATGATTTATCACTCCCGAGGATCAGAGGAGTCATACAAGGAACCACTGCACTAACTTGCACGAGTTCTGGAATGCATCTTATCTTCCACAGGACTTTGTAGAATTTTGTAAGCCTATGCTTTGATATCTTCATCCACTCATTCTCCAGTTTCTTAGTTTTCAGTTAAAGGCAGACATATCAAAATCATCAGGTCTACTTTTATTTGAGAAATGTCTGCAATATCACCTGAGAATCACCAATCTCTTAGGTTACTTTTCATTATAAAGATACATAGTGGATGATAGTCAAAATTTGTGATACAAGATTTGTGATCAAAGTTTTAAATAGAAGACTCTCATAGTTTCAAGACAATAAAGCCCAGAATCCTGCACAACTTGTTAGTTTAGAATAAAATTCACCCTAGTTTTGGTGTACTTGTCCATTCCTGTTGTCTTCCACATTTTCTGTTCTTTTTCTTAGTTTCTGTTTAAATGTTTGGCATTCTGTTCTTTTGCTTGCTATCTTTCCAGAGATCATGTTATGATGTGTAATAAAACCCCTACAGAGATAATTCAGACACTTAACCATTACACAATTAGTCAGATGGACTGAAAGGCAGTAGGACTTTATATTCATTCTCTGCACACAGACAGCAAGTATCATCATGAATGTCTTGACAGATGATAAATGAAAATGGAGAGTGTTTCCTAGCTAATTTATTTTGATTGAAAGACAGACCCTAATTTCAATGCTATATAGCTGGATTTCTGCAGACATAGGGATAGAAAGGTAAGTAAAGAAAGGAAAACGAGACATATGACAATGTACTCAAGAAAAGGAAAATTGAGGAAAATAAAACTCAGACAATCAATCTACACCGAGAGTTCAGCCCGAAGCAATGTCTGTGTTCACGCAGTGTGAATCTAAAGCTTTTTTCCAAAACAGCCTCAGAATGTGTGGTGATCAGTAGTTTGGAAACAAAAGGTAGTGGTTTTCTTAAGAGACAATAGCAGCTTCTTTTCTTGATGGAGAAAGCAGCTTCAGTGCACATCAGCCTGCACTGGGCTAAGGGAACTCCACAGAGTAACCAAAAAGCAATTTTTCAGGGCTTTTTGAAGCAGACATATGGCTACTTATACTAATCACCTAATACTAATAAGGGAGATTTTCCATTTTTTAATGAAAATAAAAGAGGATATTAAATTAAAATGTAGAGGAAAGAAAGTATTTATCAGAGCTGACACTGAAAGGATTGTAAAGGAAAAGGCACTCTTACTATAAGTGGTCTAACCCCAGTAAAAACGATATTGTGTAGAAGGGCAGTGAACTGATGATACTTCATATTTTCAACATCAGCATTTGAAAAGAAATGTAATAGTAGCAAATGCTGGTACCAGATGGTATCCTTTTTGAGACCAGCACAGCTTTTGGTGGTTTTATCAAAACTCTGTGAATGAATTCTGCATGCCAGGGCAATGCTAATTAACACATTTTGAACTACTAGCCTATCTCGTGTTGATCCTCCATAAGGAATCTGTTAACACTGTTTATATCAGAGCATATCTCTGACAATCTGTTTAGGGAAAGATACTTCCTGTGAGATGTAAACATGAAACAAGAGGTACCAAGGCTCAGATTCTGATTGACAAGCTAGCTATAAAGCCTGTCAAGTCCGTGAGAAGGAATGTCTAGGGTAGAGTGGATGGATTACAACAGTGTTTTTTATTCAGGCCTATGTTTAGATATCATTAATACATTGAGACTCTGCAATGTTGTGAATAACACAGATAATTTCAGTTTTAGTTGATAAGACTGACAGACATACTTATCAAAGACTGATACATATCTATTCTTGATAATACGTGACATTTCAAGGAAGCTTGTTTCCATTTATTGTTCAATACTTGCAATTTGCTTTCCTTTAGAAAAAAAGCATTTACTGTTATATAGGTAAAACAAAAAGTAATTGCAGGATTAGATTAAGAGGATTGAACAAGATGTAAGAAGAGATAGTTTGAAGCAGGACAAAAATATGGGATTTTTTACATATATATATATAAAATATATATGCATATATTCAGTGTGTCCCTGATAAGGGGAAGAACTATGGATTTATTTAAATCAATGAAACAAAAGCTCTCTAAAAATAATACTAAGTTCTTTACACAAACTTATTTGTGAGAAAGAGGTGAAGCAAGATATAAATAAATAAGCATGACATGATCCCATAATGTGGATCACTGGTGGCTATTTGATGCAGAACAGAGAGAAGAAAAATCATAGAATAGTTGAATTGGGAGAGACCTTTAAAGTTAACCTACTCCAAACCACCTTGCATTGAGGACATCTTCACAGAATCACGGAATTATTGAGGCTGGAAAAGACTTCTGAGACATCAAGTCCAGCCTGTGACCTAACCACCACAATCACCTAAACCATGGCACTGAGCATCACATTCACTCTTTTCTTAAACATCCAGAGGGATGGGACCGCACCACCTCCCTGGACAGTCCATTCTAATGTCTGATAACCCTTTCCATGAGGAAGTGCTTCCTAATATCCAACATAAACCCTGCCATTGGTAGGGAAATCTCCCACTAGGCCAGGTTGCTCTAAGCCCCATCCACCATGGCCTTGAAAATATCGAGTGGGAGAGTATCCACAACTTTCCTGGGCAATCTCTTCCAGTGTCTTGTTATCTTCATAGTGAGGAACTTCCTCCTAAGATCTAATCTAAATCTTCTTTCACTCAGTTTGAAGCCATTGCCCCTTTTCCTCCCACTAGGGTCCCTCTTACAGGCTCCTTCAGAAGGTGCTACAAGATCTCCCTGGATCCTTCTCTTCTCAAGGTTGAACAACCCAAACATACAGGAGGTTGTTATGCTATATACTTTTTATAGCTCAAATAGATCTTGGACAACCAAGACTGAGGCACTTATCAGTTGTCCTTAGCACTTTAAGTTCTTGCACTCATTCAGAAAATCTATGCACTTCGTTTTGTCATCATAAGACTTACCTGGGCAACTACATGGGAAATAGCTAATGAAACTATACAGTCAGCAGAATGGCAGCAAGTGGAGAAAGGATCAGTGGAGTTCATATATTATTTGGAGGGAATGAGGGTATTAGTAAGGGTGAAACTAGGAAGAGAAAAAAGTAAATCATGTGATTAAGATTATGGTGTGCTCCTTGTGAGCAGCTCTGCATAAGACTAGTGGAATTTGCAGCGGAACAACAAATCTGCCATTTCTTTGACATTTTCATCTGATTTTACCCTTTGGTTGGGGCACCTGGATTGTTCTGTCTAATACTTACTGGCAAGGGAAAGTTGAGAGGGAATGAGAAAGACACCTTGATTTCCTAACAACTGGCACACATACTAAAAGGCATCAGTGTGGTGCTTCAATGGCATTTGTTCTTTTATTTGTTTTACATTATTAAACTATTAGTGTTGGTGTTGTTAATTCGCATTTACATCAGGCTGAGGTGAAAATCATATTCTTACAGGGTTCCCATACCAAATATTCCCCCAAAGCTTTATTCTTCACTGTCTATCTTACACAGAATAAATATTAAGTGCTAATATTTTGCATTGAAATTAGAAGAATGTGAAATGATCAAAATGTAAATTGAGTTTTTACACTCAGTGGAAAAACTTTTCATGATTGCTATTCAATCTTAACTGCGCCCTTGTCATTAACAAAGCCCAGTTAAGGATTACTTTACCTTGAACGTTCTCCTTTCATGAAGAAGATCCTGCAGGTGTTGATAATTAGCACAGTAACTTATGTTATCTCTTGCAAAACTTGTGGTACAGGGATTTTTCCGAAATAAATGAGCATACCCTTTGCACTTTCTCACATTCTGCTGATTTCTGCCTGTCAGTGGCGGGTTTGGGACAGAACTAAATTAGCCACATAAAAACATCATTAAATATATGTGACACACATAGAGGCTGGACGGTGACAAATCTCATAGGACAATTAGTGAAAATTCTCTTCAGTTCCTGAAGTGTTATACTGATGTGAAACCGAGCAGTCTTCTAGTTCAGTCAAGTGAATATATCCAGTTTCCCTAGTCCTTGTCCTTGTCTTATATCTCATTGTCTGTGACTTCCTCAAGTAATGTATCAATGTCTAGTTCTTTCATTTTTGATTTCAGGAAACATGAAGTAAGTTTAAAAGCACAGAGAGAACAGTGCACACGAGCTATGTGCTTTGGAGAGTAGATGATTTATGAGGCTTGACAGGACAATTTACCGATTTTCCTTTTCTTCATTCCGAATATGTTCTGTGTCTAACAGGAGCTCCTATTAATTACTTCTTGAAACAGTCATAGCTGTGACATAAAATAGCAAATATAAAAAGTACACGTTTGATTATGTTACACAGTCAAATGACTTCAGAATTGATGTAAAGGAAACTTAATAATAATTTCTCCTGCTTGTTATATCTAACATAAGGCAAAATCCCATTTCTCAGATAAGTAAAAAAAAAAACAAACCCAAAAAAATGGACAATAAAAGAGCCACAATAAGTTATTTGATTAAATATAGGTTGGCAGTTTGGGTGATATTTACTGCCAACTTTTGCAGATTAAAGGTCTGAATTGGCTGCATTTTTATTACAATAGTAGTAATGCCACTTAGTGTAAGAGGATTGCTTCAGTGAAGTATTTACTACTGAGGAGAAAATTGCCTTTATAATTATGCATCCCCATTAAAATTTGCAGAAATGTTCATGAACATTAAAAAAAAAATCAAAAATTATAAGTTTTGAATTCTTCCGCTTAGATGTGCCCAACATTTTACTACTGCTGGTCATGATTTGGGTATGTGCACCGAAGAATGAGCATCTGCTTGGACTTCTTACAGTTTGCAGTGTGGTTTTTCCTGCTGATGACTGGGTACTGGGAAATTGTATTTGTTATAATTGGTCATTTTTAAAAATCCATTCAATATCAGATTTCTGTGATAGAACATAGCATGAATGGCTGTCAGAAACTTAAATTCCTTCATCTGTTATCTTTCCTCTGGATACACTCATTATGCAAAATTTAATAATTGAGCAGTGTGACAGATCATCTAAGTCACACTATGTATGTACCTTCAACTGGTCCTAATACTTGCAGATTTTTCTGACCTGAGCTATGAGCTGAGCTATCTTCTCAGCTGATGAACTTATGTTTCTATCACAACAGAAATTGTAAACTGAACTGCTATAAACCTCTTCTGTAAACAACGTTCTCTTAAGATGTTTATAGCTGTTATTGGAGTCATGCTGTAAGAAAGCATAACCACTTTTAATATTATGTTTTTACAATTTAATATTTTGGAAAGTCAGGATATTTGCCTAAGAAACACTTCAGAAAGCTCTGCTGTTATGGGAATCTTGGTCTTGATATCACTTGCACCTGCTGGACCTATGTTATGGCAGCAATGGCTACATCTTCCACCAGGAAAAGGAAAATGTAAGCAAAAAATTGGTTTAAGCCAACAATTTAAAGAAAAAGTTAAATTAATCTTCTTTTTTTGAAGGTGGAGTAATAGTGATATGTAGTTCTTAAGAGGATTATTGATTAATGATAGAAAACGTATTTACCATATGTTGTGACAATGCAACAAAAGGGGAGTAGGTGTTATATTTCTCCGTGACACAGAGATACTATGATCTAAACTATAGATAGGAGTATAAAGATGACCACTTCTTGAAAGATATCTGTTAGTTTGGATGCCACTCTATTTCTGCTTCTCACCAACATCATCAATGTAAATGACAGAATGGGTAAGCCAATGGCAGGATGACCTGAGTTATTTTGACTTATTGAGCATATAGGTCCATTATCTGTCACCTCTTAGACTGTCTTTTGTTGCTGAAATTCTTGTTTTCTAGGTGCTCATGAGATATAAATGATTCTCATGGTACCACCTGTTCACCAGTGCTTTGCCTCTTGGGTTTCACAAGAATTTCTGTTAGGACAACAAATTCAATTTAAAGCAAATAGAAGAGCTTTGAAAAGAAATTCTTCACTTAATGACAATTCTATTTTTTCTTATTAATGTCTCTAAATAATGTAGAGCTGCCCTTTGACACAAAACATTTTAAAAACTCCCTTAAAACACTTTCCCCCAGCTAATTCTTGCCTGTTTCATGTGTCTATAGATTTATCTAACATGACATAAAATGGTCCTTTCTTTTTTTACCTCAGACTTCACTGCAACTAATTCCATAAGTAGTCCTATCAGAGTGGTCAGAAAAATAAGTGAGCATACATAAGTGCCAAATCTTTAAGTGTATTAGGAGGCATCCGGTCTTTTGAATACCTGAGTGGTATTCACCAGTGAAGACATGAAAAGAAGATGAAGCCATTGAATAAAGCCACAAAGAACTACAAAATAATTGCATTATGTCACCCTGACATGACCCAATGTACCTGGTTACTGATGCAACTATACAGTGAAAGCATTGCAAAGCGATATCAAGGCACTTTGCTGTGATTACTCTGTGGTTCTCCATGACTGTTTGACAGTGGTTTTCTTCTATTTCCTACTCCTTCCTCTCATCCCCCACTTTTCAGAGAAGCCAAGTTATTTCACATTGGTATCACTTTTCTTCTTGTTTTTAACCACTTTTTCATTAGTTTTTGTTGTTTTTCTGTTATAGTTGACTTTTAGTGGTCCGCATTTATTCACTCATAGCCTTATGAATGCCAGTAAACCTTGGGCTAAATGCAGAGACCTTACTCCCTAAGTATTTTCTGATAAAAGAAGAAGTGCTTTATAAAATATTACAGACTGCACAGGAATGCGCTTGGTTTAGCTAGGATGGAGCTGGTCCTCCTTATGACATCCCCACTACATTTCTTCTGACAATATAATGAAGTCAATCAAAGATTGGAAGAATTCTAAAGAAGTTGAGGAAACTCAGTCCTTGGAGACACTTTAATATTAACTGGATGAGACCCTGAGCAACCTGCTACAAGTCCTACTTTGAGCAGTAAGTTGGACTAGATATACAGAGATTCTGTGAGTCTGTGATCCCTTATAATCAATGTTTCTGCAACTTTACTGTGGGACAGTTCAGGATATTTCAGAGATTTCCCATTCTTTTTAGGGTTTCTGTCTGTTTACTCAATGCCTGCAGGCTATGTATCTGTAAAGTATCTCCACCAGCTGAGAATACGTAATAGAAATGTGACTTCTAAATTTTGCAAACCCCCACCTTCTGAGGACACAGTTTTACCAGAAGTTCTTTGAGAACACAGGAGCTAAAAACGTTGACTTGGTGAAGAGCTGGGAGGTTCTAGGGCAGCCATAGGAAATCAGGCATCATTTGGTTTACTGTTGATGGAACCAATTGGCTTTCATTATTTTTTTAAATACAGAAAAGTTCCTGTCCTAAACGTCTACGGATTGCAAAAGCTGGAGGTGACTAGAGAGTGAAAGTTGCCTTTCTTGCTTGCTCAACATCTGGCTCCAGGACTCTCATTCCCAACATTTGATAAAGTTTCAGCATTCCCATACAGTCTTTAGGGTGTCATGCCTTGTGTTTGAAGTATTTGCAGGACAGGATTCAAAATATTGAGAAATAGTTTGTTTGCTATATTGAGAAGAAACAAAACAGAGAGAACTCTCTATTTCTCATTAGATCTTTGTTCTCAGAAGGTGTCTAGTATTTCCTATTATTTCAAACCTGCATTTCCCAAAGACACAACAGCGCTCACTGGGGAGGAGAGCTTTAGAACAATAGAGAAGACACTACTTTCCCAATGAATAAGCACAAACAACTACAATGGTGTTAGTTATCACACAGGAGTGTGCTTAGAGAACACGTCAGAGAGAAAAAAGGTATCAAGTGCCAAAAACATTACATAGTATATTACACAGGTTATTCTTTTACAGAGAACAATGGTTTGTTTATAACATTTCAAGAGTAGTATTAAAGGGCAATTTGTGAGTAGACTAATAAAATAGTGCTACTAACACCCATCACACTGTTATGTGTGTGTGATGGGTGTTTATGTGTCTTAAACAGCCAAGAGTAAAAACAGATATGAACTCTGGAAATCTTCAGAAGCCCCTATCTGTTGTTGGGTTGTCCGATCTAGAGGTGGATCCTCATAGCAGCCTAGAGCATCTGAAGGGGACCTCCATGAAAGATGGAGAGGACATGTGATAGAATGAGGGGCACTGCCTTCAAGCTGAATGAAGGAAGATTTGAGAAACCTGGGCTAGTGGGCATGAGCATTGGAACTAGAACACTTTTTAGGTCCTTTCAAAACCTTTCTATCATTCAATAGTTCTGTAAGGTTAGGGTTAATCACTTTTTAACATGCCTAGTTTAAAGAAGACATGCAAAAGTACTTTCTCAAATGAAGGTGACAGGCTAAATTTATCTAAATGAAGATCAAATAGCTTTTTCTTTAAGTCTGTTTTTAAAAAATTTGTTTCCTAGGCTAGATTTTTGTGGATGGCACATTAATGCAGTATTTCAGTTTAATAGGAGTTTAAAACATTTGACTAAGATTGTCTTTCATTTAATTGTTAATGTTTTTGTAAAGTAATTTCCAAAAAGTGAAAATTACCCTTTCAGTGTAAATTGCATCATTTCATTGCAGTGTTGTTTTCACTTCATGATTTGCTTTCTCTCTACTGAGCAACCAGAAATTGTGCAGGAAAAAAAACCTTCTTTATAGACAAACTAAAATTTGTTTCCAAAGAAAAAGCTGACTAGATTAGAATTCATCATTTCAATTGGACATACATCACAGTATGCGCTGATGAAAATATTTTTGAGGCAAAATGTTGATTTCATAACACCTTCTAATAAGTATTGGAAGGAGAGGTATGAATTATTAACTATTGTAAACATAATCCAATGCAAGAGAGACAACATTATTGCTGCACTATCAGTTAGCTAAGATCAAGAAGACTAGTATTAGCAAAGGCACACAAAGAAACCAAAAGTGTGATTATATTGGTGGTTAAGTGTGAAGATATTGCATTTAGGTGTCTTCAAGTAAATTTACTTGTCTTTCATTATAGTCAGTGGAAAGAAAGTAGTTAATTGCACCTTGATTAATTATCTTAGATATAAGCAGCTAATGATGCTTAAGACACCCTGTTCTGCAAGTGTCCAGCAGTGGGAGGCTGGTTACCTTCTGGAATGGTAAATAGGTGCAGAGGCAATATCCCAGGCCAGCTAAAATTCCATTAAACACCTTTGTGTGAGCAATTAAATCAAGTTCCAGATTTACACAGATTGACTCAGCACTATCACAGAATTTGTGGACTGTATTGACTTAGTCTTCATTAGCTGTCTTGTATCTTGATGAGATATCAGATGGATACACAAATCTAATGGCCTTATTCTTGCATTTGATTATACCCCTTAAGCTAAATCCAGTTGTCTAAATGTCATAATCCATCCTGTCTGAGATGCTGTACAGTATCAAAGATCATGACACAGTACTGCCACTATAGTGCAGTGTATCAATTTTATTGAATATAACTCCAGAGAAGGGGCCAAAAGTCATCCAGAATAGCTTTGCACACTTCAAATGTCCCTGGATGGTTAAGTTTAGATTACAAAAAATAGCCAGGATTTGAATTTTCCAGTCTAATTAAAATGCATATTCCCAGCATAAATGAATGGCCATTAATGAATTATTCTGGTACCAGCCAAGTAATCTGAACATCACATTTTTTTTCAGGGTTTAATGCTTCAAAATTTGAGTATTCCAAGAAGACTTACTTGTTCACAAGGCTTATAAAGATAACTAACTGATCCCATCTTCCCTTAAATTCTGAAAAAATCAGTTAACAAATTTTACATATTTCAGCCAGAGTATAAAGATTCAGAAGCCATCTCTGGAAGAACATCAGAAAGAACAGGTATGTATTAAAATGAGCAATTATCAATATTATGTCAGCCTGCTATTTTGAAGAAGTAATGAAGAAAAGAACATTAGTAAATTTGCTTCCTAACATTACACAATTTAGAAGGGATTCATTGTGCTAAAAAACATGCTTATGATGTTTTCATTCTGTATTGAATCTTTCCTTACTAAGAATCACAATAATGTTAAGGTGTTATGTAAAGACTCCATATTCATATTTGTTCAAGATATTTAACTACGAAATCAGAAGAATGACCTTTCCTGGGTTTTGATTCATCAGAGTTAAACTGAGAAGCAAGAAAAATGCAGAGCAGACTCCTAATCATGTCTGCTAGATATTTGTTCTTAATATATGAGAATACAAAAAAACCCCGATATTAAATAAAAAATTTCCATTACCTAACTGATATGTAGCACACCTTGTGACTAATTCACACTTCAGTCTCTTTATCCAGGAAGGCTACAATCATCAATTAGAATTAGTCCCTTAAAACCTCTCTTTGTCTGGCTCTTCATGAGAGACGTCAGTTATTTTCCATATGCATTCTGGGCTGGCAGGCTTTATGGTCCTTTTTCCATTGCTTAGCTGAGTCTTCCCTTCCTTTCAAGTAAATTGTGATTTGCTTTTAGCTGCAGAGAGGTTGGCACAGGATCATCTGAAGTAAATTTGGGGTATTTTTTTTGTAATCTGCTTTGTCATTCAAATCCATTCCTTCTGCAACATCACAGCATCACAGTGGAGAGTGCTTCTTTACCAGAGATAAAAAAGAAACTTGTTGCTATTGCACCCATGTGGTTTTTACAACCTTTCTACAGACTTCCATTCCCCCTGTCATCCTACCTAGCACAGAACTGAAAGAGCAGTTAGTCCCAACTCTTCCTTTTTCAAGGATATTGAGGGTGGAGCAAGAGTAGATGTGCTCTGACAGGAGAAAAATGTTATAAATTGTGTTTCCTATTCATCCATTTCCCTCATTCTGTTGTAGTGTAGTGCTTGTTCAGCAAAGACAATGTAAGAATAACGGAACAGTTCAATGATATCCTTTGTCAGATAATATAGTGAGTTTTTAAAATCTGCGATGTTAGCCATTGATAAGGGGAACGGATACCTTAGGTCTCAGTCATGTTCTGCTTCAGGCAGTTTTTATGGTCACTTGGATTTTTTAGTGTTTGACAGAGTTCTCTCTTCATCATGATCTCATTTCTCAGCCTTGCATTTGTTAACACCTTACTTTACTGAATATTTCTCAGTTCACGGCATTGTTTTCAGCTGCAGTTCGTTAATGTGAGGTGGAAACAGATAAAGAAGTAGAGAAAAGTTTGACACAAACTGTCAAAGTCTCAGTATTGCTCTTATTCTGAGGGAAGGCAGCAGGCATTAGAGGTCTTCCATGCTCTCTCACTGTTTTGTACATGGTGCTACTGCAAGGCAAGATAAAAAACTGGATTTTGAGTTTTGTTGTTATTATGTTTGCACTTTAACATTGCTTATTCAGAGGAATGTGGTCTGTTTAATGGACTAGTATTAAGAATGGTAATCCAACTAAGAGGCATTCCTCTGTGCCTTAAAAAAATCAACATTAGAGGAAAAAAGTCATTAAACAAAAAAGAAAACCACCACTTGCATATATAACTTGAAGAAACTGTCTTCTTTTCTTCTGGCTGAGTTTGGAAATGATCACAGGCATATTTTTCTTCTTTTGTAAGTCTTTGAAGTACAAATTATTTTAACTTAAACATAAATGTAGCTTTCACAAACTGTGAGTTCTTTAATTGAAAAAAACTCTTGAAGCAAATTATAGTTAGTAAGGAGTTTTTGTGTCATCACTACTGGCATCATGGGTATTAAGTCTGAATAAAAAAGAAACACTAAGATCCTAATGGAAATCCTAAACACAAGTTGAGCTTTTTCTTTTATTTTATTATTAATATAAAGATTAGTACTACAAACCAATTTATGGAGCAAGAATATGCTGTTAATTAGAGAAGCTAGTTTCTTTAAAACTTTTAAATACAGTCTTGGTATTTCAAAGAATTATGAAAAAGTTGTAAGTTTTATTCAGCTAATGGAAAAGATCATTAGAGAGATTTTTGGGAACACTTGTACTGAATTATATAGCTATGACAGCAAGCAGATCTAAGCATTTGATGTTCTGTGGTGTCTAGCAAATCTATGTTTTTAGGCATTGTTAGCAAAGGCACAGTCGTGAGAAGATGTGGTTTAGATTGGTGGCAAATAAATGACCCAGCACCTATCAAAGTGAAGTGGAACTCTGAAATGGGAAAACTGGTTCCCCATTAAGTTCTTCAAGGTGTCTCCATAAAATATTTATAGAGAAGTTGATGAAATAGGCAGTGAGATGGACTGAAAACCAGCTGAATGGCTGTGAATGGATGGTGATCACAGGCACCAGGTCATTTGAAGACAGTAACTAGTGATGTACCCCAGGCATCAGTATGGAGTCCAGTCCCATTTGACATCATTATTAATGATCCACATAATGGGGCACAGCATACACTCAGCAAGTTTGCCGGTGCTGCAAGGCTCATACATGAGTGTTGTACTGTCATCTACAGGGATCTCAGAAAGCTGGAGAAATGGAGTGACAGGAACCCGAGGAAGCTCAACAAAGAGAAATGTCAAGTCCAGTACCTAAGGAGGAGTAATATCCCCTTAAAACCTTGACAGATGGGGAAAAGATCTTAAAAGGAAGTCCTCAAAGAAGGTCTGTGGTATGGTTTTCCAAAATAAAATAGGAAGAAATTGTGACCCAAAATGTGAATTGTATAACCTCCAGCTCATCTGTCTGTCTCAACAGATAAACCAATGAAACTTCCAGATTCAGAGATGAAAACTCCTATGATCTATTCAGTCCACAGCTTCATTCATTCATTCATTCATTCACTCACTCACTCACTCACTCACTCACTCACTCACTCACTCACTCCAAAAATAGTCTATGTAACAGGTGAATGTTTCCTGTAAATACAAGAAACATTTCCTGGAGAAAAATCAGTAAAATCAGAAACCAGGTAGATATTTTTCAATTACTTTTTTAAATAACACATATTGTACAAGTGAAAATTGGGAAATTGATTTAATATGCAAGGCAAATATGTTTCACATTATCCAATATTCAGTTAGCACTCAGAGAGATTATATAATTAACCCAAATTCTGACTCTTTAAATAGAAATTTTAAAATGTATTTTCATGCCATGTTCTTGGATGATTTTGGCTGTTTGGCTAATTTTCTTAATTCTTTGGTGTTTTCCAGACATATCTGGAAAATTGATGCATTTTGGAAAGTGAAAGCATAAAACCCATGGTTTTCATAATTCTCTGAGAAATGTTGATGGTTCTTTTTATTTTTCCAATAATTCTGTTCTTCAGATCTCCATTTTCTGTTAATAAGTAATGTCTTTGTTTTTTCTCACTTTGAATCGGAGGACAAAATATTTCAACTATAGGAAAACTTCATTAGGAGGGAAAATAGTATCCTACAAGGATCCTATGGGCTATGTAGAATCATAGTCTGTAAAAGCTTGGTCTCTTGAGCAGTCGGGCACTTGGAGCTAGAAACAAAGATTAGCAGGGTTCTCAACTCTCCAGTAGGCAAGATAAAAGCAAGCTGAGACACTAGAAGTTTTGGGCAGTAAAGGCAACCTGTCTGCCAGCTTTCATAGCTCCTCAACAGCTTGCCAAGTGGAATTCTATAAAGTTGGGAGCCTGGAAGTTCACCAACAACCTTCATAAAAGAGAGATGGGTGATCCAGGGTTGTGGACAACTGTAGAAAACTGCCTTCTTTCTGTCACAACTTTGCCAAAACAGAATTCTCTCCTGCAAACACTGCTAAATTTGATGAATTTACAGCCTCTGGGTCATCCTGCAGTTTGCAAACCACTATGATTCTAGAGCTTACCACTGGGGAGGTAAGGTTCTTCACTTGGAAAACAAATGTTCTTCAGAAACACACACACTTTTATGCAACTGGCAAGCAAAAGTCCACACTAAACTAATTGAAATACTCCTTCATGCATGACAAATGAAATCATGCGTGCTTGGCTTCTTTTTAACATGTTTGTTTTGTTAGAATTCTCAGCTGCATCTGATGGAGATGGAGAATACTGTGGCTTGCTTGTGCACTTATTTTTCAGATGCATGTTCTTTCCTCAACATTATTTTTAAATGCAATGACAGTAATGTTGCTCCTGAAGCAACAATGACTACAGCATTAAAACGCTGATCAACTTCTACAGATACATCTAATACTTAAGAAAGAAAGCTGATGCACTTCAATATGTAATATTTCCCTCTTTTTGAAATAGTCTACATAAATGAAGGGGTTTTGTAATCTTGATTCATGTTTATTGAATGGTTCTATAACTTTAGAATCATGTGCAAAAACTTGCCAGCAAGTAATTGTTCTAATTTAAAAATGTACGTATCATTAGCATATCTTTCTCAACAAAATACATTTCATATGCTTTTCTTGCCCTCCATTTAATAAATAGAGAAAAAAGTGTGGCAATGAACAAAAGTGAAAAGTCCCTCTATTTGTGCTACTGACCCCTGCCTGTAATTCATACATTATGGCAGAGTATTTCAAAAGGTTAAAGGGTCTCAAAGCAAAACCAGTAAGAACTGGGTATGTATTTGTTGATAAAATTCCCTGAAGAACTTTTTATAATTTCATGTTCTATCTTTTTGGGGTTTTTTTAGAATTTATCATATCTGTGAGAGTTTATTTTATCAGGGAGATAAAAAGGAGATGTTATTTGGTGTAGTTTTGATTGGACTTTGAAATTCTATCATCTGGTCTAATTTGGATTTCACTATGCTTTTATTTGTCATACACCAAACTGACTACCTTTTACAGACACTGTGTAGTTGTACCTAACTATACTAGGTGCTCCATATATTTTTTCATCAGTAACATAGGAAAACTTACTCTAGTAAAGAAGAATGTGTTTAAAAGCCTTGTAGTTACAGACCTTAGAATGATAGTGTAGTATTGGGCTTGTTAGAGTTAGGTTAATGATTGGACTCAATGATCTTAAGGGTATTTTCACACCTAAGCAATTCTACGATGCTATGCATCGCAGTGATGATTTAATGACATATCAATGCCAGAACCAGGTGTGGGGAGGTTATTTTTATTCCTACTGATTTCATGTGATAACACCACATCTTCCAAAACTGCTACAGTTAGCTCATAGTCATTCATCTGCATAAGCTGTATCTAAGAATTTGGAATTCTCCTCATACCTATTTTCCACTCACTCAATTATGTGTTAATAAATTGATTTGTTTCTCTCAAAATGTAATAATTATGTGTCAGAAAACAGATGGGATGACAGTTCTCTAAAGAGATCCCAATAATGGCACAGATTCATTTGTGTTGTTTTGGTGAGTATGTATTTCCTCCAACATACACCAGGGATGTTATTATTTATAACAATGTGAGGACTATACGAATCTTCCTTATAGCTGAAAACCTTCACACGCTTAAATGCCTAAATGTGCTGAAACATATATTTTCCTGTGGTTTTGCAGGAGTAGCAATGGATCATACTTACCTTTCAGCTGGTGTAGACTGTCCATTTCAAGAAGGCAGTCAAATACCTGTCCGTTCCAAGTATTCAGACCTTTCTTTCATGGTTCAAAGTACCATTCCCTGGGAATGTAGCACTTCGGATTAAACTCTGAAAAGATCATAAATACTACTCAAACATCCTGCAGAAATTGAGACATCAGTTTGATAGATGACTACCAGAACATTAACCTCTCGCTTCTCCTACAGTAAGAAGAAAAATGAAGGAGGAAAAAAGGGAAAAGAGGAAAAGGTGTTTGTTGGGTAATACAAATGTATTGACCTTGTTTCATGGGAAACAGAGAGAGAATTGGGCTGTTATGGTCTTGCATCACCCTGCTATAAGGGAAGTCGCTGCAAGGAAGAAAAGTTTAAAATGACTGCTGTAAGAAATAAAAATTCCAACAGGATTTCTGCAGCAAGTCATACCTCCTGATCAGGCAATCTCCTGTTTTGCATGTCTGATCTTTAAACACTGAGCAATTGTCTGTGAAGACAAAATTTCTAATTTCTTTTTACTTTTCATTTTAGTTTGATCCAGAGAATAGTTTGTGATGTGTGACTAATGGTTTTGAATGTGGAACAAAGATAGTGCTTTCAAATCTCAAAGTAGAGACAAAACAGAGTTTGCTATAGCTAGTAATATCTGGAATTCCCATTACAGGGCCAGAACAGCAAACAGGGGGTTATTTCCATTGGTTTTGCCTCTTTCTACTGAGTGGTCACTTAGAGGAAAGTTCTTTCCTATCTTCTATAAGTCACTTCTTAAATTATCAGGTGAGAAAATCTGGCACCCACAAAAGAGCAATTTAAAAATCATAACTTTAGTTGCCAAGTTCATTCTTTTTCTTAACAACTTCCTGACTCTATTGCGTTCTCCTCCACACTGCAACTTTTGCCAGTAAGTTTCATAGATCGTATTATGTTTAGAATTTCCTGTAAGCATTCACCCAAATGTGTCATTAAACACTCATGTCATTAAACACTCATTGTCCAATAAAAACTGCATTTATGACAGCCAATATTTTAGTTCAACCTTTTAATATGTTTCCTCTCCCCACTTTCCTCCATCCTGCTGAAACCCTCCTCTTTAAAGCAAACCACCTGAGTGTCTTTCCCAGAGAGACTTTTTATTAATCCATGAATTTGCATGTCTGATTTTGGGATTTGAATGATAAGAACGGGAAACCAAATAGATCTCAAGCTGAGCCTTCTAATTAGACTTTACAGACAACAGGAATTTACTGAAACATCCCTGAATCATTTAAAATTATTAAGATTGTCATAGAACTTATTCTTTGCCTATATTTTCCACTGCTCTTGTGGACAAACTATGAAAGTATGTTCGTTCCATAATTTCAAGCTTCTTTCACAGACAATGTCTGTCCATTCTATTTCTCATTCACGAATCTCGCATAGCAGGGTCAAACTGAGAAAGTTCTTTGTTCCCTAGTAGAAAGGTCTGATACAAGACTCCACATGAGAAAGGATGCATGGCCTGACCTTAATGAAGGAGAAATGTCTGAAAAGCTTTCAAACTTATGGAAATGCAGCTAAGGAATTCCGCATCTATTACTGAGATTTATCTCAGTAATTGTAAATCCATTTGTCTATCACCTGCTGAAGTCCACCTAATCTAGGACATCTAAAGTGTGTCATGCTATGCAAGCACATCACTTAGATTCACACATTTACAAATTTACAACTGTTTGGAAGGCTAAAAGACATCATTGGTATTAAACACTAGCTTTTCAAAATAGAGAAATAGAGTCTCTATTTCAGAAGACATTGACTCATGCTTAATCATTCAGTAGGTGACTGCATTTCTCTAAAGCACCTAGTAAGCAGCGGCTCAAGGATATAAATTGACTATATGTTCATCTGGTTTGAAAAGCAGTTTCTTAATGAGTACCTAAGAGCACCAATGTTAACAAGTTCTATAGTCCACCTTCAACTTTCGTGATTGTGTTAGTTTTGTTTCGCCATCTATTTTCCTAACTAATGAAGAAACATGTGGTGTTGATGAATTCTGCATGAAAATACAGGACACTCAGTGACTGAATTGTTGTAATAAAATTTCCAGTGTAGAATCTGGCTTTGGTTTGCTTTTGTAATTATTTATCTTGGTTTAGCTAAATGCAACTCAGCTAACTTTACTCTCCCTCCCCTCACCCCCATTTATTTTAAAGATTCAGAATCTCGACTTTGGTAAATAATTTTGAAAACTGTGTTTTATCATAAGATGTACTACGTGCACTGTATATTTATCTGGCTGGAAGATCATTCCATTACAATGCACAGATTCTGCTTCATCTTTCGTGATAAATATTACACTATAAACCACAGCAAGATCACTGTGGTAAATACCGGCTATTCTCCTAAGGTGAGTTCTATACATCTTTATATCACATAGTGACATGATTTTTTGAATAGAATCAAGCAATATATAGATAGTTGCAAGTGGCTCTTATTAAACATTGCAATGCAACAATTAGTTTTCCTTTTCTTCCTGCAAACATGGAGCAGAGGATCAAAATATGTTCACGCTGTTTACAGGCAAGGAGTTAGATAAAAATTAATGATTTTTGAATTATTACTCTTTCACAGTGAGAGAGATGATTATAAAAAAGGTTTCTTTTAGCAAGTTGTGCTGTAGGAAAAACACATATTTCATTTGAAATAACTAATCGTAAAAGCAGCAGAGAGCATAAACAAAACAAGAATTAGCTATTTCTGACTTCAAGCTACCCTGATTATTTCAGTCTTACATGTTGTATTTATTCTAAATTGGACTGAAAGGTAATGAAAGAAGAGAGCACAAAAGGAGAGACGAATGTGGAGAGGAAAAGAGAAGAAGAACAGAGCACAAAATCAAATGTAAAATTACATCAAATACAGGATTAGGGAAGGAAGTGAAAATAACAATGTAATAATAAACAAAGTTAGAACACAAGTTATCCCAACATGGTTTATTTTTGTTTTATCCATGAACAATACATAGCTTTCACATTCTGGTAGTGATCTGTACCAGCTTTGGGTTTATTGACTTTACTAGTGTGAAGATGGATGTGAAGTTTACTCTTCCTTTTTTTCTTTTAATCTGGAAAACAAACAACATCCCCAAACAAATTATTATGGGCTTGAATTTTACTAGGGACAAAGGATGGCTAGGAACTGCTCTTGTGGTAGAGTTCTTTGGAGCCTATCAAAGCATCAATCCTGCACTCATCCATGAACAGCACACTCTTGGTGGTCAGTGAGTCTGCACAGTAATGTTATTTTCAAACATCATCAGTTCCTTTGTTCAGTTCACCTTATCCACCTCAGTTAAGTGTTTAGCAGGGAAATAGTGGGTGTGGGAGGTGTGTATTCAAATTAAGACAAACAAGAAATTCTTATCAAACTGTGGCCTCGTTAGCCAACTTTGAAAGTCTGAACATTTTATAAGTCTTTTGTCAGCTTTCAGCAAGTCTCCATTCATTGCTTGACATGGAGTTAACATTTTGATCCAAATGCATTTTCACTCACAGTGGCTTGACTACGTAAAAAAATTCTAAGATGAAGGAATAGATGCTACATATGGAGGTCGGCAGCAGAGAACTCTGATTCAGTGAAAGTGTCCAGTCAAATGTCAACATGTTTGCAAAACTTTTCAGACTGCAGCCTTAGCACAGAGGAGGAGGCAAACATTTACATAAGTAAATGTTCAAGACTTGTACTTTACAGAGCAAATTTGGGATGAGTTTTACTAATTGTAGAGACTATATTATGCCTTTGGCCTCCTAGAGGCATGATAAATGCCCTTTCACCAAATTAGAAAGACTTATGGAAATGTACCTCATCTAATGAACTAATGGCAAAAAGAATGGGGAACACTGTCTTCTGTAGTACAGATAGTGAGATTGGACTGTCATGTCTTTGGGCATGCCTGACACCTGAATGATTTATGCTTCAGTCTTTGGTTTTCTTTTAATTAGCACTCCTTTGTGTCTGTTTATCCTTCCTTAGCAATTTCTGTTGCTGATCAGCTTGTACTCCATGTTACTATTACTGTTGTTTCACATCACAGAAGAAACTTATACTCTTTGCTGACTTTCAGTGTGACAGTGGTTCTCTACAAACTGCAATGAAATGGCAAATCAAACAGCTTTTCTGCTGCCTTGTAAATAATGCCTCAAATTATCAAAAGGAGCTTGACATTCTAATTTTTGCTTTTATTAAGGCAAAAATTGCAACAAGTAACTTTAATGATTCAGAACTTTCAAGTGATTAGAATAAATAATACAAACCCCAAACTTTTCATCTTCCCAACACCTGCTCATTGTGCAAGACCTTCTCTAAGGTGGTGTTCTCTAGTCAATAGTTTTCAGTGGCTTCATGGGCTGCATCAAAGACTTTTCCATGTCTCCAGAGAAAAAATATTTCTTTCCAACAAAAGCAACTCTGATCTGTCTGTTTCCTTCTCTCTTGAGAATTCTTCAATTTTGTGGTTATTATTGCTGTATGTCCTTCCTTGATACATTTTGGGATTAAATAGGAATCACTGAAACTTCCTCCAGGTTTCCCTTCTCTCATTCTCAGGGCCATACTGAGTTGTTTCTTACCTGCATTATGCATCACCATAAAGTTCTCAAGCTGTCCAAAGCAGTGTTCATATTGATATTTTTATAAGTTCAGGTGTCATGCTTTGGACACATGTGGGACACCTGTAGGACTTGGGGCATGTCTCTCACACCTTATCTGAATGTGAAATCAAAACAAGACTACATGGGACAGAAATTATTATCATCATCATCATCATCATCATCATCACTATGCTTCATT
This sequence comes from Upupa epops, assembly GCA_013397515.1. Taxonomy (NCBI): domain Eukaryota; kingdom Metazoa; phylum Chordata; class Aves; order Bucerotiformes; family Upupidae; genus Upupa; species Upupa epops. The sequence goes on from VZRI01006728.1 coordinate 116,422, forward strand.
AGTAGTTCACTATTACTTCAAAAGCATTCCTGGCTGCTGTTTTGTTAGTCAGTAGTGACTCTGCCTTTCAGTAACAAATGGTACGTGCAGACAGATATATATTTTCAGATTACCAGTAGTGTCACAGAATTCCTAGAGCACTTACTTTTTAATTTTTCTGCCTAAGAAACTAACAAACTGCATTATTCAGTACTGAGAACAGATACACCGATTTTATTGCCTTTCTTGGAATAGAAACAGACTATGTAGCCAGGATAAATATTACAAAAGGTCTGTCTGAACAGCATTTTCTTTTGCCTTGGGGAGTTTTTTGAAGTCCTCTGATGACAAGATTTTTATGCTTTCTCTTGCACACTACACAAAAAGCCAAACATTAAGAAATCGGTTTAGGATCAGGTGAAAATAGGAGTGTGGAAACTGGCATGAAAGAAGTTACAGTGCCTTAGAGAGAGCCAGGTGATTTATTTTCCACGTGGTTGCCTTGCAGCTGGCTAGGCTATTGCTTTACCATTTGCTGGTCTTTTGAGTCACTAACTTATTAAATGTAAATTTTTACTGGAGTCAAGGAGATGTTAAGAGGCTTTCAGAGTATGTGCCAGTGCTATCTGATACTGAAATACCATACCTTTCTCCCATTTGGGCATGGGTTGTGGCTCTATTCACCAGCTGGGCTTTAGGATCAGAGACCTTAAACTTTTGTAAAGATTTTCATTCTACAGCCCTTATCAAACTCTTCTCAGGGCAATGGTAATCTTTGTTGAATGCAACCAGATCAAATAAATAAACCCATTACAGATTTAAATAACATGTGATATAGTAAACTTACCCCAATAGTCTCTGTGGGCTCTATAAATATAAAAAAGTAATGAGAGGAAGTTAAAAATATGGAGATGGGTCTCTTTAGCTTGGTGAAGAGGAGGCTGAGGGGTGACCTCATTAACGCCTATACATATGTGAGGGGTGGGTGACAGGAGGATGGAGCCAGGCTCTTCTAAAAGTCATCTGGTGATAGGACAAGGGACAATGGCTGCAAGCTAGAACACAGGGGGTTCCATATAAATATCAGAAGGAACTTCTTCCCAATGAGGGTAACGGAGCATTGGAACAGGCTGCCCAAGGTGGTTGTGGAGTCTCCTTGTCTGGAGATGTTCCAGACCAGCCTGGATGTGTTCCTGCATGACTTGGTCTAGGTGATCCTGCTGTGGCAGGGGGATTGGACTAGTTGATCTTTTGAGGTCCCTTCTGATCCGTAATGATTCTGTGATTCTATAAGAAACTTGTTATCAATAACAGAAAGAGAGCCCCTGCTGAAAGTGCATGCCCATCCAGTCATAGGAAACATACTAAATTCTTTAACTGAGTTTTCATCACTACCTTAGCACAAAGAAACTTTCTACCAAAAATAAAGATTATTAAATCTTATTGAAAACTATGAATTAAATCCAAGAGATTGAATTGTTTTCCTAATCTTGAAGTGAGATAAACCTAGAAATAAGGGTTCAAAGTAGCACAATTGCTTATTTCAAACAGAGTTGCCGGTATTGAAAATAGCTGCTTTGACACAGTCCTGCACAACAGTTGTGCAGTGGAGTCAGCCTGCTGGACAGAAGGAATTCCAACCACAGAGATCTTGACAAGCTTAAGAAGTGGGCCCATGCAAACCTCATGAAGTAAACAAGGCAAAGTGCAAGGGTCTGTACATGAGACAGGGAAATCCCAAGCACAAAGAAAGGCTGGGGGATGGGTAGATTGATAGCAGCACTGTGGAGAAGGACTTAGGGGTGTTGGTGGGTGGAAAAAAGGACGAGCCAGCAATGCACACACACAGCCCAGAAAGCTAATTGCATCCTGTGCTCCATCCAAAGAAGTGTGACCTAGGGAGGTGATTTTCCCTCTCTACTCCACTTTGGTGAGAATCCCAGAGTTCAACAATGGGGACTCTAACATAGGAAGGATATGTAGCTGCTCGAGCAGATCCAGAGGACTCCCTGAAAATTTTCAAGACCTGAATGAAACACCTGTGTTATGATCTTTAACATCCTTTCTGACCCATACTATTCTATGATTCCATTATTTGATCTGGCCAGTACTGCTGTTACTGCAATTTGGAATAAGGGTTGGATGAGTCCTCTGAACTTATTTCCAATGTTTAAATGAAATTCAGCAGATGTGTGCAAATCTGGTTCATAAAGCTTTACATTCATGCTTCAACTGTTCATTTGCTCTTCATGCAGATGAAGAATTCAGAGAGGATAGAGAGGTAACTGAACGGCTTACGGATACAAAAACTGATGAAGCAATAATGTAGTAAAATCAGCTAACGTCTAATGGGAGATGACAAAGAGCAATATAACAGCATGTGAAATGGAGGTGGGAGAAGAGACTGATGAAAAATCACATTTATCAGGAATTAATTAATCCTTCTGTTTCTTTAAAAAGTGCAAGACTAGGGAAAAAATGTGGGTCAAATGTGCCACTTCATTTCAAAATCCCTTTCATAAACATGCTGAGTCCTGTGTTGTAAGTGGTGAGGATTTTCCTCCTCTCTCCCTCAACAAGCTGTTCCTATATATCCCTGATTTGACCACAAAGAACTTCCATCGCACCCCAGGTTAAATTTTTCATCACAGATTCGCACTTCTGTGTGATATGGTATTTTGTTAGTTCAAGTGCTGCTGGGCTTTTCTACAGCCTGCAGGTTTCAGTAGTTCATACAACCTGCACTGGACACCACTATGGTTTCTTTCAATTTTAAATTGATGATAGTTTGCATCCGCTATTGTGACTACATGTAAGGACATTGTTTTCCTCAAATCCAGGTAAAGGCAGCTGATCAGGATTTTTTCAGTCAAGGTAGACATTATCTACCATTTCTCAGCACAGTGTTAAGGTGCAGTAGAAGTGTCAAGTGTAGTTTTTCTTATTAGCTACAGTTACATCTAAAAATCCTTCTTAGATAGTGGCAACAGACATCAAGCAAGCTCTTCACTTTCCTTAACTGGATTAAATAGGTCAGATTAAACAGTCTCCTTCCAAGCAGCAGCTGTTGCATTCTCTGGAGGTCCTCCTACGCCATTCTGTGTTTGTTCCATTCTGAGTCCTTTTATCATGGTCACAAGTAGCTAGAGTCATGCATGCATTTGGCAAGAAGGCTAATCTGGCCTAAACTGTGCAGGGCTTCAATTTCATTCTGCCACTGCTCAAAGTGCTATACTTCAATTTCTTTCTGGTGCTGCTCTGTTCTGCTGTACTAAAATTCAATTTGCCTTTTGCACAGCTGGAAAGTTAGCAGTTAGAAATTATTTTGGGATCAATAAAGAGAACAAAATATTTTCTCCTGTTTTTCTGTAGATAACTTCTAAACTGATGTCAAGGCAGTTTATCTTAATAGACCTGAAGCGTATCATCCTGCATGCTTACGAATTGCATTATATCTTAAAATTCCTGTCATCATAATAGTTAGTTCATTTTGTACATATTAATTCTAAGGATGACAGTCCCAAGATTTAATTCATCACAAAATCTCAGAGTCAAACCCTATCCTTTGTGTTTTAGGTAAAAATAAACAAATTAGGTAAAAAATATCTATCCTAAAAACTGGGGGGTTTAAATTCTTCTCAGATCTTTCCAAATCCATTGCCAGAGGTATGGTTCACAGATCATCCATCTAAAAATAACACCCAATCAGTTCCAATTTGTTGATATATGTTAAGATTTATTAAATCTTTACCAACTTTTAATGCTTAATTATAAAACAGTTCAGATTACAAAAATCAGATGGATGCTGGCTACATCACAGAATCACAGAATCTCCATGGTTGGAAAGGACCTACTAGATCACAGAGTCCAACCATACCCAAGGCCACAAATACCTAAATACCTGATCAATGCAAAAACACAAAATAACCCCTTCATG
>VZRI01006728.1:123530-173581 GCA_013397515.1 Upupa epops
GGGGACACTAATTTTAGTTTCCAATGACAAAGTACACAAATGGGTTGAACTATTATACAGTCATTTTTTCTCATGGGAGGGGGTGAAGGACACCTTACAGACTCCAAAATGGAGAAAAAGTGCTCACTATTATTACTGACTTTCAAACAGCATAAATGACTTTCTTAAAAGTTTGGTAAGGTGATAGCATAATTTAAAGATGAATTTTGAGATCTTATATTTGGAAACTGCAGAGAATGTTTGATCAACAGTAAGATTTCTTCAGTTGCACAGACACACATAAAATGTCTTTTAAAAGCATTTGACTTGAGGCACATTACAAGAAGTCTAATTTTATTTCTGGATGATCCTCTACTAAAAGTTCAAACAAAGACCCTACCTATTTGACTTATTCATCTTAAGCTTATTTATCATATTGTCCTCAATTATCGCTGATATTATTTGGTAGAATATACAATGAGTTTGAAATTTGTAATCAGATTTATTTAGAAAATCATTCATGACTGGGCTCTCATGAGATATGACCTAGATACAGGTCATAACATATGGTAAAATGGGGTGAATTACTAAAGCTGTGTCTACTGAAGCTGAAAAAAATGGTAAAGAACCACTGCCTATCTATCTATGCTTAGTCTTCCTTTCCAAAATAACCATGAAGTAGACTGGGGAATATTCATACCACAAATGTGATGTTGTATATTCATCTTCCACCTGGATCTCTAACATTAGGGATTTTACTGAATCAGGAGGAAGGAATCCCATAAGATTAATATAGCATGCATCAGTTGCTCAGTTCTTTGATGCTGCATAACTATTTTGCACCATACCTCCAGCATAAACTGAATTCACTGAATTATTGAGTAAGGTCCTATGCAAACATAAATAGTGATTTGATAGAGAAAAGTAAATGGAGAAGCAGTTAGGTTCATCTGTAGACTGCATCTAGACCCAGTTCCATAGCCCAGTTGTATTTAGGATGATTTAGGTCACTTTCAGCTGCCAGAGATCTCCTAAAACATTGATTGAACCTCAGAGAATCCAGTAGATCCCTAGGAGGAAGGAACTGATGGTGTCTGCTCAATTAGTTAGACTGATTATTTTCATTAGCAGACCTTAGATTCTTACTTATGAATTTCTGGCTCTATTTTGAATAATTTGGATTTACCTATAAGATAATGGGGCATTTGGTGGTTGATGGGTTTTTTTTGTTTGGTTTGGATTATTTTGGGCTCTGTTGTTGTTTGTTTGATTTTATGAATAAGTGGATTACGAAAAGCAGAACATTTCAGAAGACTCTCTGCTTTGAGAAAAGGAAACATTTCAAAAAGAGACACCTTCTCCAGCCCAATGCAATTGTGCAGTGTTGCAGAGTAATGCCAGCATTAAATGCTGGGCTACCAAAATGCACGAGTGCTTTTCTACTAGCCAAGAAGATTAGCAGGTGTAGCCTCTACATTTTTTATAAACAGCTTGGCACAATCGCATATGCTCTGCTTTTTAAAACTATGCTTTCCAAATTACTGACATGGTAGCTGCTCAGTGAACCGAAGCCTGAATGAAATGTAGATACAGAAAGCCTGTCATTCTTCAGGTGAGTTTAAAGTAGACTGAAAAACTCTGCCTATTTGCTTTGGTCATGCATCAAGTTTTTCTTTTTACTTTGCCATGTAAGCTGCAAAATGAAAGAAATCCTTACTCTATTTTATAATAAAATATAGATTAATAAAATAAACTATAAAACAAAGCAAGATAAATCTTTCAGAATGTATCTGAAAAGGAATATAAATTATGGCCAACAGATCCATGAATACTGAGCAGAGAAATCTTTGGTACTGCTAATTTTAACTGCATTTATTTATTGAGACTTCTCAGTGTCTTCTAAAAGCAGACTTTTCTAGACTGAAACAAGAAGCAGCAAAAAATAAAATTAAACACATTAATTTTGATCTACATGCATGGAACTTCCAATTCTTGTGTCCCAAATAAATTCTTGTCTGAGCAGTTGAAATTGCCTTAAATCTGAGTGAAACATGTAAAAAGTAATTTTTATAATATGTTAGTGGGTTTGCAAGTTCTCAGAATTCACAATAAAACCCTAAACAAAACCCACTGATAGACAAGTTTGGGAAAAAGGAATAATGTGTGTTTTCTTGAAGTCTGTCCAGCATGTGCAGTGGCCATGTCTGTGGCATAGCATTGGGGGTGTCCTCATCTCTGGTGCCTCATTGTTTCACCAGGCTTGCCACCAACATCGTGGGTNTTTTTTTTCATGACCCAGATGAACATTCGATGAAAATTTTATGCCAGTGGCAAGCTGATGCTGCCCCAGCAGTCCAAAATGGAGACAGGCGAAGAAAAAGGTGGAAGAAAAAGTGGAAGATGCCAAGAGGGGAGAAGAGGGAGGGAAGAAGAGGGAAGGGAGAAGAGGGAGGGGGGAGAGGGGGGCAACCACCTTACTTTTGAACATTTTAAAGCAGAACTTCAAACCTTTCTACAGAAAACACTTAAATTAGCTGAAGTATTACATGATGTTACAACATCCGAAGAAGTAGTTCATTCACAATCACAATCTGATTTAAACTGTTAGATGTATAAGAAATTTTTTACAGGCTTCTCAAACTACAGGTATAAAATCATGGCAACATCCAGTCTCTCAGCTTGGTAAGAGAGCCATTCTAAAAAAAAAAAAAAGAAGATACATGTTATTTCAAGGAGATGCTCAATTGCATCCTGGGCTATATCAGGAGAAGCTTGACTAGCAGGTCAGAGAGGTGACTCACATCCCTCTCTGCTTTAGTGAGACCCCATGTGGGAGACAGTGTACAACTCTGGATCTCCCAGAATAAGAAAGACATGGAACAGCTGGATCCAGAGGACAAAGTTTGGGTTATTTGGTCTAGACAAGAGAAGTCTCCAGGGAGAACTTACAGCAGATTTACAATAATTAAAGGGGGCTTGCAGTAAAGTTGTGGTGGGGCTCTTTATCAGGAAGGGTAACAGCCACACCAAGTAATGGTTTTATTCTGAAACAGAGTACCTTTAGACTATGTATTAGGAATGAATTATTTACTGTGAGGGTGCGAATACATTAAAACAGGTTGCCTGGGAAAGTTGTTTATGATCTCTCCCTGGCAGTGATCAAGGCCAGATTGGATGCGGCTTTGAGAAACCTGGTCTAGTGAGGCAGAGGGGTTGGAAATAGATGACCTTTGAGGTACCTTCCAACCCAAATCTTTCTATTATTCTAGGATAGTATAAGATTGAGGTGAACCACTTTACTTTTTCACACCCTAATATAAGGAAGACATGTTAAAGTGCCTTCTCAAATGAAAGCAACAGACAAAAGTTATCTAAATGGAGCTCAATTATCTTTTTACTTTAGTTTCATCCAGATTAAGCTAACAGTTTTCTTATTCTGAAGGAAAACTTCTGTCTCAAAAAAATAACAGATGAATCAACTCAAAATAATAATAATAATGAATGAATAATAATATTCCTATGTTAGCAAATAACTCCTTATTCTGATAAGACTTTTATTACATAAATTCTTTTAGAATAATGGATAAAGGAAACATGTTTATTTTGCACAGGCAGAACAAAATTCAGCTGTATTGTTAATAGTTGTCTGTCATAGAACTGATTACATATGCGGGATATGGGCAGAGCAGTTTCATATTCTACTGAGACAACCAACTCTTTTTTTCACTCACAGTTTTTGAAACAGCATGATACTCTTCCCTAGCGAAATGTTGCCATAGTGCAGTCATTGATTTTACTCTATTGAAAAACTAAGTATATGCACCAGAAAATACATAATGTCCTTTTTGCAATGTTATCAGTACATTAGTAAATATCAGATCACTTAGTAAATATCAAAACAGACTTATTTATTAAGTGACTACTAGAAAATCATTTCCGGTTATGTTGAATAGTGTCTTCTTTATTCCAGTTGGTTGTGAGTTCTTTCTTCTTTGTTTCAGATAATAGATTTAACAGTAAAGTTTAAAAACAATGTTCATTTCCATTGCTTGATGCTCAGGGTTTATCTTCTAGCGACAGTCTCTATTGCAGTCTCTACTGTCGTTACATATATGCAAAAGTTTCACATTCCTGGGAAATTAAAAATAAATATTGACTTTTACACCATATTTATCACAGAGTAGATGTATGAAAATTCTTTTATAAATATTGATGCCAATATGTATTGTTTTTCTATTTATTCTTACAGGCAGCCCCTGAATCTACTGAAATGTCTGTTGTTCAGTGTCATTTGAAGGGAAAAGTAATTTGTAAGAGGAAGGAAGATGTTGCATTATGCACCAACAAATGTCTGTTTACTTTTATTATAGATAGTGTAAGTGAGAACAGTTCCTTCCTGAAATCTTGCCTAACTATATCCTTAGTCTAAAATGTTAGAAATCTTCCTCTGGGACAGATATATCAGAAAACAAATATACCTGTGTAACTGCAATTTAAGACTCCTAATTAAACAAAAGAGTTTAAATGCAGAAGCTTATTCCTAGCAGTTGAGTTGCTGGCTCTCTAGAAGGAACAATATTTTAATAATCAAAAAGTTTCACAAATGGTGATGCAGACAATGTACTGACAAATTCTTCTGCACCTGGATACAGGGCCAAAGATGTAACAGAGGTAACTGAGATCTCAGTTACATTTCTTCAGGAATATTTACAACCAGCCAAATAACTCCACCTAAATTTCCAGTTACAATCTTTCTCTTATGTTAAAGTGAAAATTGTTGTGCTTGATCCTAAAGGGCTCTTGCAATCAAAAAGGTTGTGTGATTCCATGTAACCCTTTTTTAAATCTGTGTTCTTTTCATTGAATTAACAGAATATGTGTTTGCTCTGAGTATATTTAAAGCAGGAATAGAATTTGTTCATTGTGCATGCAAAATAACTTGATAATTTCATTTTCATCAAATAAATAAACCATCCCTATGCAAGAAAGCATGCCATCACATGATAAATGTTGTGTTTCAGATTGCATAGCATTAACTTGGAAATCTTGTATTGCCACAAGTTGACCAATTGATCAGGTCCTGGAGCTGGGATGAGTTTTGTTCTCATTTCTTGAAAGTTCTCACCGGTGGCATTGTAGCTCCTGTCCTCATTTATTAGACCCCGCCTGGCTCAGACCACAATATGTGCACAAAAATGCTTCATTTAAGTGCTCAAATGTTTGGAAAACTTTAAAGATATTCTACAGATCAGAAAGTATGCCAACATTCATTGTTTCTTTTACTGTTTTTCTCAACTTTTACTGATATTTTTCCAACAGATTGATATTTCTTAACATTTCCTTAGAAAATTATCTTGCAGCATTAATGACTTTTGATTGTTATTTGATTTCCTATTCATGCCATCACTTGTGACATTATTTCTAATCTATAATGAGATAAGTATTATCTAGGAAAAGCATATTGAAAATTCACTGCTTATTAGTCATAAAGGGCAAAGCTTTAAACTTTTCTGTCTGTGAGAATGAAACATTAAATTCCATCAAATGGAGTATTTGCAAATGTTTTGGCTGGTGATAGGACAGGCATTCTAAAGCTGCACCTGCTTTTTAAACATTTTCCACTGACAAGCAAGGCAAAGAATGCCAGGTGGACACCACAAGCTCCATTCCTAGCGTTCTCCCTCTTCCAGTATAGGATCTCTGTGACTGACCTTGCGTAGATAGAAAAGGGGCATTTTGAATAGGATTAATCTGATTAAATGTAGAGTCAAAAATATAAGGTATTCTGTCTGAGTTTTATAGCCAACAGGAACACAACCAAGAATGAAATTAATGTGTTGTCATCTGAATGCACTGATCTATCAGATGACTCACACTTTAAAAAGAGCCTGCACCCTTCAGTGACTTTAAAGGGTACCAGAAGTGACTTTCTTGGATGTAGACATCTTCTAAATCTAGATGAGATAAAGTCTGTAGAAGGTTTGAAAATTGATAACACAGAAAGCAAAATCAAATCTCAATAATGGCTGGAAACTGTATAACTGCAGCAAAACCATTACAAGTACTGCATTTCATAACAATATACAGCATTTGTCACGTGCCACATAGGAAAGCTTATCCTTCTAACTTTTCATCAGATAAAATATCTCACATTGTAAAAACTTTGCTGAAAATAAAAGAGAATGTTAATTCCATCCTTCTTTTACTCTGATAGTCATATTTAAATATATATATAGGTAATTAATATAATGTGAATACTATCTGAATTGCAGTTAGAGCAGTACGTTGCAGTGGATTCTACCTATTTCCTTCAGACCAAAGAAATGTGATCAGTCCTAGTTAGCTCAATACTGTATAATTCAATGGAAGAGGGAACACAAACCTTTTTGTAATATTAAAACTTGTATTTTCCTATTAACTGTAACTTGTTCAGTTTCTCAACTTATGAAAAGACTTCGGTCAGGGACATATTGTGAATCATTTCAAAGTCTGAATTTACTGAACTAGTATAAGCCTACCAATCTTTGTGTTACTTCATCTGTTAAAGTTCTGAAATAGAAATGATTTTCTGTCATGAAATGCTAGATACTATTTAAAGTCAACAAAGTATGCTCAAGGACATTTAGTGTGATGTGTTCCCCTGTCATCTGTTTTCCTCATGCAGCAAACTATCTGACTACTTTTCGGATAGGAAACTGGAAAAAAAAAAAGAAAGATAGCAGAAACTTTGATCTTTTTATTTTGAGGACAAGGTACTTTCAAAGTTATGTGGAACTCCATGACTCTGATGCACACAACACAAATCTAAGAGTAACAAAATACAATGATTTTTATAGCTTACTTTGAGGAAGCTGTGATCACCAGCCTTTAGCCAGTTAAATTTTAGAAATCACTTTATTCTGTAATGGTGCATAAAACTGCCTCTCTCAATCATAGAGAGTACTCGGGTAGAAAGACACTTGGGGGTACTAGTGGACAGTAAACTTAGCATGAGTCAGCAATGTGCCCAGGCGGCCAAGAGGGCTAATGGCATCCTGACCTGTATCAGGAATGGTGTGGCCAGCAGAGAGGCACTGGTTAGATCACACCTGGAGTATCGTGTTCAGTTCTGGAGCCCTCAGTTTAGGAAGGATGTCGAGGTGCTGGAAGGAGTCCAGAGAAGAGCAACTAGAATGGTAAAGGGGCTGGAAGGTCAGCCCTATGAGGAGGGGCTGATGGAGCTGGGTCTGTTTAGCCTGGAAAAGAGGAAGCAAAGAGGTGACCTTATCGCTGTCTATAACTACCTAAAAGGTGATTATAGCCAGGTGGAGGTTGGTCTTTTCTCCCTGGACACTGGAGACAGGACAAGGGGTCACAGTCTTAAGCTCCATTGGGGGAGGTTTAGACTTGACATTAGGAAAAGGTGAAAAGAGTGACACTGGACACTGAAAGAGTGATGAGATTTTGGAACGGGCTGCCCATGGATGTGGTCGAGTCACTGTCTCTGGAGGTGTTCAAGGTCAGTCTGGATGAAATGCTGAGTGGCATGATCTAGATGTTAAATGTCAGTTTTACTTGGTTTAGTTGGATTTAGGTTGGACTGGATGATCTTTAAGGTCTTTTCCAACCTCATCATTACTGTGAGACTGTGAGTCTGTAATCACTAAAAATAGATTTTTAGAAAGAAACACATATTTACTTACCTGAGGTTTAACAACTGCAATTCAACCATCAGCTGGATTTTAAACTCACTTATATTAGTTAAACTAAGCTGATGTCACTGGTGTTACACATGTGAATTTGGGAAAAAATTAGTATGTATACAACTATAGGAGCTCACTTTATGTGCTCTTCATATACATAACGAGTACAGTATGCTATTGTTGAAGGAAATAGTGCAGCTGTGATATTTTTGTCAATGTAAATACCAAATGAATGTTGTTACTATGCACTTTACCCTTGAATGTCACATTTGGATTTAATTATTGCTGAGATATATCAAATTAATTATTTTCCTGCTATTTCATATTTTATTCATGTACTCCAAACCAAAATTAAAACAAACCCAAAAATAATACAGCTGTATAGCTATTCATATATATGGCTTTATATTTATCGATATGTAACAATATATATCATTCTATACATAAATACTGTAGCAGGGGTGTTTCCCTATGGGAAGTCATAAGTCTTTATTTATAATTGTATATTGCATATTTATACATAGATATGTGTGTGTGTGTGTGTGTGTGTGTGTGTGCGTGTGTGTGTATCATTTGCTTTTAGAACTTTCCTTTTTTTTTGTCTCCTATGCTCAGTTCTTCAGAAAACCAACATTGTTTTGACCTTTACAACCTTAGACAAATAACAATCTTAGAAAAATCTCTTTTAGATACTTTTTAAAAAAATCATATGAATCACATTCTGGAATACCTTCTCCTCTCTCCAAAGTGAAAAGGTCTAGTAAGGTGATTTGCTTAGATTCCTACATGAATGCAGATAAACAACTACCAAACTAATGCAGAAAGTGAAATATTTCCAGTTCAGTAAGTTGCAATTAAAGCACAAAGACAAAAATGAAAGAAAATCATTAAAATCTGATAAAATTGCAATAGCATAGTAGAAAGTCAGGAATAAAACCAGTGGAATGGGTTTCATGTATCTTTCCTTCTTGTGTATTATCAGTATTTGAAGGTCCATACATTTGGGAAAATATACAAAACCTTTATTACTTGATGAATTCCCTACTTACACGGAGGTAAAACTTGAGCTAGAGATGATACAGACATGTTATTTTAGAAAGTCAGCATTAATACAAGAACATTATAATCTGTTCTGAGAATTGATTCCAGAAGGTAATGATTGCTTTGGCTACAACTTTAACAATATTTAGAGAAAGGTTGTCCTTGTTTATGTATTTGTATTGTGTCTTAATTCTGGAGACATTTAAAACTAGATAGGATGCTACTTTTTCAACCTGATGGATAGGCAGTACTTAATTGCTTGTGACATCTGAAAATTGTGATTTAACAAGCGGTACCTTTACCTTTTGCCAAAGTCTTGACTAATCTAAATACATCATAATTTATTGTTATCAATAATTGATTAGGTTTGTTCTGTCCTTTCCTATCACACGCACAAAAAGGAGGACATCAATTTAGCACAAAGCACAGGAGACATTGATTATTTAATTAACGTGCATGAAAAAGTGGGGATGTGTTGGACAACAGCCTTCGGATTTGTGTTCCCTCCTGAGCAGCAAGTGATAAAAACTCTGAGTCACATGAATGATTCAAAACTACATTTCCTAAGACAATGATCTCCTCCAATAAGTTAACTATGGCAGACTGAGCCCTCAGTAATAAGATTATAACTTTGGGATGCAGATACTCATCTGTGAGTCCTGGGTGACTTGAATATATCTGTTTTCATAAAATGTTAAGGATATTAAATATTGTGAGACTAAAGGACTGAAGTGTAGTTTCCAGTTGCTGCCTAAATCACTAGTTTGAAAACCAAGATCTTCCCTGTTTTAACTCTTGTAATCCTTTTTATAGTGTTATGTGCAGGACAAGTATCTTGGAAAGCAGTTCATTGTTCATTTGAAGTACCCAAATTTCCCATTGCTTGGATGATAGTTATGTAAAAAGTGGTTATTGTCATTATAACAGTCTGTTCACAAAGACAATTGCTCCCCAAAGAAGTTCCAATGGTGTGCATAGTCAGTGGAATAGTTCTTAATCTAAGCTGAATTAAGAGTAGAATTTGAGACATTGCTGTGCCTTGCATCTATATGTTACTGCTCTAGTTCTTTGCCATACTGTTTTACAAGCACTTTCTGCTGCCCCATAACTTTGACAATATTAATAAAAATGTTTCCAAATGCTGACATCTCTTGTAGTGGCCATGTGACAGCTTCTGCTTTGCTCTGGGTCTGAGCAAGTCCCTTCATGCTGTCAGGTGTACCAGCTCCTGGCAGGGGTGTTTGAGGGCAGCTGAGTTCTACTGAGCTCAGGCAGAAGGGTTTTTCTGCTAGGGCAGCCCCACCTCACCAAGCAAGCTTTTCTCCACCAGGAACTCTACAGCCAGCCTAGATGTCTATGCAAGTAGAGAAAAGCACAGAAAGCGTGGGAGCAATCATTTAGTAATCTCCATAACAAGGTCATAAAATGTGCATTTAAACAAGCAAAAAGACAAGTATTGCACAACAAAAACACATGACCGCACTTCCAATCTGGTAAAGAGCACCTTTTCTTGGTGCCTTTAAAGGTGAATGTCACCTGCAGGTGTTTGTTTCTAACAGTAGCTTGAAAATATTTGGTGGGCAATTCTAGTATAAAAGTGATTTGTTAGTGCAACAACTTTAGATGTGGGTATAGTATTATCATGGTGTCGCTTTTTAGGTTTTCCAAAAAATCTGTTTCCTGTAACTTTTTGTAGGGAAAGTAAATGAAATAAAATGTTGTAATGACCGGTTTATGAAAGACTAATCCATTTTTCCAATTAACATTATGAAAATATTGTGTTAATTACCTCCTAAGCATTCCTCCTAATAGGAGATTTCATTCCAAAATTACTTCTGACATATAACGTCTGTCTTTGAGTTATTAGTGATTAAAAAGTCATGTATACCTGTAAAAAATGAACATAAAACCAGGAAAGACATAATTATTTATAATAAAGGAGTCCTCTTTTATTTTTCTCTTGGGTTTGGTTTTAGATTTTGTTGTTTCACTTCTGTTTTGTCTTTCCTGCTTACTTTAAAGAGCTTCCAGTCTGTTCATCCATTCACTAGTTCATTAATTCATTCATTGATTTAATGACTTCTTTTCTTTCAGTTTAGCTGAAGTATGAGTGACTCAGTGTCACTCCAGCTTAGTCACAAAAGCAGTTTACAAGACAGACGGTGATTCCTTACAAACAGGTATTTTAAATGCTGAGAAGCTCCCAGGAAAAAAGGGGGTAAGTTTTTTCACCTGACCGCTAGCGTCTGAAGACCAATCACAAAAATTACTGATAGCTATGCAAAAAGTAGCACTATATGCTTATTTAGAGTATTCTTTCCAATAGTCATAAACTTTCACATAAAACTATCCTTTTTTAAGTCTTGATATTTAGATACAGATGACATAAATGGTGACAATTGTGCTTATATTTGGGATAATAACATGGGTAGTCTGAGGGCACACAGCACAGCATTCTTCACAGTGTAAGGCTAAAGTTACTGTTCATTAGCATTTTACCAGTGAAGAAATACTAATACATTTCTCAAGCAGCAGAAACATGTATGTTAGTATTACTTGGGTAAATGCTCTATACTGTAGAAAACTACTGCTTATAAGACTTTATAATCGCACTGCTGGAAAGCTCACAAAGCAATAGCTCTTCAAGGCTTATCACAATAAACACAAGTTAGAAAATATTGCACAGTATTTTCCAAGTAAGCATTGGGAGAATTCAATGTTCAGTCATCCTCTAACTATAGTACCTGGTCACAGCACTTGCCTAGCAGCAGAAAAATGGCATAGAGGGAAGACATACTGCTATGTTAATATTTCATTATTTTTCTTATTCATTTAATTTAGCATTAGATACAGAACCTATCAAATTGTAATTAGTACAGCTCTGTCTTTCAACAAGAATGTATTCCACTGGGACATTCTTTCTTTCCTTGTTTTGTGCTGAAGCAATTGGCTCACAAAGAGACCCATCTATTCTTTGATTTAACTAGTTAGAAGTAATGGCTTACATACTGAGAAAAAAAAAGTGGAATGAACTGGTGTCTAACATGAATGGTGATTCTGTTTCTTTCAGAGCTCTGTACAGAACCAGCCAGAAATAAAGAAGACAAAATCTTGTGAGTAGTGGATAAAAGCACTAGTTGATAACCTGTCAGAGAACATTTCATTTCATCAATAAGAGGTTCTTTGGAAGCTGATATAAGAAGATTAAGATGATGGATGATGATGAAGTCTGAAGAGTACTCGGTATTTCACTGGTCATATGAATAAGGCTGAAAGTCACCTGGAATATTTTCAGTCTTCACCTCTGCAGTTTTGACATATTTTGTTAAGGTCCTATACAAAACTTTAACTTTCATTCAAGCAGTCATTTCACAGTAATAATTCTGATTGCTTTTTGTCTTTCCTAGCACATCAGAACAGTGCTGACTGAATGCTTTCTAGTATAAACAAAATGGCATAAAGACCACAATTGCTTTAGAATGTTTTACTGCACTTCTTATTCAAGTACTTCATTTTTTCTCCATCTTATTGCTAATCATGCAAATGGATTATTGATTTTCAGTTTGTCTACTGGAGTTTGTATTTATTAATGTCTGTCACATAAGTAAACTATTGGTAAAACAGCAACAGAAAATATTTTCATAGTTCATTTTTAAAAGTCTGTTTGTTCACAGAAAATCCCTGTTATGATTTATCCTGTATAATATTTTCATCAATGTCTTGTATAATACGATGGAGTGCATTTTCAGTGAGAATACAAACCTGACTGGGTCAAGTCATAACTATGCTAGAGGTTCAGAATGGCTTCATCTGAATGAGGAAATAGGTTGACATTACACTCATGAAGTTCAATGGAGACAAATACAAAGTCATTCATCTTGGACAGAATAACAACTGGAATAGTACAGAGTTGATAGAAAGCAGAGCCATGAAAAAGGAGCTGCTATACTACAAATTGAACAAGTTGAAATCTTCTAGCAAGGAAGTGCTGCCAGCAGCTCCAGGGACGTGAACCTTCCCCTCCGTTCAATACTTGTGAGACTACATCTGGAGCATTATGTTCAGTTTTGGTCTTTCCCACAAGAAAAACACTGTCAGATCACAACAAGTCCAATGGAAGACCTTAATGATGATAGAAAGTTCATGACATGGAAGGAAAGGATGAGAGAACTGGGTTTATGCAACTTCAGGAAAACAATAAAAGGGTAAGAACAAGACTGAGGCAGACTGTCTGGTGCAAAGGGATAGGAAGCAAGAGGCAATGCATGCAAATTAAAGCAACATCTCATTAGGTTAAATTTTTTATTTATTTTTTTTCCTCCACAAGGATGATCAAAGACTAAAATAGAGTGAGCAAAGATGTTGCCGCATCTTGATCTTTAGAAGTATAAAAGACTCAGCTGTGCAGGTCCCTGAGTAACCTGATCAATTAAACTTGCTGCGGGTAAAGGGTCAGACTAGAAGATATTTAGACATCACTATAACCTAAAACAGTCTATGATTCCGTCAAACCAATACAGGCTTCTTCCATAAAAAAAACCCCACCCTATTTACTGCTTACAAGTGGCAACAGTCAGTAAGTTTCTTGCTCTGTGCTGAACAATCATCCTTTTGGTGCTTCCTTAGAACTTTCCTCTCCTTAGAACTTTCCTCTCTTCCACTATCCGTCCTTTTTTCCTGTATCATTCCACTAAGGTTGCTGTATAGCATATACACTCAAGCTCTTAGTCTTCATACAGCCAGTAATTTTTCCCTTATACTCCAAAGGAACTTGCATTGTCATGCCTCAGTTTTATCGCTGTCTCCTAGTATCCTGTGCTGCTAAATAAAAATGGAAGGGAAATAAATCATTATATGAGATAATCATAACATGAGATCTCTGGCTCCTGCTGGCTGTGACTTGGTATGAAAATTGGAATTCTAGTCTATAGTTCCACTCACAGCTGAAACACTGTGATGCAGACAAAGTAGATTTGGGAAATCACATCACATTGATTCTTTAGAGTGTAGCATTACACTGTCCATTTTATTCATATACTCACAGATAATCAGATCTTTGGAAGTCTCTAAGACAGGAACATATACTGAAGAATCCTGATTAGAATAAGAACAGGTTTTGATAGTACTGTAACAACACAGACTAGTTATCTCTAAACTGTTACTGTTGTCTACTATTGTACTCACTTGTATGTACAGACATTAAGGTTAGGCACCCCTGGTGGTGTATGATGAACTATTTTATTCTTCCTATGACCTAACTTCATCTATTTAGGTCACTGTGAGACTCTTTTGAAACTGACTGATATCTGAACTGTTGACACTACACAGAGAGATGAATAAGCTAGCATCAAGGACTCTGATCTCATGTCCCACTAGAATCCATGGGAATATATAAGATGAAAAATAGCAAGTTTCTCACATAACTAGGTCCTTATAGTCTCAGAACTCAGACAAAATTCTTTTCATCTCATGAAACCCTGACAGAATTTCTCCCCAAACAGACAAAACTTGCATATAATAATTTTGGCTGGAAGAGACTTCTAAGATCATTGAGTCTAACTGTCAAACCAGACTGACAACCCGGACAGAGATATTGTGTAACAGCCACTCCAGGAACCAAATTACAAGCATGAAGAAAAAAAACCTGGTGGAAGAATGCAATCACTATGTAGCTAGCACTCTGTGTAAGAGTAATAAGGAATGAAAGTCGTGTGCCAATAGCACTGATTAACCAGAGGTATCAGCGCTGCTTATTATGTAGAAGTAAAAAAAAATATGAAGGAAAAATACATGCAAAGTAAGAAAGAAGGGACAGAAAAAGTGAGGAGGAAACAGAACTGAAATGAAACTAATTATTTTCTAGGAACAAGGGGGCTTGACAAAACTGATGATCTTGGAGAGAAAAGTAAAACAATGATTCAAAAGCAAAGGAATGTGGTAGCAAAACAGAATACAGTATATGTATCTTCATAGAGATAAATGGAAGCAAGAGACAAAAGGTGAGAAGAAAAAGAAAATGTAAGTTGCCACCCTACTGTGATGTAGGGCAACATAGAAATGGTGTAGGAAGAATTCTTTCTTTGCTTTATTTTTTTTCAGATGTACTAAATTATCTACAAAGCTGCACGACATAAGAAGGACATAGAGCTCTTAGAATGTGTCCAGAAGAGAGCAACTCAAATGATGAGAGACCTGGAGCCGGACAGGCTGAGCAAGTTGGGGTTGCTTAGCCTGGAGAAGAGGATGCTCTGAGGTGACCTTCTAGCAGCATTCCAATCTCTGAAGGGGGCTACAAGAAAGCTGGGGTAGGGCTTTTTAAGTGGGTGCATAGTGAGGGGACAAGGGGAAAGGATTACATAATTGAACAGGGGAGGTTTAGATTAGACATTAGAAAAAAACACCTTTCCTGTGAGGGTGGTCAGATGCTGAAACCAGTTGCCCAAGGAGGTTGTGGCTGTCCGATTCTTGGAAGTGTTCAAGGTCAGGTTCAAGGGGCTCTGAGTAATCTGTCCCTGCCTATGCTGGGGGATTGGAACTAGATGACCTTTAAGGTCCCCTCTGACCCTAGCCGTTTTATGATTCTACAATTATAACAGCAAAAGAGGAATACTTGGATTCACTGGATTTGATGTACATGCAGTTTTAGCAAACTTCAGCCTTATGTCATAACAGATATTATTAAACCTTATCTCCTTTTAGGTGTTTAAGCCAAAAGATGGGTTCTGAAAGAAATATCTAAAGCATCACCCTTTTTGACACAGACACAGGAGTGTTTGAGCTATTACAGTTGTGAAATAGAGACTATAAAATCCACACTGCTGTTTGCTGACATTGCCCCAAAATGACATCACAGTTATAAACTGCTCATAAAGAATCTATGTGTGTAATTGGGAATGGGCTAACAGTGAGTCCAACTGTGTTGGGCCATAAATGTACACGTGTCTTGTGTCCAGTTTAGAACATTGAATCCTTTAGCTGATCTTGTTGCACGCAGGAAACACCTCCTGCTTGCAAGCCTTGATCCTGTCTGTTTTAAACTTCATTTACATTACTGATCTTATTGTTTTAGCTTCTGATAGTCAAAGAAGTTAATAAGAAATAAGACCCTTTATGTATGGGTATATCTTTTACAGATCCTTTAAAAGAGCTATAGAAAATTTAAATTTTAGCTATTTGGAGACAAGTGCTAGAAAGACAAGAATGAGACAATAACAAGGAATTGAAGAGTGATATGAATGGCTGCCAGTCAGATATGAACGGCAGGCCTGGAGCTCATTTTAGCCCTGATTCAGTAACCTGACTCTGTGAGGGTGTGTCATAATTTTGAATTTGGCAGAATTTTCAGCCTGAAGGACTGTGAGTGGCAACTCGGAATAAGAAATTCATATTCCAGGCTCTCCATAGCTTTAGTTCTGGCCAATTGCACCTCTGCAAATAAGCACATCTTAGTGAGGGGAAGGACAAATGCAACCAGGTTCTTGTTTCCTTTGTGGTGCCCCTTGTTGGGAGATGAAGTATGTGACAGTGGAGCTAAACACAAGGCTCCCTGTGTTACAGCCATCTTGTACCCTGCAAAATGGTGATGGAGGAAAAAGTGGAAGCCCAAAGACCAGAGGAGAAGTTTGCCTGCAAGTCCTTGGTGTGGTGAAATGAAGGAACGAATTCCCTTCTGTGGCCCATAGGAATCAGCTCACTGGAATAGAATACTGGTTTGGGAGACATGTAACAGGGAACTGATACTTAATGAGTGCACAGACTGAAAGATGGGCATCATGTTTCCACAAGGAAAAGAACTGCTAGAGGTTTCCTTCCCCTCAGAGGAGGGAGGTACGAACATGTGCACAATCTCTGTGTGTCTTAGCTTTGAGGTTACAATGTTGTGTGAATTAAATGCATTTCATTGTTTTTCCCCAAATCAGGTCAGTCTTTGGTTTTGCCTGGGACTATATAAGTGGATTGGAACCCTCCTTTTTGGTTTTCTTTTTGTTTTGACTCATTAGCACAATAACTACATGAGGTAATCTTGTGTTGGACCCAACCAACTGGTCAACTGGTGACAGGCTGGAATAACAGGGTGAACTGATGATGAGCATAGGACATCGGTACTGCAGGAAGCATTTACCTTTGACAAAGGTCAACAAAGATGTGGTTGCAGTGTGGCTGGGAGTGTCTGTTTTCAAGATTTCCTCTTCTATGCCTTTCCCAAACTTGGGATCAATGGCAACCTAAATAATGACAAAACAAAACTTGTTGCAACAAGATATCTAAATTGGTCTAGGTGTGTACAAATGTAATCTATTTTGTACCAGAACTTCTGCTTTCTTGGTGCTTTTTTGACATCTAGTCAGTGTTTGCATTTTTAAGCATATTTATTTAATTCTGTTTTGATAAATAATGAGATTAGCAGTGGTTACCTATCTTTGATTTGTATTTCTCTGTTACAATTATCAAAATGCTAAAGTCAAGGCAACTCTAAGTGAAGAGTGTGACATACAGAGAGGTTAGAGAGCTTTCCCTTCTGACAGTATAGTTCAGCCACTGAAATAGACAGGCTCAACTAACACAATTATTTGTGTTGCAAACCAGTTTATATTCCCTTTTTTCAATCTGGTTTATCTTAGTTCTTAATAAAGGTCAAGGTATGTTTTTTTCTAAAGAGACAACAATTCAGGGTCCTCAGACTGACACTGCATACTTTTCATAGATCATATTATAAAATCATATATACTCTTCTTGCTACCTAAGCTCTGTCAAATCCTTGGATAAATCTGAAGATACAATTTTTGTAAACACAATTATAAAACTTGAAAATATGCAATGGTAGCATTAATGCTTCAGTAGCTCTCATCTAGGTATTTCATTAGATGAGCCCTCAAGGACTAACTTCACTCCAAAAAGGACAACACAGTAGGAGTCTAGATAGAGGATAGCCTTGTGAGAAACACCACCTCAAACATGTACATTATTGTTTCAGCGCTTTGTCTGCTTACACGGGAATTAGGAGTGAGTGAAACAACACAATCTAAATACAAATAATTTTGAATTCCTTCTAGTTCATTCTCAGGGTTATGATAATGTGATATATGGGAAACTCTAAGTACATGGGAAATCATGCAGAAACTATTAATTACAGAATGGCAATGGAAATGTCTCTGTTGGAAGTGGTCACACCTCACAAGCCACAGCCCAGACAGCAGGTTTGGGATGGAAGTAGTGTTTTTCTTATGAACAGTCTTCTTCAGCTGAAAGAATCACTCCCTACTTAGGCATGAGTTTAGTTATTTTTACAACCAAAGTAGTGTTTGGCAACCAAACTAGCCTTTGGTTGGATGATTAGTGTTATTATAATATTCTTCACAAAAGGTGATATCATTCAGGATGTGTTTGCTACAGTACGAAACTTCTTAAATAATCAGATGAAAAGGAGTTATTAGCATCAGATTAGCCATTTACTGAAGCATGGGTTCTGCTCACTCCCCATCCTGATCTAGATTGGGTCAAAGGTTGGTGACTTCATTTGAATGTTTCACTGTCCAGAAAGTGGTGGTCAGTTGTCAATTTCTAATGTAGATGATCTCTTTCTCTCATAATTTGGGTATGATCAACTCAATTCTCCTACTGCTTCATGGCTGGTGCCCAGTCGTTACTGGGATCAATACCTTGTGCTAGTATCAATGACTTTACTGTAGTAAAATTGTTCCTTCAGATAAATATAACTGCTCTGTTGTTTGAAACCCTAACATATTTGTTTCTTTGTTGTCATTGCCAAGTTCATTTCAGTAGCAATTTCATTCCCTTGCAAGAATATACGCTCATTGCTAACATGAAATAGCATTTTCCACCTAATTGGTGGTTCTCAAAATAATGGAGTACTGCAGAAAAGACAGGAGTTAACGAACCAAACTGTCACATTATTGGTGATCAGTTTGTTGCATTTGAGCACTAGTTTACGTAAGCATAGAAGTATGTATGCATGTGTGTTTACATTAAAACTGTGTCGTTATCAAATAGTACCTGCCCAACTTACAAATATAAGAATACAATATTTATCTAACATTTATAAGCTTGGAAGTGTTAGAGTAACTGTTGGAATGAATGATCTTTCCAACCTAAGTAATTGTGTTATTCTCTTTCAATGTTCCTGAGAAGGCATTTGAAGGAAGTATTACATGCCAAATTTCTCACTGATAGCACACATGAATGTACTTTATAGAAGTTAAAACCTGCATAAATATTTCAGGTTTTATTATCATCCTCTATTGAGGTTTTTTGGACATGATAATAACATATCTCAAATAAATATCCATTCTGCACAAGCAATTTCTTCTTGCTGGGAACATATTAATCCTTGAAATTGACTTCAGTATTATGAACTTCCATTGCGTTAGTGATTTGTATTTTCCAACAGATTTTGTTAGTTTACAGCCTAAAAAAATAGGTATAGAGGAGTTTTTTAATATTGGATAAATAATATTTATAATAAATTCCATTGATATATGTTGAGTATGTTTTTACAATATCTGAGTTTTTATGTGTCTCTCCTTTACAACATTTAATAAATCCCTCTAGCTCTATTATTAGATCAATGAAGATCTGATCATCAGTTCTAGAAATTAGAATTTCATTTCAGTAAATAAGCATAAAAATAAATAGGAATATCTATTTATCTATCTACCTATTGATCTACCTAGCTGTCTTAAGACAATACCCAAATATATTCTGGCTCAATCCAATAGCATCGATCACTATCATATGGGAAAATGAGAGCACAAGCATACCTTTTAAAAAATCTTGTTTACTCCACTAAGTTGTATTGTAAATGTTCACACTATGTATAATTACTGTAGCAAAACCAGTGAATATAAATGAAAAAGTCTTGTTCTGTGTCCATCAAAGGGAATGAAAGAATTGCTGCAGAAAACTAGTGGTATTTATTGGGCAGGAAAACCTTAATTCAAGGACAATGCTAGAGCATTTTCTCACTTCCTTTTTTCTTGTGGAGATTGTGTCATCTAACTTTCTTAGTCTTACCTTTGTTTTGACAGTGTATATAGAGTGATTTACTTGTACTGCATGCATGTTCTTTGTTCTCCTTATTATACTATAAACCAGCTCTGTCCAGCTTTGAAGGTTGCATTTCCTTAGTGATCAGTGATTGACTGTTGCTGATTTGCAGTTATATTTCCAGAGCCCTGTATTTTCAAAGCTCCTGTTATTATCTTGTGCTCATGCACTTAAAGCATCATTTTACAAGCTATATTGTACCTATCTTGATAGATAGATAGATAGATAGATAGATAGATAGATAGATAGATAGATAGATAGATAGATAGATAGATAATATTGTGTGCTGGTATTGTATTCCATCACCACTTGCTGTGCTATCAGTTTTGTCCCAAGTACTTCTGGCCATAATACTGAGGGTTGAGCAAATGAAATAATGAAGACATAAAGAATTTCTGAGTTTTTCAGTGTGTGGAAGAGAGGAGAAGGAGTTGATCTGTAGTCTGCATTGAAGTGATGGTAGAAATGGAAGACGGGATTTTTTGCTGAGCATGTGTTCAGATTGTAGAGAAGGTTTGCAGAGCAGCACTCCCCCTGGAATACATCAAGGGCTCATCAGCCTCTTCCTGCTCAAGTTTTTCCCTCACTGAAGAATTCTGTATTATCATAAAGTTGGGATATGGGAATGATCCAATTTTGCATCTGTGCTCATAAACCAGGATGAACCAGGAAATGCTGCTCTATTTCACTGCATGAGACATATACTGAGGATGCTTTCAAGTTAAGTAAAATGAGGAAAAAATCAGGACCTGAAGAAGTCACACTTTAGTGGAGATTACAGAGTTACTTAGCCACTGAGTCTTGTGACACAACTCTGAACAGTGTATGAACAGTCTGTGAGTGGCTAGTTACTGATGTTGCGCTAGCCTTGTCAATCTGCATCTGTAAAATCACCATTTATTTACATAGAATGAAAACTGAGTTATTAGAAAACTAAAAACTTGAAACATGATTAATGTTTTTGACCTGCTATATATCTCCAAGACAGACATTCATCTCAATTTGCCTCACTTTCTCATACTTTGGTAAATCTGTTAAATGGCAAAACATCATCCAGAATGATACCATCACTAAAATGCAGTTTCACCGAAGCTCACAGACTTCGGTGCAGAGGCTTCTAGTACCACTGGGATGTGGTTTATGAGAACTTACTTTACCTGGATTTGGACTGACAGATACAGTATTTGCTAGACTGATGAGAACAGAGAATGGCCAGCTCCACAGCAGTCTAACAGCAACTGGCACTGCAGAGGAATTTCAGTTAGTGAGGTGATAATCAGCTGCAGTCCCTGAGGAGATGGCTGTGGCACTGCTCTTGCACTGGTCCGAAAAGATTAATTGTGACAGCATTGGCTGCATGAGGTGTAAAAGTAGCTACTTTGGGCTACTTTTCCTGTCTGTATGCGTTGATTTTAAAACTATGTGTGCCTGAATATGAATCAGTTCTTGTAAACAAAGAAGTGAGTTTGGCATGGAGAGTAGACAGCTGAGTCATTCTGTAATTCCCTTCCCTAGAATGTAAATGTCAGAGGTTTCCTTCCTTTACATAATAACAACTATTTTAGTGTAATGAGCTCTGGGACTTCTGTAGTAAAATGGTTCCTGTAAGCTATTGGTGCAGTTCTTGGATTTCAGTTCTTGGCACAATGAAGACAAAGTTGGTGCATTAGCTGTGGGAGCTTTCTATTCTCTTTTTCTTTCTTTTCTACTTCAGCTATTTATTTTAATGAACAGTAATTGAATGAATTGGAATACATTTCTGTCTTACAAAGATGGTGTTATTTCATTGTGTTGTCTTCCATACCATTGACAATGCATACGCCCTCAAATACTGATATTTGATCTTTGGAGTTTTATTTCGAAAGTAAGGTTAGCACAGATGAGGTGAATTTTTATTTTGGATTAAAGTAGCAAAGGTAGATAAAAGGTTTCAGCAAACATACACTGTTCAACAGAGGAAAATTTTCACAAAACAAGAAATGAAACTTCTTTTTCTTCAGCACTACAATTTTGTAAAGATACAGTATTAATAAAGTAGTAATGTCCATGGAAACTGATATTATTTTTCTTCTATGTAACTTTATACTTATTTGCTATATTATCATAGAATTGTCAAGGTTAGAAGAGACCTCCAAGATCGTCAAGTCCAGCTCTCAGCCCAATGCCACCATGCCCACCAAACCATGTTTCCTAGTGCCACGTCTGCATGTGGCTGATCATGACTCCATCACCTCCCTGGGCAGTCTGTTCCAATTTCTTCACAGTCAGTGAAGAAATTTTTCCTAGAGTCTAAATTAAATCTTCTCTGGAACAAACTGAAGCCATTTCTCCTTGTTCTATCCCTGACCTCAAACTCTCTACAACCTCCTTTCAGTTGTAAGGGGCAAAAGTTTCTCCCCTCAACAATCTTGTCTCCAGACTACACAACCCTAGTTCCCTCAGCTGCTGCACATCAGACCTGTTCTCCAGGCCATTCACCAGCTTCATTGCCCTTCTCAATGTCCTTCTTGTACTGAGATGCTCAGAACTGATTGTAGTACATGAAGCCTCACTAGTGTTGAGTACACAAGGACAATCATCTCTGTAATCATGCTGACTACACTTTGTTGGATGCAGGTCAGGAGGCCATTAACTTTCTTGGCTATCTGGACATGCTGCTAGCTCACATTCAGATGGCTGTCAATAAACACCCCCAGGTCCTTCTCCACTGAGCAGATCTCCAGCCACTCTTCCACAAGCCTGTAGCATTGCATGGGATTGTTCTGACTGAAGCATAGGACCCAGCACTTGGTCTTGTTAAGCCTTACACAACTGACCTCAGCCCATCGACATAGCCAGATCCCTCCACAGACCTTTTCTACCATCAAGAAGATCAACACAACCACCCAATTTGTTGTCATCTGAAAATTTGCTGAGCATGCACTCTTTTCCTCAGATCCAGCAGGAGCAACCTATTCAGCCAGGCCTACCTTGTGGCACGTGGGGCAACCTGCTTTTGTGCCTTTAAGAGCACTTTTTTGAAGAATGCTCAGCCCTCCTGGACCCCTGTGCCAGGTGGAAACCATTGCTCCTTTGTACAGCAGGTAGAGTGGTCAGGCCTTGTGGCACCCTTTCTTTGCCCACTTCAGCGCACAGGCAGGCAGAGGTAGGATCTGCCTATGTGCATCCCATACTGCACTGAGCAAGCTATACCCCTGGGTACCAACTGGCTGCTTCCAGCAAAGCCAGTTCTATATATCATATGGTCACCCGGGCAATGCTCGCAGTCACTCACCCCTCAGCCTTGCACACAGCTGTACGGAGGCGTGCTGTGTGCCATCTGTATGTATTTCATGTATTTTTAAAAATTGGAGAAAAATGGTTTTACTTTCTTTAAGTAAACTTTAAGAACTTTCTTTAAAAAGTTAAAGAAAACCTTACACCATCTAATAAATTCTTTCAAAATAAATGAATCCTATTTTGGATGTACATTTCCACTAAAAATTTTAAGCAAGCAAAAATAGAAATCCTTTTGTCATCGTTAATAGTATTGACACTAGCCACATGAGACGGGCTGTTTCAATACAGCTGACTATATTCAGAGGGTTCACCAGATTGGCAGGTTATGGCATTAGTCAGCAATCAACATCCTCGGGTCCATAACTAGGAATCGTGAGTATAAAGCAATGATTTTAATGTCTTCAGAGCTGCTAAACTCTTAGCATTTCCAATCATATCAATGCAAGTTAAAAGGATTGGTTCAAGCAAAAAGAGTACCAAGAAGAGCAGAAGGTTTTCAATGGTCTGGAAAATCAGGTATCAAAGGGAAGATGAAAGGTTTAAGTATGTTTAGAGTAAGGAAAGGAAAGGATGGTAGCAGTGTTCATGTATGTAAAACACAGCTACTAAGGCATTTATTCCTTTCTCACTGCAGACTTCAGATAATGGAAAGGGAGGTCTATGTTACTGTGTGTAACAGTGGGGAGTATGAAGTTCTGAGGCAGTTTGTTGTGAGGCTGTGGTAACTTGATCAGCTCTTACAAGGTTGTTAAATGCAATTTCATGGTGCCAACTCGTCATGGTAAAGGGTTTCAAAATTTAATGCCAAGTAAACACTACAAAATATAGCTGTGAATTGTTCTTTTTCTTCATTTTAATCTCCCTAAATATTTTATGCTGCTTGAGGATGAGACAAATTACTAGTTCATTATTAGGGTTGTAATGGACGGCAGTTACATTTGCATTATTTCACATTTTCATTATTCTAATTAGCCTGACAAAAGGCTGATGTTCTGCCTCGTGTTCTCATGACAGTTTGCCAGAGAAGTGCTGTATCAGAATGTTAATATCACATCCTCTGAGAGTCAATAGCAAACTTCAATGCTCCGATTCTTCTAATGTTCAGAAGTTTTGTCTAGTGGTTCTGTCCTACTTTACAGTGGCAATAATCCACATGGAAGAGTTAAGACTGGCTGTCAAAAAATGGAAAAAGTTGAACTCTTCATTTTTAAGGCTATTAAATACTTAAATATTTTTCAAATAACACTATAAAACATTGTAATTTAGGTATATTTTTTAAATACTGTATGCCCAAAGAAATACAACTTCATTTTTAAAGTACTCCCATATATAATTTAGGAATGAATCTAGGAAATGTATGTGTAACTATTGAGGTGCCACGTATTTTATCTGAAAAGTCATCTTCGTCAATATTCAATCAGCCAAACAGCATGTGTACTCTTGAGCAAAACTGAGTAAACACCTGTCTTGCGGTGGATTCCCTCAACAAGCAAACAAATTTTCTTTGACTAAATCCTGTTCAGAAATACCATATCTTAGCAAAATTTAGAAGGCTTATTTAGTACTAGCACATTGATCTACAGAGTACATATCTATTTCTCAGCATTATTTTGCATATCTGTTTCAGTCCACACGTAACTGTGGCTGCTGAATAATCAACCCACTGCATAGAACATAAATATTCATTGAATTTTAAGTTCACTGCCTTAGATGTTCTAACTTCCTTAAATGTAGAAACGTATTTAAGTCTTATGCAGCAACAAGCCGCAAGGTTTTTAAAGGAAGTAATTTGCTCAATGTGAGAGATAAAAATAAGAAGCTTGTTGCTAATCATCTAACCTTAATTACTACAAATCTTCAAACTCCCAAGTTCATGAGGAACAAGCTTAACTTTGGATTCATAATTAATCTACTTATAGTGGATCAAAAGTTGATTCTGTCTTTGGATGAGAATGTGTAAGGAGCGGATTAGTATGGTTAAAAGAAAGAAAGGCCAAAGAACAAGACTTCAACTCAGCTTGAATTTGACAAAAGGTATTGAAACTATAGAATTGGCTTGAATAAATAATATTTTTGGGGTACTTTTTCTATATTATGCATTAGGGAGATTTTCAGCATTTCTTCCTGGTACGCTACAGCATCTTACTGTGAAAGAGAGGCATTGCATAGCAGTGCTGTGTGGAAGAATTGAATTTGAGACCAGATCAAGACTTTCACCCACTTAAATCAGCGCAAGTTACTGTTTTTGATGGAGACACGAACAATTCATTTTATTAACGTAGTATTATTTGAAGATGGGAAGGAGTTCAGGAGGACAGAGAACCTATTTACGCTATTAGAGGTACAAGTCACAGAGTTATCCTCCTGTTTATCATTCTAACATCATTTACACTGGAATACAACTTGCTAGTACTAGATTCAACCCGCTGAAGTATTTCTGCCTGTTGAATCCTAGATATCAGACATATCAAAATGAATTAGTCATGTCTCTGCAGTCATGATCATCATGGGCATAGAAGTCTTTTAAACAAGTTTGATTTTCTGTGCTTGTATGTTCTTCAATATACCCAGCTTCATAGCTCTAGAACAGCCTAATCTGAGTGAGACTCCAGAAACACAGAGACAATTTGGGAAATTTTAATAAAAGATATTGCCCAAGTATTGAAATAATTCACAAAATTACCTGTCAGCCCAACTCAGGTTGCTATATTTTACAGTCAGCAGAGCCATCAGTTTTCTTGAATGGGTAGGTTAAATCACCTGCCTTGACAAGTGTGTGAAAAGATCATGCAGCTTAAATATTTTAAATATATATGTAAAAAAAATTGATCCTCAGTGGTTGCCTTTCAGTTTGCTCTATTCTTCACTCTATCATTTGTCATGATGCATTTTGCAGTAATTTGGAGTAAACTACAGATCAAATAAAAGTGCCTGGATTATCTACACTTCATTTCTGTTATCTGTCTGCCTATTTGGGTAAGATCTCTTTCTGTGTTATGAAAATATGGAAACACAGACTGATACTGTTTCCCTTAGTACATGTGATGAAGCTTACGGAAAGTTAGAAAGAAATAGCAACACCTCAGAGTAAAGAAGTGTTTGCTATCTCTTGTCTTCATTTTTATAGATATCAGCCCCTTTGTTCTAACATCCTACTTGTAATTTAATTTGAGAACTAGAATTCATTTGAGTCTACACTCTTTTTGAGTTCAGAATTTTGTATAAAGTTCTTTTTTATTTTCTGCAGGTGATGAAGTTTCTATGTATTGGAGGAAAATGCCAGTGGAACAACAACAAGTAAATAATAAATTCAATATCTAACTGATCAAACAGCAAAGCTATAGTTTTCTTCAAAGGTTAGGAAACAATCTTCAGTATAAGCAGCAGAAAAGGCTGTAGGCTGGAGATGTAAAGCATTATGTTTTGAAGTAGAGCTGGATAACATTTGGAAGGCCTTGTATGCCAAATTTCATTATCTATTGTCCTTTCAAGTCAAGTCACAGGACTTCCTCATCCATGTTTTGTCAAAGCACTGTGCCTCAGATCACTCAGTAACATCCATTTAGAAATTATTTGGTGTATATTTTTTAAGCATGAGGGAAGGGATGTTGTTTTCAGGTCACAATTAAGAAATGTTTTAGCTAAACAACAACGACATAGAGTTGCTAATAAAATTGTATTCCTCTAGTTAAGTAATTGGATTGGATTTGGAGGTAAAAGAACAGATGAATTATTGTTATCTATTACAACAGTATTAGAAGCAAAAGAAAATGCAAGCATGTCAATTTACTAAAATGTGACAATCAACCAGTAATGAGACTGTTCAACAAATAGTAATTGAAAGTTATAGCACTAAATGTAGAAACCTCTGTCAACATGATTTGAATTGTTTCAAAAATAAATAGTGATATTTTAATGTCTCAATGTTTCACATTCATCTGCAGTGCTGTTTATCATTTAGGCAATGTAGTATAAAAATAGTGATTTTTATGGTGACAATTTTTAAAGCAAAGATGAGATACACATTATATAGGCTTATTCTATGTGTTGTTTTTCATCTTTTATGATGAGTTATTTTACATTATGCTGCATAATATGTCAAAGCATAGAAATATGCATAGGTTGTTCTTAACCACAGTGCTAATTTCTGACTTCTGTTAAAGGAGGAGAAAATTTGAAATCCAGATTGCCACAGGCAGGTTTGAACAAACCTGTTATTGAATGCTTGGTTAAACAAAAAATTGCTCTCCTTCTGCAATAACACAAGTGCTGTGCTCCCTACATATCAAACTCAACAGATGTATTTCCAAAATGAACATCCAATGCAAAACTGATACAACCGTTTTGCAATTACCATCATTTTTAGACAGATTTCAGAATGTTTTAATAGAATGGTCAGTGTTCTTATAAACCTATTCAGCTTTCCATTATATTTTATTTAATCTGGTAGATGCTTTAGGCTAATTACATAAAAAGGATTGAGAAAAAAGATTCTGCTGTGTAGTGAAAGGTGGGTCATGTGCGCGTGGGTGTTCTTCCCTTCCAAAATAATATATGCAATTATTAACTTCTGCTGCAGCTGAATTGTTCTTAAATAACCCCTACACATCAGGTTTTACATTATCATCTTTCCAAATTGTGAACTAGCAAACAATAGGGAATGTTATAGAAATTAACAGCTGAATGCTCCCTTTAAAGGCCTTTTTTGACAGGTAGTAACAAAACCACTTACTTCTGGGAAAACTAAGTGGAGTTTTTCCTTGATAGATCTCAATTCCCTTGATGTGCTTTCCCACTAGAATTTTATTGTGGAGAAATTTTCTACAAAGCTATCTGTAGTGTGATGATACTCTGTCTTGCCTCTTCAATATACTGAGTCCAGACACCAGTTACCACCTTTACCAGTGCATTTGACAACTTATAAAACAAACCAGAAAACATCTTACAAAAGCCCAGCCTGAAATGTAGCAACTGGTGACTTATTTGTGAAGTTTGGTTCTTTTACAATCAGGTTTCTGGTTCTGAGTTTACATGAATTCCTTACTTTGCTTGTTATGATTTAGTTTCTACTTGGATTAGAACAATAATAGAATTGCAAAGTAATTTTGGTTTCTTGGAGATAGGTTAAGCTACATCAAGTGAACGCATTGAACTATCAGCCATTCAGGAAGAAAAAAATCCAAAACAAGTCAGTAAAAGTCGCAGCAACAAAGCTTTCTTTAGTTAGCAACAGAAATACCTGCATTCACAGAAAGTAAAACAGTGCACTGCAAGGCGTTTCTTTATTTTCTTATGCACTACCAAAGAAAGAGAAACCAAACAAACCATAGCTCATCTCACTCTTTGTCTCTTGTTTTTTCTCTTCTGCATTATTAATTCTGATTTTATTTGGAATGGTGTTTTTTATGAAAGCTGGAATCTGTTACAAATCAGGACTCTTGCTAGATAGGCATCACTGTATGAGAAGAATACAGATACTAGACAACAGGTGTGGCAAACAGAATTGAGCCATTTAGTTGATGCTTTTTCAACTTCTAATTATGCATTTCTAAAAAGTATAGTTTAATTTCTCAGAATTGTCAGTTGCTTAGCATTCATGTTCTGCAAGCAATTAGTATTTTTCTTTATTTTCCTAGGAAGAGTAAAGCTCGTACAAATTAATATGAAAGTGCTTTGGATCAACCACTTGGATTGCTGCTATTCTACTTGGAATTGGAAGCCTTCTTACTTCTATTTGCCATTCTTATACCAGCTCAAGCATTCCACTTACACACTTAGAAGGAAACTGAAGGTAAATTAAGAAAAGGATTCTTTGATTGAGTAGTCTGCTGTACGAAGGTCTTAGGACTGCTTCCCAGCTGATCAGGATTTTTATCAATTTGAAGTAAATTTGCAAATACTTTCAGAAGAGTCAAGCCCACAATTTTTGTCACATTGCCTGTATACTGGATTAGACAATATTCATTTAATAAATTTCTGAGATCAGAATAAATGAATCAGATAAATGTATCTCTATGACCCTATCTACCTCATTACACTCAGCTTTTGAGACAATTCTGCTAGAAGAGAATAGATATGTAAGAGAAAATAATTTTAAGACCTTTAATGAGATTAATTTAATAATTTTGTTTCTTTTGTTGTGAAGAAGACCTTACTCAAGTTGGTTTATTGATTTGTTCAGCAAAATCAATCCCCAATGTAACTCTTCTGGTGGTTTGGCCATGGCTGGGAAGCATGTGCCCACCAAACCTGCTCTATCACTCCTCCTTCTTAGACAGACATGGGAGAGAAAAATATAATGAAAGCCTAGCAGGTATAGACAACAGCCATTGAATGAAGCAGAAAAGCAAATGCTGTGGGTGAAAGCAAAGGCATATAACAAAGATTATTCTTTGCTTCCCATCATCAGATGATGTTAGCTGCTGTTCTAGAGAACAAGGACTGATACACATAGTGGTTGCTCTGGTGGATGAAACACAATCAACATATGCGTACCCACTCCTCTTCTTTGCTTTTATAACTGGGCTGATGTCATGTGGTATGGAATATCTCTTTAGTTAGCTTGGGTTAGCTAGCCCTGCATTGCTTTTAAATGTATTTGTTTATGATCATTATTTTCATTAAAGCTGTTGTAGTTTTCTTGTCCAATCCATAAATCTTCTATTATCGCTTTCTCCCACTTTGGAGAAGAAAATAGGAGCTAATAGGGAATGTCTGTCATTCATCTCACTACCTACCTAGCCTCAGCCTCTGAGAAGTTTCTAAACTATTGTGCAGGAAACCCTCACATGCAAATTCTCTTTTGCAATCTTGAAGGACTAAGCACATAGTCTCCCAGCAAGCATTACCTTCAATATTAGAAGGAAATTTTAGATATCCAAGCTAAATGTGCTTTTCATAGTTTGAAGAATTAAGTGCTTCTGATCAGATGCACTGTTTATGACTCTATGATTTCTTCTTGTGAATTCAAGTTACTTTATTTTTCTCTGTACAGACGAACACAAATTTGGCAACACTTGTTACAGTAGCTTCATGTCTGTGGATCCTAAGCCATGCATCGAGAAAAAGAGATCAAGATTCATTCATTAAGAAAAACGTATTGATCAGACAGAAGAAATACATTACTTATTGGATTTCAAGTTAACACCTTGCAGATAAGATCTCACAATAATTGCTTGTAGCATTATACAATTTGTGTAGGGCAAAACAGCACTGTGGCCTGTGCTTCTGTGAAGTCATTCTCTCTTCCATTAATGAAGTTATATGTTTGATATGAACAAAGAATTCTGCCAGAATTTATTAATAGTTTAATTAGGCATAGTAAGAGCGTACTATGAGTTCTTCTATGTATGCAGTAATTACAGGAAAACAATTAGATTTTATCCTGATAGCCTGTCTAAAATCTACTTCAGCTGAGAGCCAGTCCTTCACTACGTAGACTATCACTACAATCACACCAGATAATTTTCATAGAATGAAAACTCAATTTGCAGTACAGTTTCTCTTTTCATGCAAGAAAATTAACTCAGAAGAGATAATTTAACAAGGTTTTTACTTTTGCTGGGACAGAGGGCAACCTTGTTCTACTCTGCCTTCAGATCAGATTTGAAAAAAGGAGGATGTTAACTCATTAGTTTCTACATAGATCTTATAACACCAACACTGAATGCTATCAGTAATGCCCATTAGTGCTGCTTGAGGAATTCAAAGACATGTCTGAGCCACAATTAATTTGCTTTTTTCCAGTTACTTGTATATTCCTAAGAGACTTTTTTTCAAAGTATCACCTTGCTAATCTTGTCCTACAATCAATAGGAATCTCCAGTCTTTAAGAGCTGCAAATGACCAACACCACATATTCAATACATTGTCTTCCTAATTTTAAAAATTTGTTTTATTCTACTCTTCAAACACAAATTGCCATAGAAAATTGGGAAGTTAAAAAAAGCTGCTAAAAAATGGTATGGTATAAATAGCTTGAATTTATAGATTTTCAGTCAAATTCTGCCAATACTTAGTATTTGTGGTGATATCTTCAAATAGAACCAGTAAGAAAAACAATGCTTAGTATACCTAAGTGCCTATGCTGTACTTGTGTATTTCATGTCTTTCTCGCATTACTACAAATGTAAATATTGCATCACAGATATAAATGGATGAAATTTAACTTTCACCTTAACAATCGCTTCAGAGGCTAATAATACACTTTCTGGGCATGTGGTTGCCTCACTGCATAACTCCTGCAGAAGATGCAGGTGCTGCAGTTCCAGGGATGCCATGCAGTGAGTAAGGCAGTCCCTAGGCATGCATCAGTGCAGGTCCCTGCCCAAGGGGTGTAACTCCTACTGGATGCTATTCCTGCTAGGCCCACACAGGGTGTGGTGTCACCCATCAGCAACGCTCAGCTGCCTCACTCTCCTTGTTTCCTTCTCAAAGTGTCTTCCCTTAAAAAAAACCTTTTATATCACTTTTCAAGCTGAACCCTTCTCTGGTTCAAAAATCTCGATGTAATTATGTAGACCGAGAGAGTTGGGGCTGTTCAGTCTGCAGAAGAGGAGGCTCCAAGCTGACCTTATTGTGGCCTCCAGTATCTGAAGGGGGCTACAAAAAAGCTGGGAAGGGGCTTTTTAGGTAGCGACAGGACTAGGGGGAATGGAGCAAAGCTGGAGATGGGGAGATTTAAACTTTATGTGAGGAGGAAGATCTTCATTGTGAAAGTGGTGGGAGCCTGGAATGGGCTGCCCAGGGAGGTGGTTGGGCCCCCCTCCCTGGCAGTGTTTAATGCCAGGCTGGATGAGGCTCTGGCCAGCCTGATCTAGGGTGGGGTGTCCCTGCCCATGGCAGGGGTGTTGGAACTGGATAATCTTGTGGTCCCTTCCAACCCTGACTGATTCTATAACTTCTTCCCAGGGAGGATGACTGGGCACTGGAGGGGGCTGCCCGGGGGGATTGTGGAGTCTCCTTTTCTGGAGACGTTTGAAACACACCTGGACTTGGTCTTGGTGATCCTGCTGTGGCAGGGGGTTTGGACTGGATGATCTTTCCAGGTCAATTCCAATCCATAATGGTGTTATGATTCTATGTTACATTACATGTTGCATAGGGTCTGTAGTGATGGAAGTGCAGGACCTGGCACTTGCCTTGTTGAAATGCATACTTCAGCATACTGAAGCATAGGTCTTTGAGCTGTAGAGCCCTGCTACACTGTAGAGTACTAACACTCTCTCACAGTTGGGAATTAGGTAACCTAGTGACACAATCTCTTTTTCCTATTTTAAGCACAGAATGGTGTTTTGGAAATTGCTTATTCTAAGTCACTTCATTTGGTGTAAAAATTCAGTGTAAGATACAGTGTTACTGCACTGCAGTTACTCTTTTAAGTTTAAATTTATATCAATAATACACAAGACAAATCCTCACATATTTGGACGCACGTATTTTGTTATTCACATAACGTTCCATTGCTCTCTTCAAATATACCTCAATACCCGACTATATCTGTGCCTTCAATTTCCAATTTGAAGAAAGAATATATTGTAACTAGCACCCTAAGACATGTAACGCAATAATATCTGTATTCAGGGAAATGTCTTTATTGCACAAAAGGCCTCAATTTTTTATTCAATAGAATTTTCAGTTTAAAGTAATTCCACCAGCAAATAACTGCAGCAGAGCCCTTCTACTAATTATGTACTCATGAACCTTGATTTTCAGAAAGGAAAACATTAATCTTGGCCCAGTTTGCACTACTTTGCTTTACATTATTTATTTCTTCTGAAAACAGGTGAAACTGTGCCTGCATTTCCCAGCACACCCTCTCCCTACAGCAGTGAACTGCTCTGCCTGAACAAATTGTGCCACAGCCATGCTTTCCAAAGGTGCAAGTAATAGTGCTTAACTGAAAAAGGAGCAAAGGATGCACTGACATCTGTGAATCACATTGCACTTAAGAGCAAACATGACAATAACATTGACAGGAAGTAAAGCAGCATTGAGGTTCTGTGTGAAATGGCACAAATGAATATTCACTGCATAATAGATGACATCTGTGCATGTCCTCTCATCAGAATAGTTGGTTGATTTGATAGCACACATGTCGAATATAAGGCAATGACATACAGACCTCTACACAGAAAAAAACGAGACTTGTGTTTAAAGCTGGAAACTCCCTGTGGTAATACAGTTATTTAGCTTTACTTATTATCTCCAAATGCTCTGGCACAAAATCATATTTCGGAAGACTACCTGCATTTTCAGAAATTGAAGGGTAACCTTTATTCCACTGGTCTGTTCTGTTCCTCTAGCATTTCATATATTTTAATTTTTTGAGACATGTAGGCTAGCAAAGCCCATTTTCCTCAATAGCTTCACTCTTGGTAGTTTCACTCCGCTGGTTTTAGCATTACTATGGAACAAGCAGTCAAAGTCCACAAAAGCTGTTGAAAAACATTCTTGCTTTCCAGGAAAGCTTGAATCAAACTGTATGGAAGAAATAGTATGTGCAGGCGTGACAGAAAACTAAGGTCAAAGTTTACAAAATTCTTCAAGTATAGTTAATTTTTTAATTTCTCAAATTTTTAGCTCTCTGGCAAGAGATCGTTTTCTAAAGGGGTTCTTAAGTGTCAATGCTTAAGCATCAGTGTCAGTCTTAAGATACTTGTTGTTGGACTATTTCCAGGACCATCAAGGCAGTAAAGATGTAAAATTTGCCATAACTGAGTTCTTCGATAATTTATTGTCATTAACAATCTCAATCTCTAAGTAAACAACTAATTCAGTTATCAAAATTGAAACAATAATAGTTTGAACATTCTTATAATTTCACATTATTTGAATTGTGATTATTTCTCCACTCATGTTGCTTCAATTCTTAGTTTTTATATCCAGAAAGTACTCTTCACAAACTTGACAAGACGATCCCAAAATGTGGTCAAACAAGACTTTCGTTCTCCTGAATGTTATAGCTCAAATGTTATAAACTTAACTTTCTAATTTAGATCAAGAGGACAGTTTAAAAAAAAGCACACTACCTATATGAATACCTATACAAATGTCTCAAAGTGTCTCTGTACATAAAGAATTATGTTTCTTTCAATAGCTTATTTTTCGGTTGGTCCTTATCATGGGCTGCCTTCAGCTTAAGAGGTTTTTTTCCTGTCTGTTTTCTAAAGATGTTTTAAAACTTTTGTGTCAGGGATGTCAAACCTTTATCAGAAGTGAGCACCACATATATCCTTTCATTTTGACATCTCTCATTAAAGGAGTTAAAAGAGTTTTGGCACAAACAGCTCTGCCTTTGGAAGCTGAAAATAGATTTCCATCATCGTGAAACCTGAAAATCCAAAGGATGCCCTTTGGCCATCTCTTGAGAATAAGGACTGATGTTAACAGCAAAGGCTACCAATATATCACAATACAAATAAGTTTAAAGGAAGTAATAAGACTGATCAGAGTGCTGTGCCAACTTTTTTAGAATGGCTTGGCGTTATTTATAAAAAAACATTATCTACTAAAGAAAAAGAAAGAGCCTCCTATTTTTTTTTTTTTTTTTGCTAAATTTGGAAACAAAAATTCAAACAGCTTTTCACACTTCCACATTGTCAGCCTAATGGATCTAAGAAATCAGCACTTCAAAGCGATACTTGCTAGGGAAAAAATATGGAAATAAGAAATTATAAAGTGAGAGAGAAAGAAGATAAAAATGAGCATAATATAGAGATTGAAAAAACTCAAAGCAAAAATATAGTTCTTCTAGTCTCCTCTGAGACTTTCATAGCAGAGTAAATCAGAACCATTAGGAATGTGAAGGTAAATGGAGAATAGGTATCAGTATTAGCAACCTTTGCACTGCAAGAGCTTTCAAAGTAGTGATCCAGGAAAAGTGTGATACCACTGTAAATGAACAGCCATTAGTGTAGGCAACTACCTAGATGGAGAGGAATTCAGGTTGACGGTGGAGAAGCAGGTAATGTTCGGAATGGCTAATGAAAGACATTTTAAGAGAAATGGGCTTTCAGAGCAGAGATTTCTGTTTCTAAGATAGCCTCAAAAATATAAAAAATTGTGTTCTGTCATCAGGCTCCCTGTGTTTTGCTCTAGCAGCTGCAAGCTCCAAGGAAGCATGAGTACCCTAACAGTGCAACATTATTACATTACATGATAATTGTGAAAGAAGTGACATGGTTGGTTTTAATGCACATATTTACAAAGACAGAAATGTAGAAAATACATGCTAGTCTTTTTTTCCCAGAAAAAGTACTCCAGAGGAAGACAAGAAGCAATGGAGACACTTCAATGAAGTTTAAACAAATAATACAAACAAATAAAATAAACAATAAACAAATAGAAACAAATAAAAATCTATAACAAAGGCAATTTTAATCCTAACAAGTACAAAGAAACATGATCTCCGCTTATTTCCCGTATCACAAGAGTATTGTCTTCAGTCATTTGAATGTAAGAGTTTATTTCACTGTACATCTCCCTGCATGTATATGGTTTCATAATACCTTGTATTTACTCTGAAAATAAAGCAATGTAAAAGTCTTAAATAAGGTACTTGTTCATCATATTTGTTTTCAATATGTTCTTCTCTATAACATTATAGACAGTTTATTAGAGTTGGAAGTTGTCTTCAAAAGTCATTCGTTCCAACCTTCCTGCTCAAGCAGGATGCAGATTATTGAAAAGCATGACCACTTAAAGCCTAAATCAAACTACACAAAAACTCAACAACACAGGTCTTAAACATCTGCAGAGATAGGGACTCCACAACCTCCCTGGGCAACCCGTTGCAGTATTGAGAAACCCTTACTGTAAAGAAGTTTTTCTCTCATATTAAGATGAAACTTTCTGTGTTCAAACTTGCATCCATTAAGCCTTGTCCTGTCTGAACCAATTTAAAAGATAGTATTCCTTTCTTCTTAACACCCAGCCCTCATGGATTTATAGACAGTAATTAAATCCCCTCATAGCCTTCTTTTGTCCAAACTAAACAGTCACTGCTTTCTCAGTCTCTCTTCATAAGGCTATTGTTCCAAACCCCAAATCATCCTCGTAGCTTTGCATTGATCTCTCTCAATTAATTCTCTATCCCTCTTGAACTGGGGAGTTTTGTCTACTAGAATTCAATTAAACAGGCATGCCTTATACTTCTGTGAATCAAGAAAAAAAGATTTACAGATGTGGAACATTGCTTCTCTTTATCTACATCTTTAGCATCCAGGAACCTAAACTTCCCCCATTCAAAATATGCATTGGGCATTCAGGATGAGACAATAAAATATGTTTAAAAGATGTAGATATAATTCTTATGCCTTCAACAAATGTGCCCGCACAGCCTTCAGGAATTAACTAAACTTCCATGCAAGTTTACATACTCTTACCCATGCAGTGAGACAGACTGTCTGCTGACTAAGAACCATTCATTTAAATTCTTTGCAAGGCAAATTAAATGAATGTACTAATAAATGGGAGGGAATAAAGAGTTAACAAAATCTGAGAAAGAACAAAATGCAGAGCATACTTATGCCAGTACATATATCAATTGCAGGTTAATTACTTGGTCCAGTTCTGACAGTCTCTGAAAGTAAACTATATTATCATAATTGTAAAGGGCTGTAACTGGGAGGAGGAGCTGGGATGGCTATTGCCGTAGAATTAGTTCCATGCAAATAGTTGTACAGAGTGATTATTTCCTCTTTTTGTTTGTCACAAAAGAGGTACATTGAAGTCTGAGTGGCACAGAGAAGGTGAGGAGAAATTAATTATTCCCTGTTTTTCAAAGAGTAGACAGGAGTGAAACCATATTGTCCAATGACACGTTGAAAACAAAAGATACACCTTCTTCAGCTCTGAAATTCATTATAACAAGACACTGTAGGCATGAAAAGTTTACACAGGTTTCAGCAATCGATTTGACAAATTCATGAAGGAGATTCAGAGAAACCTTTGTCTCAAGCACTTCAGACACAAGTTTTACAAGGATATATCAGGAGAAGCATAATGGTCTGTTTGCATTGCCCTTCGCTTTTTATTAGACATCCACTGATGACTAAGGGTCAATAATGTCAGGCAGAGTCTCTGGTAGAAGAGAAAAAAAAGAAAGAAGAAGAAACACTGTGATACCAGAAATGTGTTCCATTTTCATTTGTTTAGCTGTGAATCAGCTGCATTGTTATCTATTGAGAACTGACCTTGTGGGTCAATTTTTAGTCACCATCCAATGTAGAATTTTAATGTCACTTAACTAAGCTTCTGGTTGTTGAGGAGCAGCAAAGACCAGTAAATCAGAGATGACAGGGCAAACCCAGTTCAAGCTGTGCAAACCCAGCTCAGGCTGTGCAGTCTCAAAGGAGCACAGTGACATGGGATGTGGACGCAGCAGGCAGCTGTGTTTATCAGCAACTCCAAATATGGCAAGTGGTCCACAGACTCTCCACAGAGCCAAGCTGAAATCAAAGGAGATAAGGTCAGGGGCCTAAATGAAACATAATGTGACTCAATAAATCAGAGAGAAAGAACCAATGTCGATTTATCTGCTTCTTTAGATGGGGTAGCTGAGAAGCCATAGCATGGTGCTGGATCTCGGTTGTAGCTTATCTGTTTGGGTTTTCATGTTTGTGTGTTTCACTCTGTTTTATGTTTGTAAAAGAACAAAAGGCTAGTTCTCAGGTTTGCAGTATACATATTCAAGTATTTATCTTAACATCCTAAGAGTATAGATAGGTATGAAATCACAGTAACATTTAGCATTGATACATTTACTTGGCATTCAAAAATTAATCAAAAATGTAGTCTGCAAATATATGAAGGTATTAGTAAAAGCAACACTTCAAAGATTACTGACAGTGTAAATTTAATTTAACTTCTACAATGTTGAGAATGAGTTGCCTTACATCTAAACAGACCATAAAACACATTTTAAACTTGCAGGAAGGCATACATAATCTTTGTGAGAAGAGGAAATGAAAATCAAATTCTTGATTCTAGTTAAATTGAAACATCTTAGGTAAAGGTGACAGAATAGATAAAACATATTAAAAAATGCCATGTTGCCTGGGGCTTATTGATAAATGCTGCTTTATTAGGTTCAGCTATTCCTGAAGATATACGCATACAGCTTTAATTGATTTCCTTCAGCTTATATTTTGATAATCATTCAGAGTCAGTGCTTCCTGACATTTTATGCTACTGACTCGAATCAGTCTTATTGAACAGTCATAAAAATAGAGAATCACTGAATCATTCACACTGGAAGGGACCTTGAGAAGTCACCCAGTTCACTTGCCTGTTCAAAATAGAGTCAGAAAAGAGATTTAGTGATTTTTTTTCATGAATTGAAATACTCAAAGAACTCAGCTTCTCTGGGCAACCTATGTAGATGCTGACAGTGAAGTGTGCATGCATTTGTTTTTGTTTGAAGCATGTTGGTTTTGTAACCCCAGCTAGGAGGTCAGAATCCTTTCTATTTCTATTTATGTATGCTATTCCTTATTTTTTCACTGGATGCCTCCATAGAAAGCCTGGCTCTCTATCTTTGGACACATATTTGTAGGTATCAGAAGGCTGTTAGTTACTCTCCCCTTTAAGTTTTTTTGTATATAGATAAAAAACCCCAAAACACTCCCAGTAAAGCAGGATAACATTCCCTGATCTGTCCTGCTGAGTAGTCCTGCTAGCACGGGAGCTTTTGGCCATCTTTGCTGTTAAGGCACCTTTGGCTTAAGCTCAGCAGCACTGCCAGGTCTTTTTCAGCACAGAAGCTCCTCAGCCAGTCCACTGCAGCCTGCACTGCTGCTTAGGGCAACTGTGTGGGAGCCTGCACAGAGGGCTGCTGAATTACTAGTGGTAAATTGAAGGAGATCACTACAGCCAGAGACACGTACTAAGACTTGTGTAATCTTGATTTCAGAATTCAGAAGATAGAGGTTTTTTAAAAATGACTTTATACTTTTAATTCTTACTCCTTATTCAAATGAAACGAAGAGTCAACACAAACAGAAATACTTCCTAATTTTACCTCAGAACCCCTGAGATTATGCTTTTAAAGTAGCCACTTAAAGTTTTGTTGTTGTTGCTCTACTAAGTGGAATAAAATGGATGTCTGCACAGTGTAAGAATGATAGAGTCAAGAAAGATTATTGTGTAACAAGGTCTCAGGGAAACAAATGTCCCCCAGAATCTGTTGCTGAAATGTTATATCTAGCCAGGTAAAAAGAGAAATTTCTATCAACCCTGATATGAGTCATGATTCCAGTTCATCCCACCTCATAGGGCCTGCATCGACTCTAGCACAGTAAAATATTATCTTGGGAAGAAGCCAGTAAAGCTCTGTGTTTTGTCTAATGTTGATAGGGAAGGACTAGGCAACCTAACTTAACTATGTCCTCACATAATGAAAAGAAGCAGGACCTTGTAAAAAGGCAGCTATACTTCATAACAGCTTTCTGTAATGTAAAAGTCCTGTCCCTATCCCTGTCCTGAGTATGCCCTCTGACAACAGCAGGAACTCAAAGCTTAGGAGGAGAAGG
Source organism: Upupa epops (assembly GCA_013397515.1). Lineage (NCBI taxonomy): Eukaryota > Metazoa > Chordata > Aves > Bucerotiformes > Upupidae > Upupa > Upupa epops. The sequence continues at coordinate 163,108 of VZRI01006728.1, forward strand.
CTGAAAACAATTTTAGTTTAAAGAAAGAAACAGAACTGCCAGGAAAAGACACTAGTTTGAGGTCAAATTTTTCATGCAAAATCTCTTTTTTTTCCCTTGTAATAGCATTTTAAAGTATTTTTTATAAATATTGTTATCTGTAATAAAATACTTCTATACTAATTTAATATTTCATGCTTTAAAAGCACATTGAGTCACAATTTTATAGGTGATAACATCCAAGATAATGCTAGAAGAAAGCAAAAATATCAGTCATGAGAAAACATAAATAAGGTATGAATGAAATATTTCACTTGATGCTTTACCAGATAACTTTATATCGACATCCAAATTGTCTTTCAAGCAGCTAGACATTTTCCCAAATCCTTATATCTTTGTCAGCAGCTACCTATTACTACTTTTTAAGTCTGTATGACTAGAAAGACTGTGATGGCACAGCAGCTGCAGAGAAAGGTGACTGTAGTGACAGTGTTAATGGGATCGCTAATTTCTTGTAAAACCATAGCTTTAAGCTGCTGTGCTATTTCATGAGTCATTAGCTGGGTCAATGAAAGATCTTGAACAAAGCATATAAAATTGTTAGTAACTCAGTTGTTATTTAATTGTATTTCAGGAGCACCTACAAGCCACAATAAGCTGAGACCCAAATATTTGAGGCAAAAAATACACTTTCTCTTTGTAAAAGCCTAGATAATCAGACATCAGGACTTTACTTCCCCACTCTATGCCATGTCCCCTCTAGTCTGCTTTCTGAGATCCCACCTGCAGTACTGTGTCCCATGCTACAACAGTCAAAGGAGGCCATGGAAATGATCAGAGTGCTGAAACATCTCTGATGGGAGTAAAGGCAGAGAGAACGGGGGTTCTTCAGCCTGGAGAAGACTCCATTTTTGTGGCCTTTACTAAGGCCAGTAATGGCAGAACAAAGGAAAATGCTTTCAAATGCTGGAAGCCTCCTTGCTCTCATAAGGATCATATGATAAAGAAAAAAACATCTGTTTCAACAGTAGCAAAATGAAAGAAACCTTTTAGTACTCAAAGTAGTTAGCTTTCCTGACCACATGAGCTTTATACCCAAACCCAGGGGATCATATCCTGTATCTGACAGAATATCAAGAGACAGGAAGGGTCTTATTTATGTCTGTGCAGACTCTGGGACATGACAATATGTCCCTGAAGATCTCTACCTTTCTGCACATAATGACAATATTTGTGGTTAATTTCCTATGATAGAGAAGGACCCAGTTTGCCCACCAGTCCATGGACTACTACAGATACAGACCCAGCTACATGATGTAGCTCCTTTCCCACCCTTTCTTGAGTTGTCCACATAAAGACATGGATTGGTTATTCTTGTGGTATGTATATATTTATTGTCAGGAGTTTTGCCACTGATTATAAATAATCAGAATCTGTCAGTATTTTTGCCACTGATTATAAATAAAAGCTCAACTTGGACAGCTAAGGTGTCTAAAGCTGGGGGACATGATCTCTTATAAAAGGAGCACTGTTTTTTCTTATGGGTGCAGTTACTTGTTAGTATGTGCCCAGTTGCTCTTAAATGCACAGTTAGCCCACAGAGATCTCCTAATTCTTTTGGAAATGGCAGCAGTTACAGCAACAGACTAGGAAATAATTGATCTTGTCTATAGACAAAACCTCCAAATCTTTAGAGCCTTTGCAGTCACATCCCTTCCAATTAAGCTTTCCACAGAAATGGGCAGAAAGCCAGGCCAGATCAGCCATACTCTGCTCTCAGCAAGAAATGTCACTTAGGTAGAACAGCACTCATGGGTTCTTTTGCATCTTTTAAATCTGTACAGTGTAATGTACTTGCACAGCACATCACAGCAAGTGTGACAAGCATGCATATCTTAAGGCAATGTCCATATACAGAGATGAGCCCAACATCCTTGCCAAACACAGACAGAAAGCTTTATTCTGGCGATGGCTTATTGTTGGATCTTTGAAGGTTTTAATCTTACATCATATATATCTGTATAGACATAAGCCTGATGGTACCATGCAAGTACATTGACAGAGCCTCTCTTCTAATAATGGATCATTTCTAGATTCTATGTGTATTTTGAGTTTATCTTTCAAAGACTGTGGTTTAGGTCTTCAAAGATAAGATGTGATGTTTTCATTGTATAGTGTGCTATAAATGTCAATAAATCTGTGTAGCACATTGTAGAAACGGTGAAGTGAGGAAGACACATACATGCTGCTCAGTCTCAAAGTAAATATGAAAAAATATGAAGGAATGTAAAGATGCAGCATGAATTTGCACTGCTGAAAAATAGATGTTCTCATAAAGAAAACCAAAACACAACCCAGAAATAAACAGAATGAACAAATCACAAGAGACTGAAATTTTCCGTACTTTGATTTATTTTTTAATTAGTTTTTTTAAGACTCAAGGTGTTCAAGACAGCCTTTTTACCGCTGAATGTAGTGGTTTGAGTGCTGAAGATCTTTGCTTCATGGTGCATTTCTAACTTTATTTGACCCCAGTTTCTCATTGAATCCAGTGGGATGACAGAAACTACAAACTAAGAAGTTTAGAGCTAGGTCATTCTGCTCTTCTCAGCTCTGCACTGACATCCTTTCTTCCCTTTTGGATAACTTCAGCATTTGCCACCATTTGCCTCCTGAAACAATATGTTAATATCTCGATCTGTGTTACACTGATCTATCGAACTCATCTTAATACATGTTTCAAAAGTAATCTATACTGAATTGTTTCCAAGCTCTTTTTAAGCATTGCAACCATCGTTGCTAGGCTTAGACTGTACCAGCAGCAGGTCCATCTTGGAGCCATCTGGCATTTGTATTATCCAACTCAAGGGAAGCTTCTAACATCTTTGCACAGAAGCTACTACTGCAATGCTCCCAAAGGAGAAACCCTCGTACACTGGATAAACCAAGACCCTAAAACTATAGCCTAGATTACCTCTGTATACAGTCTAGATTAATTCTTTCTATTTACTCATTGCCTTCTGTTTGTTATCTAATTTCACATACAGAACTTGCATGCTTTACTTCTCGAACAACAGGTTTGTATTTTAGACATTGTCACTAAGAGCTGCATTTACTCATCTAGAGCTAATAAACATATATGGATGAGGATAACGATATTATAACATAAATACATATGTTTAAAGCTTTTGCATGGAGTATTTGGTCTTAAAACCCCATTTTTAAAAATCTGTTTGGGTCTCCAGTTTGTCTCCTCCCATCTACTGAATGTTTTAATTTATGAGAATTATTATTTCAGTGGAAACTCATTTGGCCCAAATTGTGCCATTTAAGATCATTACATTCCTATTTTGTCCAAATGATAAAGACAACTGGATTTTAAAATTTAAAGATCCCAAGCAGTATCTTTACACCAAGACTACTATTTTAGAATGATTAGTAAGTATTCCAGCAGAGCCTGTTTATATTAAATAATTGAACATACAGTCAGACCACAAGAGAGAATGAGAAACTGCAAACCTGATTGTACAACCTGTTGGCTGGTGTTCTCTTCTGGGAAATGGAAGAGTCAGGTTACATGTTTCTGCCTCAGAATCCAGTTAAATTATTTATACAAATAGAAATAACTGTATACTGAAAGGAGTTTACACTAGGATATCCGATATCTTGATGATTAGGGTACTCCCCCGGGATGCTGGGAGAACTCTTAATTCCTATGACAGTGAATATTTAATAATTTATACACAGTAAACCAAGAAAAACTCACAGCAGACTATCCAGAGCCTCAATGATTAGAACAATTATTTGCAGTTCAAACAGACCTGATTTCAATTCTCTGATCAAATCAGAACACCAAATCAGGAAGAACAAATGTTTGTAAACAGATCTCTCTCTCATAGACAAGTGCTTTGAATTCTGGACTCCTGCGTAAAATAGCATCTCTTTATCTGCAGGTTTTGTGAAGCAGAGATTTTGTGAAGCAAAACTTCCTTTGTGAGGAAGCTAACCTAGAATTTGATAATTATTTCCTAAGGAGGGTTCTTTATTGAGAATATAAAATACCAGGTGTTCTCAATACCTTTCTCAGAGTGCTTCCATTCCACTTGGCATTCTCAGGTAGCTTGTAGACATGAGCTTTTGTGAAACCTACTTGTAGGCACCAAGTTTTCTACACTATGCTTAACATGTCTGGCCTTCAGATTTTGAACCTGAGATTATAATAGACTACATTTTGCCTAAAGGTTGCAAATGTTAAAATTCAACCCCAGCCAATTTCTTTTGTATGCACAAAAGCAAAGCAAAATACTTCTATATAAGTGGCCTGTACATCCATATCACAGAAGAAGACTACTTCAACATGAGTAGCACTAGAGATTACTTTCAACTGCCTCCCCCCCAAATACATGTAACTTAAATCTGTTCTCTGTGCAATCATAAATAATTTATTTATAATAATTAAAAGCATTTTTTAGTGCTTATAAAAATAAAAGCTAGGCAATCTCTGCTTTTTCTGGAATCTCCTGGATCCTTTAATTTTTTTTTTTTATTTAGCCTTGATAAAATTGATTCATTTATACAGTATGATGCATCTACACGTATTAATTAGCATATAAGTTCAATAAAAGCACCACTGGCATTGTTAAGCATTGAAAAAACTATGAAAAATGCACTTTGACTAAGGGGGCCATGCATCTCTTTCTCTAGAGCACATTAGCTCTTCGCACTTCAAATTCATAGTATATATGAATCAAGAAGAGTCAGTTGAGAATATTGTACATAAATCCGCTTATTCCTTTTGGACACGTATAATACTTACAGACACACAAGGCATTTAATGATAAAAATTGGTAAGAAAAAAATGGAAAAGTAGTCACATAGCAAATTATTATTCTAAACTACCACTATCACAGTTATTGTAATAGATAGAATCATAACACAAATATACAATTTACATCATGACTTTATTGATTTCTATTAGGTTCATCTGAAGCTCCTAAGTGAAAGAAAAACTGTTAAGAAGCAGCTGCCAATTTTCATATCTCCCCTGAGCAATGAAATTATTCACTCAAGAACAATAGAAGTTATAATTTATCACTATGAAACAAGATGTATAATCTAAACTCTGCAGGACATAATTGCAGTAGTAATGACAGTAATAATAATACTTCACCAACAAAATGCATTTTCTATTTACAGCAGCAATACAATCTTTTATACTTGTTTATAGGAAAAAAAGAGCACTTTAACATAATAATTTTTTCTCTTTTACATATATACTGTTATGTCAGAAAAGTAAATTGTACATGTTCTTGCAAATTATACTGTCACACCATCTTCAAACTGCAGGCATACCATAGGCTTTGATCATCACAGAGGTAAAAAATGAAGCTGAAATACACAAATAATTAAATGTGCATACGATTTCAGCACGTGTTATATTCACAACCATTTTTAGAGGAAGTCATAGTAGGCTTAGAAGGATCTCTTTTATTGCTTTGACTGTGTGACCTCCTCTCCACACAGCAATGTTTTGGTGTTGAAGTGCTGGATGAAGCGTGGACATGGATGATAGCTTTTCTTTCTTGTGAGAATCTTCCAATATCCAGATTCTCGTGGGGGAGTGTACAGAAAAACACTCCCCTAGTTTGCCTTCCCAGAGGCAGGCAATTTTGAGAGAGAATCTGTATTAAATGGTGACAGGTGTTTTGCTTCAGGATTAAATGGTGACAGATGTTTTGTCTGAGGGAGAAAGTGGTCGAAGTGGCAGCACAGTATAAGAGACAGGCTGCTTACAGAAGTCTGTGGAATTATGTTGTTTATCTTGGTGTGGGCCTTTTGCTCTGTGGACAGCCTGTTGCTGATAGCGGACTTAATCGTATTCACGGTAGGTTTAGCGGGTAGTAGGTGATGGGTTTTCCTTTTGTTATAAGCTTTCTTATTATGTCTGGGCTTTATTTCTGGGAACTTCTGGCCAGAGGTAGTCTCCTTTTTGTCTATGGTTTTTAGTTATGTAATGAATGATGTAGACTTTGCACTGTGCAGATTCCAGTAATGAACTGTGCTTTCTGCTCATAGCTGTGTTCCTTGGGCTATGTTACAGCCTTTCTAGAGCAAGTGTCTGTTAGCTAGATAACTACTGACTGAAGGGTTGTATTTGGTTTGGATTGGATGGAGTTGAACTTTCCCGTAACATCTCTCACTTGTGCATTTGCATTGGTAGTTGGAGANAGAGTCAAGCTTTCCCATGACATCTCTCACTTTCTCCAACTACCAATGCAAATGCAGCGTCATAACACACTAGTGTTCTGGTTACTGTTGAGCAAGGCTCTGGTCTTTAGTTTTTTTTTCTTTCATAAAATTCTCCCAACAGTAGACTGAGGGGTGGGCTAGGCCACCTAACTGAAACTAACCAAAAGGATGTTCTGTCCTATGTGATGTCAGGTATAAATGCAAAGGGAGAAAAAGAAGGGGCAGACATTCATGAGTGGTATTTTGTCCTTTTGAGAAATCACTTACAAGTATTAGGGCCCTGCTTCCTAGGATGGCAGCTGAACATCTTCTGAGGTGCAGAGGATAATCTGTATTATTTGTCTTAACTTTTGTGTGCAGCTTTGGCTTTCTGCTTTAGTAAATGGTTGCTTTTACTCTCCAGGCTCTAGCTATGTTTTTTACTTCTCTGCCCATCAAAGAAGTATTTAGGAAGATAAAATTGCTTAATGACTTTTATTACAGAGTTCTGATGATTTTTGATGCAGTAGCCAAGATGTAGGACTAGTTTAGCTCTTTGTATATTAATGTTTATTAAGTGAATATAAATGGAAATTTGATTAGCTTTCAGTATAAAATGGGATCGCAAGTAAGCATTTGTATTTTATTTCACAATTCATCGTATGCATCAGTAACTTCTTTTAGTTTCAATGGTGTCTTGTAGCTGTGTATTAAGTACATTTCTGTAACTTACTTTCTCATCCTGATAATTTAAGAACTGCTACAAAGGGCAGTGGACTATAAAGACATTGTTTTCAGGTGTCTGTCATGTGTGCAGTATAAGTGTTGCTTGTCAATGTGAAAACTGACTCAAAACCAGCAGGAAACAGAATCTGTGATAAGAAACATTGTCAAGAATAAAGAAAAGCGGAAACAATTGACCAGTGCTTAATGAAAGTGGATGGAAAAAAACTGTCACAAGAAAACTACTCCTACTAAGGATAAAAAAAGAAACAGCTTTGTTTATCTTCATTTGGCCACCTATCTTAAAGGATAAGACCTAATGTTCACTGTAAGTAAAGAGAAAACATGAAGCCTTTTTAAAAACTTACTATATATGTAACATTAACTCCTGTTTTAGTGTCATCTGTCACAGACACACCCAAAAAACCCTATGCCATTTTAAAATTTAAATTTTTCACCTCTTAGCTGTCCAAACTTCATTATGATTATAGTTTTGAGGTTACAATTAATTACTAAGAGAGGTAAGTCACTTAGGCATAACCTGTTATTGCCTACAGCCAGTTTGCTATAAAGGTATCCCTTTTCTAAGGTAAAGTTCCAAACAGTGGCAATTATTAGAGCTAAAATCATTTAAAATTAAATTAGTGCTTCATATTACCTTCTTTCCTAAACTAGTAAAGGAAAAATGTTTTCTTTTTCTTCCATACAGAGTATAAACATTATCTCATTTATCAGTTGCTTAGTTATTTCTGAAACTGAGATATGAAGAAATACTTGCAATTTTGCTGGGTTTTTTTGGTCTATTATTTTGTGGCTACCAAAACTCAGTTGAAAACCCATAAAACTGAATTATGCAATTTTATAATCGAGCAGTTGCTACAGAATTAGCCTGCTAGCTTTTTGTTCTTGCTGGGGTTTTCTGAATTTTTTTAAAATGATATCCTGATATGGTATTAAGACAAACAGCATCTGAAATGGGCCATCTACGTACAAATACACATAAGGAATGATATCCTTGGAGAAGGGAGGCATTATTCTTGAATTATTCTTAAAATGTAATCTTTCTTGCATGGGAAAGAAACTGTCACTACCTGGGATTTATGATCTGGCTCTGAAGATTTTATAAGTAGACATACTTCCCTTGATCTACATCAAGTCCAAAACATAGATTAATCCCAACTTTTTCAACAAACCTTTAGGGCCTTGTTTCTAAAGGATTGCAAATTCAAATGAATCAGTGACATTCTTTTGCTTATTAAAAGCTATAACTGACTCAAAATACTTTGAGGTGCTGAATACATGACTATACCAAAGGAAATTTGAAGTGACAAGGCTTTTTCCACATACTCAGACTGTAGTATTAGATATTATCAAAACTCATTTAAAGTCACAATTAAAAAAAAATTAGTACTTCTTTAAAAACATCCACATTTGAGGTATAATTCAAAACCAAAAGCTAGAAAAGATGAACTTTTGAAGCTAGATACTTTCTACGCTTAATGTCACTAAGTGATTCTGTGCTCCCTCAAAAGGCTACTTTCACAAGATATTTCATTGTACCAGAAACAACACTGGAAACACATAGGTTTAGGACAATGTGAATCATCCTTTAGAGAGTCTTTGTTACTCCATCTGCTTTGGAAAGATGCCACATGTGTAGCTGACACAATAATTCAAGGGCTAAAGATGAGTTCTATTTCTAGTCTTCTGCTATCCATTAGAATCTGAACCTGAAATGTCAGTAGTATTTTAGGCCATAGGCACATATGTGAGTAAAACCTCAGTAACTGACCTGGTTTGAATTTACGTTCTATCTGGTTGAATCAGGAGTGGACTTAGATTTAACATGTAAGCATTAACATTACAATGTTAATAACAACTACTGACACTTCAACATGCAAATTACTTTTCCATATTTTGAACCTGCTCTGGCGTGGGGATTGGGCTGGGTGATCTTTCAAGGTTGCCTCCAATCTGAAATGTTTTGTTCTGTGAGATGGTCTAGGTGTCCTGTTGCTGCAGGGTGATTGGAGTGGGTGGTCTTTTGAGGTCCCTTCCGATCCCTGGTGATTCTGTGATCATTCTGTTACTGAAGAAATTCTGTTTCAGATTCTGAATCAGATTTAATTGTTCATTTACTCATGTTTGGTAACTGCTGCTAGAAAATATTTTATCAGGTTGTTGATTTCTTTTTTAGAAAATGTTAATTGTTTAAATTACTTCGGCTTTATTTCAAAATGATAATACAATTAATATGGCAAGTTATAGTCTTCTGACAGTAATGGGTGCAAACTGATTTCTTGTTTTGTTCCTGAAAGGCATCTCCACACTTTTCTTCAGAAGGATCAAGAAATTCACTGAATTCTTTCTGGACACTGTGCTGTAAAAGCTTTCTTTTATAAAAAAACAACACAGTTCTCAGTTTTCCTAAGTCATAAAGTACTCTTACAGGTTTATTCTGACCTACTGTATAAAGGCGATTATATCTCACCCAGAAATTGCTGCACTCAGCCACCATCTTCTGCTTAGCTTTAGGGCACAGCTTTATGATATACAACCTAGATTTAATGGAAACATAATATGGTCTGGCTTAAAAAAAATCAAATGAAAGCAAACAAAAACCCCATAGTTATTTAACTTTAGACTGAACTTTAAAGATAGAATCATTTTACTCAGTAGAATGAATGGGACTTTCGCCACTGATTCCTATCATGTCCCACCTCTGGGAATTTAACAAGCTTTTACTGTGGCATGAAATAGGTCCAAGAAGCTGCTTTCCGCTTCCTTCCCTTATGTATAGCTAAGATATGCACTGATAATACTGGTGCCAAACTGTAATAATCACTGAGGTTTAGTCACAAAAATTGATTGCCTTTTAGTCTGCAGAAGAACTTTTGACTCCATATGACTTTGCTATAATGGTTGATTTACACAAAACTGTGGTTTTAATTCCCAATTAATCATGTATTGGGGTTTTTTTAGCAAGAAACATAGATGTATCTTCTCTATATTTTTTTCTGTCTTCCATTCAGCAAATATGGATTTTTTTTTTTCTACTACAGAGTTGGTAATGAACTGGGAACCAGCCTTTCTTCCTTTATTCAAGATGGTCTCTCACAGCATTCTCCTAGAGAAGCTGAATTTCTGACTTAGACAGGTGGCCTCTTCACTCAGTGAAAAACTGGCTGTGTGGGTGATCCCAGGAAGATGTATTGAATGGAGTTAAATCAAGTTAGCAACCAGCTACAAGCAGTGTTCCCCAGGGTTCAGTAGTGGGGTTAATCTTGTTTACTATTTTTATCAGTGATTTGGTTGGGGGGATTGAATGCACTCTTGGCAAGTTTGAAGATACCTAATTGGGCAGGTGTGTTGATCTGCTTGAAGGTAGAAAAGTTCTGCAGAGGGACCTAGAGATGCTGGATCATTGGGCTGAGGAATGTTCTATGAGGTGTAACAAGACCAAGTGCTGGGTCCTACAGTTTGGTTGCAACAGGGGAAGAGAGACTGGAGATCTACTCAGTGGGGAAGGACCTGCAGGTGTTGG
>VZRI01006728.1:174006-256746 GCA_013397515.1 Upupa epops
ACAAGGAGAAATGGTCTCAAGTTGCATCAGGGGGAGGTTTAGATTCGATATTGGGAAGAAGCTTTTTACTGAGAGGGTGGTTGGGCACTGGAACGGGCTGCCCAGGAAGGTGGTGGAGTCACCATCTGTCCTGGTTTGAAAATTACCAAATTTTCATGTATTTTTTTTTGGGGTGCTTTTATGCTGAAAAAGCATTTTATATTGAAGCTGAGGGAGCTTTTTAAGAGGAAATGGCCTCAAGTTGCTCCAGAGGAGGTTTAGATTGGATATTAGGACAAATCTTTTGACTGAAAGTGTACTCATATATTGGAACAGTCTGCTTGGGGAGGTGGTGGAGTCACCACCCCTAGAGGTGTTAAACATGTAGATGTGTCACTAGGAAACATGTATTCATGGTCATGATGGCACTGGGTCAATAGATGGACTTAGTTATTGGTCTCTCAGTCTTAATGATTCTATGATTTCTTCTATATAGTACATTAGCTTTGTAAAATTTTGTGCAGATAGGTGTAGGGCAGAATATTTTAATTACATTCAGGAAAAGGGATCTTAAAAAAACCCTTAGTGATAGAAAAAGACAGTCACTATTTTAAAATGTTTTTCCTTGGAACAGAATGATTCTATGCCTATATTAATCGTTAATACTTTAATATTGTTGCCTTCCACTCTATTGTCTTTACACTGGCTATTATTTAGAATTGAGTATGTTTATTTCCTGCACAACTATGAGCATATATTTGTACTCTACTGCAAACAATTATCAACTGAACATATATCGTTAACTCTGATTACTTTGCTAACTCGGATGCTATTAGCAAAACATCCTAGACAGTCTGAAACCAGTGAAGGGCAACTGTTCAACCTACATAAGAAATGCTGAATCCCAATCTGTCATAGAATGTAGATAGAGGTATCCTTGCTGGCTATTTTACATCTTCTATTATATGTCTACTCCAAACTTGCTACTTGTCAAGGACAAGCAGGTAATATGAGCAAGAAATAATAGCTGCTTACTAGTGCAGGAACTCTCATGATTTCTGTGGTACTATAGAATCACAGTACTATCTTCAGGAATCAACGTTAAGTGTTCTGGGTTTGGAACAAATTTTGGAGACAGAGAGTCTTGGTTAGGAATTCCCTTCCCTCTGATCTATGTGATAAAGGTTCAACATCTGGAATGCAAGTGAAAAATAAATAACTTTATAAATAAGGGTCATTAAATAGCAATGCTAACAAAACAAAGGTTATTCTCCTTCCCAAATTCCATACCCTATACCAAAAACCCACTGTCCCCCAAAATCTGAAAGGATCAATGTCAAATACCAGGGGGAGGCAGCAGGAGGTAGAGTCCTGGAGCCTGGACTATATCTGTGGGGGAAAAGCAGCTGCAGCGAAGCGGTAGTGAAAAAGCCACGAAACAGCTTTCACAGGGACCAGCTCCCACAGCAGGGTCTGGGAAAGGGAAACTCCAGAGAGAAGCAGCAGTAAGTTTGCAGATCCAGGGGAGGGAAAGGCAGAAGAGGGTCCAGAAGCAACAAAATGCAAAAGCAAAGAGCAGTACCTGAAGAAGACTCAACCAGTCCCCAAAAAGCCCCTTGAAATTGGCAAACCCAATCCCACAGCTGATTTCCTGCTCAACGTAATAACCACTCACAGAGCTGAACTCCTACTCAAAAATAACTTGCAATCATAACTTGAGGAAAATCTCCTTCTCAAAAATAAAGTAAAAAATAAACCTAAAAATTTTTTCCTGCTTCCCTGGGAGGCCTTCCCCATCCACCTTCCATTCCCTCCCTCGTGCGGCTTTGTCACACTCAGTGGTGGCACTTAACTTATCTTTACAACACTGGAAAGGAGAAGGGAACAGACACAGTGACACAAACTGGGGTTTTTTTTTCTCTCTATCTCATGGCATTAAAAAAAGTTAATGTTGTCTAATACTTAATGTGGAAAAAACACTTTCCAGAAAGAGGAGAATTCTGTAAAAAAAATAAGATTAAGTCTGAATACATTTGGATGTCTTATATATTCACCAGTAGAACTTAAAAGTAGCCTCAGAATATCAAAAGTAATTGCTGCCTACATGACTCTAATAGTAAATAGAGTCAAAGGCTAACAGGTCTAAATGCAGCAAAGAAGCTTCACACAGTAATGCAAAACTAATGTGTGTTTAACACTATTCTGCCATTTAATGCTATTAAATGACAGTATTATCTGAAAAATTGTTTGTTTGCTGGCATAGGCACGAAAGTTCTCACCCAGCTCCATGTTGTTTAGTATTTAAGAAATATTAAAAATTCATTATGAAAAAAAAATAAGCAGGCTCTTTCAGCTGTTTTCTTCAAGAATTTAGTATAAATATTGGAAAGTACTGTAAGAGTTTCCAGTGCAATAAGCTCAATATTCATTTTAACACAGCAGAAAGAGTTATTAACGTTTTGTATTTACTACTGTGTATCTCCTTTATTTTCCATTAGCAGCTCCCCTGATTAACAATAATTGCATAGTTAATCAGGAGAACAAGTCCATAGAGAAATATACATTACATGATCTAAATTAATGTGTACACAGGAAACATTTATAAATAAAGTTAACTGTGAATGACATTGGATAACAAGCTTTTGCTTAATAGTAGATAGAAAATAGGTTATGAGTACTGGATACCTGTTCTAACATGTATAGGCTTACTTGCCTGTGACTGTGATATTTCAAAAAGCAAATTATAATATCAGAAAAATGAGATCAGATCCCAGTTCTCTGTTAGTGTCACTAACAAGACTTCACTCATTTTGAGAAGGGTTTTATATTTTATCAAATATTGTAACAAACCAGTGAAGAGTCAATCATCCTTTTTAAACTACCTGTCATAGAGGTAAAGGTAAGTATTGGTCTGAAGACGTGTGATTCAGATTTTATAAGGGAGGAGCTTGATCTATACAATTCTTGTCTCCTGATTAAAGGGAGTTTATAGGTGATTTAGAAAATGTCATTCAGAGATCCTATATGCTGAGGCAGCAATGGCACAAAGCTTGCCAAAAGAGAAGATGTCTAACACAGTATTTGTTCAGGAATACAGAAGTATCCTTTGAACAAGAGAGAAGGCACCCTTTTCCTAAAGCTGATTGACAGTGCAGGTACTTTGCAGTGATGAAAGTTTACATGAAAAACCTTACCTTTTAAGAAAAGGTCAAAGCACCAGTTTATTTAACCAGAGAAAAGAAGGCAAATATCCACCTCTTTCACTGCAAATGCAATTCTATGTACAAAGTAATATGGTGTTCATGAAAATAGAACTGAAAAATGAGAGAATTGTGAAGCTGGAGACTTGCAATCACCCTCATCTTCACTTTTGACATCTCCAGTTTTGTCATGTAAATAAAAAGCCATATATTCCAATGTCAATCCCATGGTTTTCCTAGCACGAGAAACTGGTTTTCTTCCATGAATGAAGAATCTGTAATGATTATACTATTCCATGAAGCATGAGGGTCACATGCAGCCCTCCTTTACATCCCTGCCATAGTACATTATCCAGTGTAACAAGAGCAGAGTCATAGCTGCCCCTGCATGCCAGCACTATTTCTAGCACTGTGTGCTTGTATGTGTGCATATGTGACTACCTGGTTTTTTACTTCTGGAAAAAGGGGTGGAGATTGCAAATTTAATTATCTATCTTGTTTCAATAGAAGAGAGAAATTAAATGGAAAATACTTACTTTCATTGGCTAATCTCCAATAAGGAGTGGAGCAGCTCCCACATTACTGACAAAGTATAAGAAAAGGATGCAGTAGGAAAGATGGAGGGACATTGACCTTTTAACTGCTCTCAGGAATAGAATCTAAAGCAATTTTCTGCATTGAAATGAGACGTGTCTTAAGAAGTGACTGACAGATCATTTTACTGAATTCAAATATATTTATTACGCCTGAATTGTATTATAAGTACAAATTCTGTATTCCCAGTGATGTCTAACAGAGTTGGTGACATAAACAGTGGCATTGAGCATACCCTCAGCAAGGGTACATCGATCTGTGTGGTGTGGTTGACGTGCTGGAGAGAAGTGAGGCTGGAGAACTGCACCCATGAAAATTTCATGAGGTTTAACAAGTCTAAATCTGGGGTCCTACATCTGAGTTGAGGTAATCCCATAGTCCCAAGCACAAATACATGCTGAGTAGTGAATGGTTTGAGAACAGCCCTGAAGAGAAGGATTAGGTGGTGTTAGTAGGTGAGAAGCTCAGTATGAGCTGTTAATATGTGAGTCCAGCTCAGAAGGCCAAAGGTACCCTGGACTGCATCAAAAGAAGTGTCAAGGGAGGTGATTCTCCTCCTCTGCTCTGTTTGTGTGACACCTTACCGAGTACTGCATTCATCTAGAGTCCCCAGTATAAGGAGGACATGGAACTGTTGAAGTGTGTCCAGAGAATGGCCACAAAGATTATCAGAAGGCTAAACATTTTATCCCATGAGGACAGGTGGAGGAAATTTGGGTTTCTTCAGCCTGGAGATGAGAAGCCTCCAGGAGGACCTTTCAGTACCTGAAGAAGCCTTACAAGGGACTTTTTATGGTGGATTAGTGATAGGACAACAGGGAATGGTTTCAAGCAAAAGAAGGTAGAATTAGATTGGATTTTAGGAAGAAATTCCTCACTGTGAGGACACTGGAACAGGTTGTCTGAGAAGGTTGTGGATGAACCTCTCTGGAAGTGTTCAGGTACAGGTTGGATGTGGCAATGGGCAATCTGGTCTGATGTGAAGTGTACCTCTCCATGGCAAGGGGATGGGAATGGGGGGACTGAAGTCCCTTCCAACACAAACCATTCTAAGAGTAAGACAGCCTGTGATTTATACTCGCAGCTGAAAGAACATATTCCTACTTTACAGTAATTAAAAGAATTGTAGTGATGTCATTTAATTGGTGGGGAGCTGAGACACAAATAGATTCAAGATGCATATCTGCTCCAGTGCCTTCAATTTCTATATGACTATGACCAACCATCCTTCACTGTGAAATAAAAATCCATTTAAAAAAATTTTTATTGAAACTTTTCATGCTTTTACTCATAATTATAACTTTAAAAATGTTCTTAATCATTGAGAGATAATTATAAAAAAATTAAAGCAAGCATAAGCAGACTTGGAAGCCTTCCAGTGGTGTTTGCATACCAGGCATACCAGCTTTCATGGATTTTTCCCTTAAATGAAATTCCGAATCCTTGCCTTGTTTTCAAGATTTGTGTGAAGACAATATAAAGAGGTGAGGTATAAAGACAAACCTTAAGGTTTTTAGGACAACGTGATTTATTGGCTTCTGGAAGAAATCCTAAAAATAATGAAAGGTAAAAGGAATGAAAAATAAGAAGCCTGTAAAAAATGTTCTCGAAGCCAATGTAAGAAAATGTTACTTGTCTTGCTGTGAAGAACTTTCCTGTGCAACTAGATGAATTTTCTGAAATGAGTAACCATTACACTCAAACATGAATGGCTAGTTTTTAATTTTTTGAAATGAAAGGCAAACATAAGTTATAAATTGCACAATTATGTCTATTAAAAATGCAAACTAATATTTGAGTTTCTGTGAGCATGTATTGGTTTTGTTAGATTTTGACAATTACATGGAAGATTATTAGTCAACTTTGAATCACCTTTTAACTTAGGTATCCCTTTCTTTTTAAATTGAAGCTTTTTTGTGTGAAGCAAAAATACACCTTTATTTTGTTTTATGTTGGCCTACATAGTTATTTTGCTAATGCTCTGAAACCACTGGTAGCTGACACAAGATACTATTCTATTAAACAGTTATGAGACCACTTTGTGGGTATTCTTACCAGTGTTTTGGGTTTTTTTCCTGTTTTGGAGGCAAGGACAAATTTTATATTTGTATTTTTTTTCTGTTTAAAGTTTTGTTAAATAGGATGTAATGCAAACAATTTTCAAACACTAAGCTGTGAAATTATTCATATGTATAAAAATACATAAATACTTCAGTCAATATGAGTGACCTATGCATAACTGTACACATGTTATAGCTTCACCGTTCCATTGCTCTTACCTACGAAAATACTCATCTGTCATTCCCTTTGAACATCTCTGTGAAATTGAATATATAAATATTTAGTATTGTTTGGGTTATGACACATCTATTTTAAGAATCATTGCATGATCCTATATTAGACAGTTCATAAAATTAGCCTCTGGTTTAATCCTCATTTTTACTTTAAGCACGTGTGATGTACCATCTTATGAAATGGAAAGACTGGAAGTTGCACGCTATTTACATATTTGGTTCACAGAATCATGATCACTGTCTTTAACAGCAACAAATACTCGTAGGAGGAATTAATCTTTAACATCTCTTTAGTAGGGTCTCCCACAACTATGAAAAACAGCAAGTAGAGAATTAGCTTACACACAGAAGATGAGGCTATCACATTGCAATCAGCCAGTCAAAGGCATTCACAACGATTCAAATGACAGGATTTTGCTGAAGTGTTCATAAATCCTCCTATGCTCTTTTGGCTTTCTGAAAAATCATTGCATTAATTTTTGACTTGACAAGTTCCAGTGTAAATTGCAGTTTACAAGAAAAATGCTATACATATATTTTTATCCCTTTTGACATGTGGAGAATAAAACAGACTATCAGTTGAGTTTCTAGCAGATAATTTATTGTTGCCGGCGGGGGCCTGGGAAGCCCGTGCCTCAATGACCATGCACCCTCAACCTTGCTGAAGGATCAGCTTATATAGTGGGAAGCATTATATATACACGTGACATTGTACAACCCCTCATATAATATTCATAAGCCTGGCACCGCCTTCCCTGCTCTTGATGTAAGTTAGGTCTCCTCCCATCTGGGCTTGAGCAGTTTCTTGTGGTAAGGGTCTGCAGGGGTCTAGGTGATGATAGTATTAACCTCTGTCACTGTAAATTTTTCACCTGGTTGTTCTGTGCAGACTCGGTAGTTGTTTTCAGTGAGTTGGTTTTGAACCTTTCCTCCACCAGCACATTCTTGTCCTAGTCACCCCCTTATCTAGGAATGTACATTTCACTTTGTCTTGTTGGTGCAAATTTCTCCAAACAGGATTCCTTATTTAGCTGCGTGCTAGAAGCCGTTTCTCTGTCAAAGACAAATAGCTTACTAGGATTTCACTAACAAAAACCTCTAAAAGCAGTTACATAGGTCATCACTGGTCACCCCTTCAATCCCCACCTTTTCTACACCGAGGGCTTTTACTCCGTTATTATTCTTTAATATGTTTCCATATGCTCTGCACAGGATAACTAAGGTTTGCAAGCGTTCTAATTGTCCTACAGTTCCAGAGAGTGCAAGTGCTAATGATACTAACACTAAGACTACAATTGGGTGGTACATCATATTTACAATTCCGGCTGCAGTTGGGGAATATCCAGAAAGTTGGATCTGTTGTTGATCAGATTTTACTCTTTCAAACACTTTCCTATATTTCTTCCATATTATGTCATCATGACTTCTGTTGCACAATCATNTCTGCAGGGGTCTAGGTGATGATAGTATTAACCTCTGTCACTGTAAATTTTTCACCTGGTTGTTCTGTGCAGACTCGGTAGTTGTTTTCAGTGAGTTGTTTTTGAACCTTTCCTCCACCAGCACATTCTTGTCCTAGTCACCCCCTTATCTAGGAATGTACATTTCACTTTGTCTTGTTGGTGCAAATTTCTCCAAACAGGATTCCTTGTTTAGCTGCGTGCTAGAAGCCGTTTCTCTGTCAAAGACAAATAGCTTACTAGGATTTCACTAACAAAAAGCTCTAAAAGCAGTTACATAGGTCATCACTGGTCACCCCTTCAATCCCCACCTTTTCTACACCGAGGGCTTTTACTCCGTTATTATTCTTTAATATGTTTCCATATGCTCTGCACAGGATAACTAAGGTTTGCAAGCGTTCTAATTGTCCTACAGTTCCAGAGNAGTCCTGTCTGGTTAGATCTCAAAGTGACAAACTGCTTGATCATGAACTAGGCAAGGATCTTGAGTGTCTATAGAGCTTCCTTCACAAATAAATCCTTGTTTGCCCTGAACAATTCATGACTATAAGTTTACTGTTTGCCACTCGTCACCGATCTTTCAAGCCCATGTCCTATATTCTGAGGGGAATATTATGATCTCATTGTAGTTTATGCCTAGAGGAAAGATAGGGTGGATTTCTGAACCAGTCTCATTTAGACTACCTATTCCAGTTCCCAAAAATCCAGATAAATCTCTTCTCATTCTATCCCCAGTAAGTGTACGTTTCTCCAATCAAGTTGTCCAGCCTTTGAAAACCATCTTCAAAAAAGGGTTTGCAACAGGGATGGATATCAGAGATATTAGCCTGCACAGGAATTTTTATTTGTTTTTGGGAGCATTCTGGGTTAAACGTCTGTTGTCCTGTTTTTCTAATCACATATGGGCCGATCTCATACATTTTTGGAATGGGTGAGATACCTGTAGGTGGGACAATTGGGGTTGACACTGCTGTAGATGGCCCAACATGTATTTGAATTTGGAATAACAGCCCATACACAACATCCGTATCCCCATCGTCCCCTAGGATGTGAGCAAATGTGTTTAGTAACCATTCACAGCTGATTATGCTAGGTCCTCCTAATGTAAACATTATTGTAAATATCTCTGATTGGAGGCACCCAGCTTTGGTTACACCATTCTTATCCTTATCCCATTTGGATGATACCGTACTTGCAAAATGCTCACACCCATTATTTTGTGCTGTTACAAGTCTTCTACCATCCCCCCCTATTCCTTTGATCTTTGCTGTAGCATTCTGTCTTGATTTGCTGATCTATTTTCCCATACAGTATCTCTTTCGCAATTTGACTATCTCACTATTCCCTTTCAAACGTGTAGTCCCTGACTGTTATTTTTATAACAAATGTTTTTACAACACTCAGTTGGAGACTGTAAGACAGAGCAGTATCCTATGTTTCTCTCCCTAAAAATATTATAAAAGCTGGTTCGGTTAAAGTAAAGTTATACCAGCATTCAGACTCGGGGCATGACTTGCTATGTATGACACCTTGGTCAGGGTCTCTACAGAGAATAATTTGAGTCCCTTCCAAAGATCGGAAGTTGTGATTGTCATTGTATATCTTACACCCAATTAGTATCCTATTCCCTAATTTCCCTTCCAGTCGGTCCATAGTATTTTCTGAATCCTGGCCCTACTGCTCCTTGTAATGTGTGTTGCCTTCAAGGAGAAATACCTTAGCTGATTTTGTCTCTGAATTCATCTCCCCCATAATGCCAGTATGTTTCTGTTGGCTCATTTCCAAAGCCAATCATTAGGTCCTATGCTGTATACAAAGCAATATCATGGTGTAGATGCATTTACTTATCAACCACATCCTTCCTTCATCTAGGCTGGAGTTCTGAGGAAGTTGCTTCCTCTAGTTCCCAGAGTCACTTGGATGCATTCTCCACTTAAGTATGATGGATCCACAGCATCTGCTCACATGGGAATACAGCCAAAAAGACTTGGAGGAATCTGGTAACCTTAGGGCAGAAGCCCTCATGAGTTCCTTCTTTAGTTGTTGGAATGACTGTTTGGTTTCTTCATCCCAAATCAATAGAATATTAATTGAATTTATCATCTCATATAGGTCCCTTACCAGTAGTTCATAGTTGTAAATCCATAGTTGGCACCATCCCGCCATCCCTAGAAACGTACACAACTTCTTTATGGCCCATGGCCGAGGGATTTGGCAGATAGCCTCCTTCCTTGCAGATTCCAGGACTCATTCTCCAGTGGAGATCTCATATCACAGGTAGGTGACTTGTTGAACGATCTGAGCCTTTTGGGGAGGAACTCGATAACCAATTAGTCCTAGAAAGTTTAAGAGACCTACAGTCCACGTGCTCTCTGGTGTCAGTGGTTATTAGTATGCCATGAACGTACTGCAGTAAAAACACCTTGTCCTGGTGGACGCTCCCATCTCTCCAGGTCTCTGGCTAATTGGCTTCCAAAAATGGTAGGGCTGTTTTTAAATCCTTGAGGCAGGACTGTCCATGTTAACTGTATCTTTCGTCTGGAAATCACACAACCAGACCTCCATTGTACCTGCTCTTGCTCTAACTTAGCCCCTTTTCTACTACACCACAATGACAAGAACTCTTTTTCCAAAGTACAAGCAGAAAATTTCCTTTAGTGCTGGATTAGCTAAGTACCTTGGACTCACTGTACCCACAATTATATATGAAGTGGCAACCCACAGATTTGATTTTTAACCAGGCAAAGTGTGTGAGCAGCTGCTTTAAACACAGAATCTGAAGCACAGGGGGTCACAAAGGGTGTGTCACAACCATTAATTAATTAANCACAAAGGGTGTGTCATGACCATTAATTAATTAAATCTGACCCTCCAGTTTGCCTGGGCATTTTGTCTCCACCTTTTCACTTTAAACCATCTATATATCTTATCGCTCACAGTAGTTTCTTCAGTCATTAATCATTCATTTAATACTTCTCTCTTCATCTCTCTCTGGCTGTTCCCCTCGTGGGGGATACAAAACCACAGATTAATACTCCTCCCTCGCTTCGTAACTCAGGTTTTGTCTCTCTCACACAAGTATACAAGACCCAGCACACCAATACACAGATTTTAACACACAAAAAAAGTTTAACACACAGTCCAAAAGCAACACGCTATCCTTCCTGCAGCACATAACAACCATGTGATGTCCTCTCATATGTGATGTCACCTCCTTCATATTACAGATGCCAAAGACAGGGACTGGGAAAGGGATGATCCCCTCACTATAGATGATGAGCAGGTTAGAGACCACCTAAAGAATCTGAAGGTGAACAAGTCTATGAGAACAGATGGGATTCACCCACGGCTCCTGAAAGAGCTGGCAGATGAAGTTGCAAAGCCAGTGTCCATCCTATTTGAAAAAGTCATGGCATCCAGGTGAAGTTCCCACAGACTGGAAAGAAAGAAGCATAACTCCCATTTTCAAAAATAGAAGTAAAGAAGACCCAGGGAACTACAGGCCAGTCAGTCATCTTAGTGCCTCTCAGGATCATGGAGCAGATCCTCATGATGGCTCTGCTAAGGCAATCAGATAATAAAGGGAAGATTGGTAGCCAGCACAGCTTCACCAAGGGCAAGTCCTGCCTGACTAATTGGTAGCCTCTCATGATAGGGTCACAGCCTCAGTGGACAAAGGCACAGCAACAAACATCATCTACCTGGACCTGTGCAAAGCATTCAACGCTGTCCTGCAAAACAGTTTGATCTCTAAACTGGAATGATATGGGCAGTCTGCCCAAGGAGGTTGCGGCTGCCCAATTGCTGAAGGCCAGGTTGGCTGGGGCTCTGAATAACCTGATCTAGCGAATGCTGTGCCATGCCTATGCAGGAGGTGGTTGGAACTAGGTGATCTTTACAATCCCTTCAAACCCTGGCCATTCTATGACTATGGCTTTAAGACTTTTCAAGTTTTTAGACCTAAAATGTGTATTAAAATGGGTAAAAGTGGAAGCCAACAGAAGGAAAAATGAAATAAGGGAAAACTGAAATTTTTTAAGACTAAGCACGATTAATACTTTTTGGGTTTTGTGTTTTGCCCTTTACCTTAAGAGAAAAAACACACAGCAAATGGTTCCACTCTTTTCTTGGTTGTGTGACAAACTTAATATGAATAGTTCATGTTTATATTTTTGTTCCCAAAGTTGTGAGTCCATTCATCAAGCTAATGTCTTACAGAAAGATGATGTCTGGCAGTAATGTTTTTAAAGACCATAATGAGGAGTATATCATTAAGGGGGTTTGGGATGCCCACAAGTGCAAAAGGCTGAAATGTGCAAAGTTTTGTGAAAGAAAGGATCTATTTGTACCATGCTCATGCTTGAAGCACTCAGCGTGGGCCAAAGAGTACTCAACTCTCTGCTGGATTATCCCTGTCTAATAGAATGTTAAATAGGATGTAAAAAGGCATCACTAATCCACATCTCATCTAGCACATACAGTGTTCACAATAGCCAATAGTTATTGAATAGAATATTTTACTCTTTATTGAAGAAGAAAATACTGATTTATTTTACTTTGGATACTGTCTGTTATGTTTTTTCAACAGTAATAAGGCATTTGCAGTATAATTCTTTTACCATTAGCAACATTACAACAAATGCAGCAAAACTACCTCTTTTTTCTAATAAAGGAAGATAGAAAATAACTTAGTTCTTTTTAAAATATCATATAATGGGAAAAAAAAGTTAAATGCTATGACATGAGCTCTGAAACTGTAGCTTTGGCTACCAGATGGAAAGAATCTGATCTGGAAAGAATCCGTTGATATGTTTTGCAAATTCTGTATAAGCAGTGGTTAAGTCACTCAGTATTGAACTGTGTCAATGAGGCACTGCACTCAAGTTCTGATTTAGATAACACTGAATTCCAGTACCTTTGCATTCAAAGATTATCTGGGAAATGAGAATGCTATATGATCTTAAGGAATATGTAGTATTTGTTTAGTGTTTATTTGCAATACCAAAGTGGCTGCTAAGAGAAGATTTTGGTTTCACATTATTCTAATAAATAATGCTAACTTTGATCCTTATCAATCCTAAATATTTGAAAGAACTGAATCACAGTGCTCTGAATATCTTGAAAAATAAATCTATGCAACATATTAGATTAATTCAGAAAACTATTCCTCTATTTTATCCTTTTGAAGTTGTGAGATGGGGTATTTGTAATAATTTCATTGTCTCTTCCTCTACCTTCTGTGTTTTTCATTTTTGTGTTTATTGAATCAGAGAGCACTGACTGAAGTTTTACAGTGAGATAGTTTTAGTCTCAAACAGATGAAAGATATTTAATATAAACTTACTTTTTCTATCTTCCTTTATGGCTCAGTGATCAGAATAATTGAGCGTCATGAGCAGAAGGTGTCTGTATTCTTGTCTGTTAAAATTCCAGCTAGCGCAACATAATTCTTTTAGATTCTTTTGAATAATAGTAGTAATTGATGAATATTGTTTTTCAAATCTAGTAGTGGGAGAGCATCTATCCTGACATAGCTCTATAACAAGTAAACCCATACACATTTAGAAAGAAAAATGAGGGAAACATTCATTTTCAACAGAAACGCAGTAGAATCCCTATTAAGCAAAGTGGTTCTTTAGGAATTATGCTAGCAACATCTTCTGCAAAAAAATTATATTCAAGAAATGAGAAACACAAGTTTTACACTTCCTAGCTATGAAAGGTTGCTTCTTTTTAAAGAATAACAGACTGGAGTTTTGGAATATGAGAAGTGAAAATGCCTGGGATTAATGAAATTAATAAAAAGATGGTGTAATGATTATGTGTAGCAATATCTGAGACAATTGGAAATGACAATTAAAATGTTTGGGATAACAGATGCTTATGATTGAAAACAATCGATAACATGACTATGAGACAGCTGGCTTCATTAATTGAATAAATTAGCTAACTGACTAGGAACTTGCATCTGGCTAGATCAATTACAAATAACTGACTGAATTTAAGGAGAGTTGTGCTTCATTGGTTTAAATAAAATAAGCTTAGTAAAAGAATTAAAAAATCACAGATGGGTGTCTAATTACTAATAAAAACAACAAAAAAAAGTCTTGAGTGGTTAAATGGGAGGGAAAAAAGTTCAAACAGACATAAAAGAGATTGAGTATATTGAGTGCAGATACCTAAGAACTCTAGGGAAAGGGTCTGGTTAATTGAAATTATAGGATCAGAAAACAGTGGTGAGTATCTGTCTCATGTACATCTTTTGGTGTAGCTAGCTCCTCATCTACTGATTCAGGAAATCAGGTTTGGGAACATGTCAAAATCCAAAGCAGTGAAAGAAGTTTTTGAAACTCTGCTAGAATGCAAAAGTTAGAGTCAGGTATCAGCAACTTCTAACTGGAAAAACATGATCCACAAAACTGTGTGCAATGAAATGTCCACAGCCTAGGAGAATCTGAGTTAAGTGGGTTTACATTAGTGTTAAAAGTGTTCGACACAGGTAAACACAAGCACTGATCTCTGCTCAGAGGTGTCCTAGTTTGAGCTTGTATATACTTCAATAAAATTCAGAAATTAAGACCTTTGAGTGAACAAATTAAAGGATGTTCACTGGAAGAAATGTGAACATCCTTGATCTTGTCAAGTCAGACTTCTGCTGAAAAGAGGAGTGCAACATTCTATTCTCTGTAAGAGAGCAGCAGAAATTAACTAGGTTTGAATGAAAACAAGAAGCTATAGTTTTGAGCAGAATAGCTAGAAAAAGAAAGGCACTTATGTATAAATACTGAAAGGAGGAAAGGTTTTGATGCTTTTGAAGTTGTACTCTCCTTAATCCACTAATAAAACTTCAGAGAGTGTAGTGTTAACCACAGTGTGACATAAAGATAAGTAATGTCCATAAACTGTAAAGTTCCTTTAAGGAAATGTGAATGCCTGAATAATTCTCTATAGCCAGATTTCATTTAGCAGCTGTAAAGCAATACCAGTTCAGGCAATGGCAAGACTGCAACTATTGCTAATATGACCGGCTCGCACATTTGCCACTCTAGCACTTAATTCCCTACCGCCACACCTTTGATAGCTTGGAAACTTTAGTAATGTAACAATCACTTAGCAGCTAGGTAACATAAAGAAGATTAATTATTAGCATTAAATTCTTTCAGCTTGGCAAATGACCAATGCAAAGGTTAGGAAGTGTTTGTGTATCAGCTTATTGCCCTTATGAGTAGATAGTGCCTATGAAGTGTGAAAGTCTTCTCCTGACATTAATTAACCATTGTGATGGTTAACCAAGACGACTCCAGTGGGTAACTGGGATGGTTGGGTGCTGTATTTACCTAAGTCACTATTGGAACCGCAAAAGTTAGAATTATTAGGATCAGTTAAGATGGAGTATTGTCTGTAATTATACAGGAATAATTATTGGTGTAATTATGTGACTGCTAGTGTCTCTAAACCATCTAACAGGCCACTGAGTCTGCTGAAAGACATTTTTAATATGTGATGATAGGGCTTAGCCAGGTATAAAATCAAGAATAACAGGAAACTCATGTACCTTAGGACGAATTATAATATTGACACCAAACACATCTATGATAGTAGCACACCTGACTGGAGCTAGTGTAAAAACAAGGAAAATTCTAAGTGTGCATGCCTACAATAGCAGGTCTAAGGATAACAGGGAATTTTGGGGCCCTGACAAAATCGTGTTTTACCCCTGGAGTTGCAGGTGCTAAGGCCTTGGCTACACTTAATAAGCCTGGCTGTTGTTCAGCAAGACAGTCTAATACTACATCAAAGCATTAAGTCAGCTTTTAGTAGATACTAATTCTATCAGGCATGGCACACTACAAATATTTAAGGTAGATAATGGATTTAGGTGGTTCCACAGCCTGTTGAATGGTCGAGGCATAAGATGGTTATTAAGTCTTGTAAAGGTAGTTTTAGTAGGACTTGTTTTTATTTTGTATATTGTTGCTTTGCCATGTCCTTTACAATGCATACAGCAATTAATAGATTGGTCAGTTAAGGCTGTTTTAGCTGTAAAACAAAAAAGTTGAGATGAGGGGAAAGCTAGAGAAAATCAAATATCTGTCAAATTAACAGTACTTGCTAAACTGTGGGAAAAGTACAAGGTCATTTCAACCTGCTTGGAGATGCAATACGAATAAATAGAACAGGAGATAAGAAAGTTGAAGCAACTAAGATAATTGGGCTGGTTTGTAGAGAATTCTGGCAAAATAACATACTAGCCATAATGATGTAATGGAAATTTACAGTGGTATGGGGCTACAAGCTGAAGAGTATAAAAGGGAGGCTTTGCACACAATAAATTGTTTTCAGATGCATCTCTAGAGTTCATACCCTCAATCGCCACATTCCTCCAAATCATGTGCATCATTAGTTTAAAATACACATCTATTTACACAGGTTAATTATGCATATTCATCAGGTTTCTTAGAAAAGGCAGGGTTGTATAAATTTGCTCTAATAATTCATATACATATACTCTTCCCAGAGAGAGCATGAGTAGTAATGTCAGGAGGGTCTCTCAGCAGGGGTTTGGGGAATATCTCATAGTGAACTCTTTATTTTTGTTGCTGATGCATACAAAGAAATTGTGCTATAAGTCATCTGGCAAGCACAAGGCCACTGTTACTGCCTCGTTATCTTAGGTCCTAAGCTCAACAAGGCCAAAGCATTGCTCTGTCTCAGTTAAATGGTTAGTTTTCTGCAGCTGAGCTACATTTTGTAAATCCAGCATTGTCTCTCTGTAAATCCAGTGTTGTCTCCTAAAAACTACATAGTACTCCTAAAAGCTAAAAAACTTACATACAAAAAAGATGCTTGTTACATGACAAGATTCAAAACAGATGCTTGTTGTACAAGATTTGAATTCTTCTATATCAGAAGCATTAGTTGTTGGTCTAAAGTAACTTATTCCCTGCATTCTATCTGTTGTGATGCCTTTATTTTACCTATGTCTTCCGTGATTCACTATGAATAACGTGGTGGAGTGTAGTTCATCAATAAATACAGGGCAATAACAACTGTTCCATTTTAATTTTCCATGTGAAAGACTAAAACTGTATCATGTCTAAGTTTATGAGGGAGTGAGGTGATGGTTGGACAGCTTGTTCGTCTAATAATTTTATGATGTCGCTGTTTCTATGTGGAGCTCAAACATCCAGAAACTGGGGCACTTTGAAACCTGAATGACTTTTAAAAAGAATAAAAAGCAACATACTTATGGCTATACAATGCCTTTTAGATATGCACACATATAGTCGTAACAAATAAACTGTGCTGCTTTACTGCAATATTTTTAAAATTGTACAATCCTGTTTGTAAAGCTTAATAAAGAGATTTCAATAGGTGTAATCATTTCATATATTTAAATAGGAATTATTTCCACCTTGAAACATGTTTTTCCTCCAATTATCTAAATAAATAGTTGCAATTGAGAGTACAATTTTTATTTCAGCAATCATTTTGGGAAAGTGACTCATAATCTTCTTGTTTTTCTAGTATAAACAAGTAGCAGAGACTATCCTGGGTTGTATCCCCAGACCCTTGTTTCAGTTCTGTTAGTGTAGATGTCTGTAAAAAATAGCAAGCTGAGTCCTACAGAAAGTTGCAGACACCTAGCTGGAATGATAGGTACTGCAATTCTGTAATGAAGGATTCAACACAAAAAGACTTTGTCTTCTTCCCATGTTACTGACGATTTGGTGTTTAAATATCAGAATTACTTAATGTTCTCTGAGCGGGAATTTTTAGATGCACTAGTAGCATTAGATTCCCTTGGGATAACATTCTTAATTAAGTAAGGGTACTAAGAGATGCACCTTGAGGAGTCATATTTGAGTTAGTTTTCATACCTAGCTCTACCTGCATGTAACTATTTGCATGAAATTCAGTATGTGTGAAAATATTAATAACACTGTGAAATGGCCACGGGGGAGCTCTAAAGCTCTTCAACAATATATGTATTTGTAGCCTTTTTCTTTTGAATTGCTTTGTGTCCTTATAGGAACAGTATCAGATGCTTCTACTGGGACTAGTACACAAACTGGAATAGGATCTAGATAGTAAGACAAAAGTAAAGATGCAGAACAGTGCCATGATACAAAACACTAGATGCATAAGGGGTTTGCATAGCTCCAGGCATGTCTGGATATTAGTTTCTCCTGGTAATGACTGAAACAACATATATACCTGCCTTAGTTCTTTGAGAATCAATGCAAATTTTCCAAGGAAGAAAAGCAGAAATTATTTCTTTTGTTCTCAATCTAGTGACACTACATTTTTATAATTCAAATATTAAATATTGTATTTTAAATAAAATAAAGTGATTATTATCGTATAAAAAGGCTAAAAATTGAAGCCAGCAGTATGGTATGGATTTCCTCATTTTAAAATACAAATCAGATAATGAATTAATAATCTAATCTAAGATTTTAAAAAATTAAAGTCTCTAAAAGAACTATCTACAAAAGATAGTAGAATTTCTTTACAAGTTATACACAACTATTTCAAAATGCCTTTTAAGAATTTTCATCATGATAGAAACTGTGATTTGAATCACTTATAAAATTAATGACACAGACTTGTTGTGTAAACCAAGCTGAGTTCTATGGCACAGCAAATATGCTTGTATTTTAAGCTTCTTTTTTTTACTTTTCAATCAGTTGAAGAAGTACTTTATATACTCTCACAAATCATAACGTCCTTACATGTTTTCAGGAAGGATTCCTTCAAAGCTACAGTCCCTGTTAAGATCCGCTATTGGGGTTTCTATCTTTTTACATGCCATGTTATTGGGATGCACAAATGATTTCACTCTATCACTAGATATCTGTATCATGCTAATGTATTTTAACATGCAAAAAGTGGCCAACAAGCATACAGACTATTCTAGAATTCACTGCAACACCACTGGACGCTGCAGGCTACTTATCACTGTGCAGAGACAAAGGCTGTGATGATAACGTGAGAGATTTGATCCTCTTGATACATCTTTTTGAAATGCACTAGGTACTCTGATTCTAGGTCTTGCTTTCCAAATTGTTCATGTGAAGACATTAGTGATTATTATGCTTGCTAATGAAAAATTATAAGATGTATTTCAATGAGTCAGATAAGCAAGTTGAATTAAGAATAATGTATTCCTTATCTCTCTATATCTAATCACTGTTCAGTAACCATAGTTGATATGCAACAGACTTTTTATGAAGTCCTCATTTAATCTTTTGCTGATATAGCAAGACAAAGCTGAAATTATAACTATTGGTCTTAAAAAATTGTGTCAAGTTTTACATCTATTCTATAGAGTTTTGCATAAGTCATAACTAATGTAGTTTACAAAGTATCCAGGGACATGCCACAGGAAAGCAGAAGGTACTGTACAATTTGCATTAATGGAAGAGTCAACTTTCTCTGCAGAAAGCAGTGTACTTTGATTTAGATTAAATCATTATTTGCCATGACCTATATAACTTGATACATGCAGGTATCACAACCTTATTTGAATAAAATAGGAATTAAATTAAGAAAAGGTAGTAAATACAGTGTTTTGTTCATTGTCAATCAGTTAAATCTTTTAGTAATGAGATCTCTTTTTTCTTTTTACTAGATTTAGCGAACTGTTGAATCTGAGGATCTCGGAGTTTATAAGTCACTCTCAGCCCTTCAGTATCTGAAGATTAGATTTCCAATTTTATGCCTCTGACTTGGGATATAATTTCCTTCAACAGGAAGAAAAAGGTAACAAAAACCCCATTCCATACTTAGTGCTACTGCTCACTATGAACTTCCTGTGTTTAATCAGTGAAGATCGAAAACTGTTTACATGAATGCCACTTCTTTCCCAAATGTTTTAAAGCACATGGAGTCTCAAAGGAAGACTGTTTATTTAGAGAGCTACAAATGTAAAAGAAAATTTGATCCCTCACAAGCAATGTCAAGAACATTTGTCAAAATCACTATTCTTCACTCTGGTAGTGCAGAATAACAAATGCTTTTGCAATTATCGGAATCTGATGTGCTTTTTATGTTACTAAACTAATTTATGCATGGTACATTTTCCACCTTTTTTTCCCTTTTTCTTACTACTCTTACTATGACAAATTTTAAGTGTTTGCACAGTTATTTCATTTTTATTTAATATTCCAAGCTTTTAATACAATAATCCTAGTTTTAGACAATAAACCTAATGGATTCATACAGGGTAAATTCAAACAATAAATAAATATCATTAAGGATTTAGGCAGAAACATTATATCAGATGGAACAGATGGCATAAAACATCTTGAAGGCCCTGAAGTCCTTCAGGAACAGAAAATTATACTACCAAATATGCTTGAAAAGGCGCCTAAATGAATGAGAATCTTCATGTTGAAAAATACAAAAGTCATTGAGATAAATCAGACAACACAGAGTTTTCAAATTTCTTTTTTACATCTATGTTGGTATTCAATAGCATATTGAAGCGCAGAACATTTAAATATCACAAATTATCATCACTGAAGAGAAAACTAGTTGTTTTTATTTAACCACTGAAAACATATGCATGCATATAAAAATAAATCCACTTAAATACGCTATAGAATGCTAACATAGACGTCCTCTTTTTCTTCCACATACATTTTTGAACCTGACTTGCCTGTCGGACAACAGTGTTGTACAGTTACTATCACCAAAAAATTATTAAGGTGCTGTGATTTATCCTCTTTTCGTAGTTAGGCTTGACAGGGTAACAAGAGTCTTAACAGGAAAGACCATAATGGAAGTGTGCAAGGGATACCTTCGTCAAAGGACTTTTATCTACTCCTAATTTGTTACTATAGAACTTATTCAGTTTTGCTATTTGTCCTAGGAAACCAAATAAGGCAAACTTACCTTTCATAAAGTCATGCTGACTACCATTAATGAAGCACATTTTCAGTCTCCAACTTAATGATATAAATTTTAAATTATATTCAACTCTTACAAAGTGATATCAAAGGTTTGGCCTTTTACCTGTTTTCTCTCTTCTGTTACTGTTATTAAAAAAAAAAGGAAAATACAGCACCATATTTCCTACACTGACAGAATGAAAGTCATAAGTCACTGGGAAAAAAAGCATACAAAACTAGTCCCCATGTTGTGTGATACTTTCAGTTTTCAGACAAAATGGGTGTTCGTTAAAGTTGTGTCTCTTTGAGCTGACCATCCCAGATAATGTGGTCAAGACTCAATGACCTTGTGATTTCTTAGTTTTAATAAGAAACTGGAAACTGCAGCAACTCCAAGGAATTAAAAACTATTAAAACATGCTCAATCCTATAAAAAGGAAGAAGAGAATAAACTGGAAGAGAAGTTTGTTGATACTCCTCTGTAAAATAACAAAACTATCTTTTTCAGATTCTGCCAGTAAAGACTTAG
This sequence comes from Upupa epops, assembly GCA_013397515.1. Taxonomy (NCBI): domain Eukaryota; kingdom Metazoa; phylum Chordata; class Aves; order Bucerotiformes; family Upupidae; genus Upupa; species Upupa epops. The sequence continues at coordinate 194,959 of VZRI01006728.1, forward strand.
AGAGTGGAAATAAGGGTCCCCAGTTCAAAAGAGGCAGGGAACTTCTGCAGAAGTCCAATAAAGGGCTACAAGGAAGGCTAAGGGACTTTAACACCTCTCCTGTGAAGAAAGGCTGAGAGAACTGGGTCTGTTTAGTCTGGAGAAGGCTGAGAGAGAATCTTATTAATGTCTGTAAACATCTGAAGGATAGGTGTCAGGAAAAAGAGGACAGTCTCTTTTTAATGGTGCCACATGATAGGATGAGGGGCAACAGGTACAAGTTGGAGCACAGAAGGTTCCACCTCACATCAGGAAAAACTTCTTTACTGTGAGGGTGACTGAGACTGAGCAGACTACCCGATGAGGTTGAGAAGTCTCCTTTTGAGAATTTCAAAACGTGCTTGGATACAATCCTGTGTGACATGACCTAGGTGATCCTGTGTTTGATGGAGGGGTTGGACTAGATGATCTCCAGAGGTCCCTTCCAACCCCTAACATTCTGTGATTCTATAACTGACAGTTACCACTGTTTCATGAAGATAAATCTCATCACATAAAGATACTAGGTTTGTGACAGTGACTTTTGACAGTTACACACTCATAAGAGTAATTCCATTGCTTTGATGCACCTTTTTCTCCAAAGCATTTTAACCATACATAACATTTTGATTAATAAGATTACACTAGAGAAATAATCATTCACACATCAGAAGGATTGAAAATTATTTGACAAATCTCAAAATATAATTGTTACAGACGAAGTAATAATGAGCACGGTCATTTCAGCTGAGTCCCTTAGGGACTGGGTTTGATTCTGCACATTTTTAGACCTGTTACTATCTCAATAAACTGGAAGAATTTAAAAATTACAGTGACAACATGGTAACAGATATTGAGAAGGACAAGTTCCTAAAGCATACTGTGTAACCATTGACTTCACTGACGTTTGTGGGAATAGTTGGAAAGTAGAAATACAGTAGAAGCATATTACTACTTCTATCCTTCCTAAAATTAGAACTGTTATTGGAGGAGATTTGTATTATCTTACACTGAAGAGAAGAAATTTCTGAGGAGTTTGAATATTTATAGAGTATGTAGGACTGGAATTGGTTTTGCAGTCCTGGTAATCCTTTCTATCATTTTCCTCTGTGAATGAATGAGTATTCGTGTTAGCACTTCTCTACATGGGCCCCGGGAAGTATATGGTTACCCTTGATGTCATAGAATTTATAACATTCACAGCTCTGCACCTAGATGATGGGTATAGTCAAATCTTGTTTCATTATTTCAGCTACCTTCTTGTAGAAGTTAGGAATATTTTTCCTACCTTTTCTGCAGAACTGACATGAATTAATTTTTATTTTCTCTTTTCTTTTCTTTCCCCTTTGAAACATTATAGATTTGAGAACAAATTGACTATCCTAAAGCTCAGAGAGAGTAGACAACCCTGTCTTAAGCATTATATTTCCTTCATGTACTCAGTATGTTATGATCACACTGAGATCCCCATCTGGGGTTGAAAGCAATTTTTCCCTTACATTCAGATTGGCAGAGCCATCACCTTTTCAGTGCCAAAGACTTGGATCATTTGCTTGGGTTGCTCGGCTGTATCTTATTCCAAATGGTGATTTCATGGTCTCTGATTTTCTGTGACTATGGTGCAATCTAAAAGCTGAGTCCTGACAAGCTTTAATCAAGGTAAAACTTGCATGACTTTATAGCAAATGGTATATAAGAAATTATGATTAAGATATCTCCAGGTGTTACAAGCTTTAAGTCTATGAAATAATCAAACTAATTCTTAGAGCCTGAATCAACAGCTTTAAGTTTAATAAAAAATTATATCATTCCAAAGCATGACATTTAAAAAATATCATTAGAAATGACATTAGAAAATGATCCATCCTAAATCAGTTTTAAATATTATATGAATAAATTCAGTTCTGCAGAATATTTTAGTTCCTCATATAGTCATTGGAGAGTGAATTATCCTTCTTGCATAGGATGTCTAACCAAAACCATCCTCTGAATGAAGTCTGATGAAAACTGATTCAGCCCATGCAATGATGGAAATTGGACTATTCGTTAATTATAAAACTGCTGTCAACTTTACCTCCATAAATGGAGCATCCAGTGTTTATGAAAGCTTTGCAAATTCAGAAGAGCCATGACCTCACTGTCAGAGAATTATTCAGGTTGAACAAGACCTTCAAGATCATTGAGTAAAACCAATAGCCTTACCCTTAAGCCCAGCACTAACACATGTTCTTACTGTCCATATCTACATGACATTTAAATACTGTGTACAGATCAGTAATTAATCAGGAAAATAAAACCAAATGAAAAAGTCCAAGTTCTAGATTCTTTGACTATACATGAAAGTAGCACTTAAAATTGAGTTTGATATATTGCTTAAAATGGGTGTCAAAGTTAACAGTGTGTGTAGCAGAGAATCACAAACTCACATACATCAGTGGTTTGACCTGGAGCCTGTCTTCCAGGTACAATCATGTGCAATCAGGTACAGATGTACTTTAATTTGTAAGACCTTTGGAAGGAATTGGGTTACATGAGCTTCTGAGAAGATGACAGTTATTCTAACCGAAGATGTGGTATCCATCATCTATGTGCTTGTCTGAACAAGATCCTTGGATTAAGGTGGAATCAAAGCTCTCTGTTAGGTTTTATACGTATTTGTGTAAAAAGTAGAAATTCACTCTCTTCCAGTCTTATAGTGGCAGGACTGAAAGCGACATGAACTGTCTAAGGTAAGCTCTACTCTCCTTTCATTAGTTAACATGGGTACAGAGTTCAGGAATTCCAAAGTAAGCAGGCAACATACAGCATACTTTAAAAGAATTTGAAGTGTGCTGCTTTCTGCAATGCAGAAAACCTGTTGTGCTATTTTGTTCTTTTCATTATTTTCAATATAGTTTCTTGTCAAAGAATTCTGCTGTTGTTTTTCTCTTGCAGACAGTGCTAGATGACAGTAATAATTTTGCTGTAATACTTGGTAGGAGTTTTAAAAGTTGACATTTCTGAAAAATATTGTTTTTCCAATTTATTGAGTCTATTTCAAAAGAAACACACACAAAGCCACCGCCATACACTCACGAAAAAACCCCAAACCCAGATGCCACAGCTCTCAAGCTGAATCCATGCTGGATCTATGGTTAAGTTCTGTGTGTTGTCCTTCTGGACTGGGTTGTTCTTCTTGACTGTGTTATCCTTCTTCACCATGTGTCCTGGTCAGCATCCCTGAACTGTAATCCCCAACTCTTGTCTATAGTAGGAGACATGCCAGGAGCACCATCTCTCCTTTCTTAGTGCCATTTTCAGTTCCATTTGTAAGAAAACTCAGGGACATGATGATGTGATGCTCAGGGCAGTCTGCTCCCACTGTGGACTTTGGATATGCTCAGAGTGCATCAAGATTTCAAGCCCACTCCTACTGTATAATTTAGCCACCAAGACAGTTCTGAACAGTAAGACTATAAATATTTCTGCTTTAGGAACCAGGTAAGCCTATTGCCTTTTAATGTTATAATAATTTATATTATTATTTTAAATCTTAATACAATATTATTTTTAACAGGATTTTTTTCTTGGACACTACAAAAGTTATATCACAAAATTTAATGTGGCCTGCTCAGGATGCTTTTCATTCTTCTTCGCCTAGTTTCACTTGTTTTATTATTTTTCCTTTGAAATATTATGTGTGTGTATGAAACACATTCAGAAAAGTAAACTCCAGGCCTCTTTGGCTTATGTTTGAAGTCAGGAACACAACTCCCATAGAAGGCAACGGGTACAAAATTAGGCAGCACAAATGTCACTAAAACAGAACTACCACCACTGAGAGTTCTTCTGAAGATCGCTTTTAAAGCTGCCCTTAAACTTCAAACCATACTCACTCCCACATAGTATCAACTTTGTTTTTACTTTCCTTCCAACAGCAAGAAGACTTAGTTGAAATTTAGAGCATAAATTAATCAAATAATGTTTTTTTCCTTCGGGGGTTTCTCTCTTTTTTTTTTTTGTCTGCTTGATGTTTCTGTAAGCAATCATCAAATAGCAAATAACTGCTAATGACTCACAAGTGATCTTGAACTATGGTACCGTGAACATAATTTTCTTTTCTACTTTGTATACACAGTTCTAATTGTCAGAAAAAATAGACCATGCGGTGGCAGATGTCCATGCTCAGACAGAAGGGCATTTTTTAAAAAACCAGAAGTGCCACCAGGTGATTAGATGCTGGCGTGCCTGCAGCAAAACTGGTTTTTTCCTGAACTTGACCCTAGTGAGTCACCTAGACACCAGTACTGCAAATCATGTATTGATCTGTTGTATCTTCTTTTCCCCTCTTACTCCTACACCAGTGAGATCTATGAAAAACAATTTCTATTTTGAATAACACTATGAAGGCACTTGAGAATATTATTGATCATCAGGTATGTTCATTACAGCATAAATTACTAATTGAAGACTCAGCATTTGGAGGGAATTGTACTTACTTGAGGGAACTAGATCTCATAAAGAGGGGAAAAAACTTCAAAACCCAGTAATATGATGGAGTAAACAAAGTTCTCTATCATATATCTAATGTCTAGCTTCTCAGGCTCTGATAGTCTGAACCTCATAGTGCATGGTTCAAGCCTCTCACGACAGTGGATTCTTTTGCAGAATTGACAGAGGAGATGCCTTGATCAGCAAGTGGCCCATTTGCAGACTAGTCCATTTCCACAGATATTAAAGCTGCTAGGGGATGCTATAAGGACCACTACCTTTGGTGGGCTTGAAGATCAGGTATTTCTCTTGCCCTGGAGTGACCTAAGGCCCAGAGATATGGATCCAATGACAATAGGCATGGGCAAGTCTTTCCTGTTTATAAATCCAACCAGCAGCAAGGCTGAGTGTGAACCCCAGACACACATAAACACACACATCCAGAGGACAGTGACACAAATGTCTACATGACTGCAATAGCCAGGGCACCAACAGCATTTAACAACAACTGGTGTACTGGGTGTACATCAGCTACCAGAACTGGTGTAACATAATACCACAGGTAGAAAAATCCTGTTCTTCTGCAGCCAGTCAGGCTGGAATTTTACACACACACACTAGCAGCAATCTCGAGCATCGGCATCCTCTCTCTAATAGGTACCCCTGACCTCATGGGACTATTCCTTCCTGTTTGCATAGTCATTTCAAGATGATGTATGAAGTACAATGATATTCAGACTCCTTTTTTATTTTTAGTTTTGGTTATACCAAAACTAATTTATTTGATGTGCTATAGCCCACTTGCAGAGTATGATGGCACTTTTTCCTTGTTAAGACAGGATGGGGTTATTTTATAAAACTATAACAGTAATAAGATGTTTCTGAATGTTCAGTATTTTATTTATCATGCATTTATGGTTATCTCTTTTCAGGACTTGATTTATGACAGAAAAAATTTGAAGCATGATTAATTTCTTTTAGAAAACCATTTTACAAAACGTACTGTTTCACATATAATTGGGCTGCTTAAAAGACAGAATGATGTATTACCCACCATAAGGACATTTTATTGAATATTAGACATGTTACTGCCTCCTTAGTAACTACACAGAATGTATATAATGAAGGTAGAAATTTATGAATTTTTACTTCTATGCAATTTTTGGATTCTGAGAGCTTACCTGTATTTGTCTGGATGACACAATCAGCATTTGTCTAGGTAGCTTTTCTTTTCTGTCAATAACAGAAGTAGTTCAAAGGCAACTGTATTTCTGTACATACGTCTTTCGTCAGCATGTAGTGGCTCAAGATCAATAAATAATTCATAAGTGAAAAGCTTAATACATACTTAGGAAGGGACAGCGTAGACCACTACCCTGTAGTGTCTTCATTACCTTCCTATACATCTCAGATTAGGTTTATCAAGAGTTTTAATCATTTTAGAAGTGACAGAAACAAGAGCAGATTGTCAAAGCCACCAGTCTGTGCAGTTTTGCCAAAACATTGAAAAGACTTATCGTCCCACCCATAACAATAATCTTGTTTGAAGTATGTCTGTGTGACTGCAACTTAGAGACACAGTTTGGATCTGCTTGTCCTGCCACAGGTGTTAAAAAAAGAAAATAGCTTGTTTTTCATAAAGTCATTTGTTTCAGTTAGTTATTAGTTTTATGGGTTTCAGTTACAAAAGAACTGCAAAAGCAGTATTTGTTTTGGTGTAGCGAGAGAAATATTTAGTGCATAATATTTAAAATACAAATAGTGAAATAAAAGGTTATTTCTTGTCAGCAATACGAGATTGAACCTGTTATTTTTTTCTCATCTAAACTGTAATAGCTTTTTTCTTTTCCATGAGTACTTAGGAGGTCTCTAATCACAGCTTCCTGAAAAGAGTTATTGCTGTGATGTTTCAGAGCTTGTGATTATCTTCTGGCAAAGATAGTGTTGTGTTTATCCATACTATATTCTGCTGGTTCGTACATACGGAATAATATTTCTAAGTGTCAAACAGAACATTTTCTTTTAAGTTTGAAATAAACACACTTTAGTCTTTCATTATAGTATATGGAATACATTTCATTTCTGGCAGAGAAAATAACATGTTATTGTAAAATTTTCAGTCAAGACCAATATGGCAATAGCACTGATTTAGCATTTTAAAATTCAGTAGGTACCGTAGACTTTCCGTATGTATGACTTCCACTGATTTAGAAACGGATGAAGACACATGGCATGAATGCAGAGATTTAGGAACAGTCTTTTTGGTTTTGTGAAATTGAGTGTTCTATAGGTAATATAATAATCATAAAGAAGTAGGGTTTAGTGTTAAGACTTTCCTGTGTTGTAGAGGATAACAACATCAAGTCTTTCTGTGCATGCTGGCTATACTGATTTCATCATTGATAACATATTAAACCAAAATGTCTCATCTAAATCTATGTAAGAAATCTTGTCTAAATATCTCAAACTCCATTTATCATATCAAAATATAGAATTAGAAATTGCTGATATAGATTCATTGATCAGTCACAAAAGTGGAGTATGTACCCCTTACCATCAGACTTGGGAAACGTGCAGAATGACCATAGGTTTGTTTGCGCTTTATATAACAGCCTTTCTTTAAAGGCTTTCATGGCAGCTTTGATCCTGTCATATGTTATGCACTGTTGCACAATTGATGATCAGGCTTTTCAGCATTTAAAAGCTCAACTTCCACAATATATGAAGAAAACTAAAACTTATCATTTAAATTAGAAAGAATATGAGACAGAGGAAAAAGTTAAAATCCATAGCCCTGAGCTATGTGATTTACACAGTATAGAGGAAAAACCAGCTATTTCAGAAAAAAAGGCCCAGTAAAGTCTATGAGGTGAGCAAGGTCTACTGCACATGGGATTGTGTTTCACTAACATGGCTAGCTGGTGGTTTGACCTGGAGCCTGTCTTCCTGACAGAATAACTGCAGTCTGTCTTCTTGCAGAGGACAGAGGAAGATTTCACTTGCTTTCCTAGAAGCTAAATGCCTTATGTTCCCCATCTGCTTTGCTGGGTGATCAGAACCCTCCTATTTGAAAGGAGATGCTGAGGTCTCACAATGGGGTTAGCTGCAAGCTGTCCTTCCTGGTTGATGAGGCTCAGTGAATCCTACCCCTCTCAAGGTAATTCTGAACTGTAAATAGTCTGCAGCTCGTTCAGCACTTATGGCACTCAGCTCTCCCGTGAAGGATGCAGCCTAAGTCCTTTCCGACAAACGCAGAGGTCAACTACTTTCTTCACATCAAAGCCAAGTGACTTTAGCAAACAGTTCGGCACTTATGAGACTTAGATAGTCAGTGGTATACCTGTGTCCAAATCCTTTCTATTCCTGATATGAATTAAACTCATACCTTTGGCTCACTAAGGTCAGTCTGAAACCATTAAGTTCTGTTATATTTTACAAAAGAGATAAAGCTGTTGTTCATCTTTGCTTGGAATATTAGAGGATTAACTGGAAGCAGAGGAAGAAAGAACAAGCATAAGGACAATCGATTCTCTGACCTGGTGATAAAACTATTTAACGGGTAGGAAGATGAACTATGTTCTATTCCCCTCTCCTAATAATGACTTTTTCTTTTTGCTTCTGTTTTCATTTAATTAAAAAATGCATAAAATTTTTATACAAAAAAGCATAATATCTACACACACAGACATAAATTTTCAATCCTTTTCATTCGCATATTAGGTGTAATTGAATAAGATCAAGCTGACCCAAAGTCATAATAATAATAAAATTTTAATAAAGAAAATGTTGGTTAATTTTATGTAGAGGAGTATGCAAGATTCCTGTATTAGCTTCAGTGGAATAATAATATTTGTAAGGCTTTTGAACTTTTTAATTTTAAATTACCAAGCATTTTAACATCTCCTTTGTGCTCTCCTGTGTATTGTATGGATGATCTTATTACTGGACTGAGCAGATATAGCAGGACTGTTACATCTGTAGCTGTTGAACAGTATTTGTCAGTATCGGGACTTTTATGTCACCGTATTTGTTGTACTTTGTCCCCTCACTACAGTCAAAATGAGAACACATGCAATGCTCCTAAAACCGCAGCTGAGCATTCTGTCACTATTCAATCTAAGCTGATCTGGAAATCTATCATAATAGCTCCTCCAAAACAAAGATTTCCACAGTAGCTTTTGTTGAACTAATGGCAACAGAACACTTCCAAACCTTGCTTGCTGCATAAATTTTGAGACCTGTATTGTATTAGTCTTACATTTTCATACTCACTTATTATATTTTATTATTACTACCACCCCTTTTTCTCCAAGTGATTTATCAAGAAGGGTAATAAAATTAGCAAAATAGAGGCCTACAGAAATCTGCAAACCTTCTGTAAACATAAATAATTTCAGGCTGGTTTGAGCTCAGGAGGAACACAGGAGTGCAAAGAATTCGATTAACAAATTTTCATACTGCTAGCAGAATAGACTACCCTTGATAAGAATCCATAGCTGAAAATCGTTTTCCACCTGGAGTTAAAGCCAGACGTGGTGAAACCAGCTTGCTTATCTATCATAATTATATTGTGAAGATACTTTCAGTGATTAAACACTTCTGCACAGCGAAAATGACAGAATTGAGAAAAAATTTACGAAACATGTGAGTTTTCATACTGAAGAAATTGAAAGGAAGAGCTTACTTCAGCTAACTAACAATAAAAGGAGTCATAAACTGGAAAAAGAGAGAAAAATTAAAAAAGCCCTCTAACAACAGAACTTGAAGAGTGCTGTTAGTTGATAACAGAACTCAGACACTCAGCTGTAGGAACAAATTCTTCCTCTTTTTACATCCCCCAAATTATGTGTTAGATGTACAGAACTAGATGATGCACAAAAAGCAGAGGAATGCTAGGACTCCCAGTCTGCAAGGCCACGTATTCACTACTCAACCCTTAAAAACAGAACCGTGCTATTTCTATGCTCTTAGTTTGAGCCACAAACATTTTAAAAACTTCTAAGGTAATGGCAGCAGCAGAAGTGCTTTAGAATCATTCTTCCAGGAGTAGGTTTCTCTGTGCTTTGTGCAGGCTAGTTACAGAAAACAGTGAAGGAGGCTTCTGAAGCCTGTATTCTCAGTCTGGTGTTTTCTGAAGCAACTAAAGAAGAAACTTCTTTCAGGAAGAAAGGAATACTCTCTTTTTGGTTGCATCACATAGAACAAGGGGTAATGGATGCAATTTTGAACACAGCAAGTTTCACCTCAATATGCTGAAAAACTTCTTTACAGTAAGGGTTTTTCAATATTGAAATGGGTTGCCTGGGTAGGTTGTGGAGTCCACTTCTCTGGAGATGTTTTGGACACGTCTGGATGAGTTTTTGTTTAGTTGATCTGGGCTTTTAGGTTATCGTGGTATTTAGTAATCTGTATCCCACTTGAGCAGGATAGCTGAAACTAATGGCCTTTGAAGGCCCCTTCCAACCCTAATACACTGTGTAAACACTGTGTGTAAACTACTGGACAAAGACTTGCTTAGAATACCAAATTCAGCTGCTACTTTTAATTCCAGCAATGATAATATTCTGTAAATAATTTTCCTTTAGTAATGCCCACAGTATTTATTTAATTGATTGGAGGGGTTTTTTTGGTTTTTTTTGTTTTTATTAATTCTGAGAAAAATAAATAATTTGCTTCCTCTGAAGCTGGCAGGTAAGGTGGGCATAAAAATGCACCTATCTCTATTCATCTGCATTATCTACCCCCAAAATCTAGTTCTTTTCAACTTATCTAGTTAATTTTAGCTCTTCATGACATGAAGTTCTTCTGCACATGCTTCTAAGTGCTTATGCATAGTCTTTTGCTGTCTTTCCAGCATTTTCAGAAAGAAATTTGAAGATAAATATTGAATGGAGGGAATAGTGCTTATGTCACACTTCTAGGAGCAATATTCACATTACTTTTAAGGTAATGAAAATGAACTATTATTATTTTTTAATCATACTTCCAACCATTCCAAAATCTGGTCCTTCCCTTTTACACCCTATATTTCTACACAGCAGCAATTTGTTTTAAATTGAACTTGGGCAAAGCAAATCTAATATATAGTCTATATATAGTCTAATATATAGTCTTGAGTGTTTTCTTGTTATTTGCAGTACCTGTTCCATCTTTGCTAAGGTTCTCCCTTGATTCTGGTTGATCTCATTTCCTGCCAGGCTCACCATTAATGTCATCAGTTGATTCACTTGATTAGGTCCAAGATGAGATTAAATAATTAATTTAGTTAAAGTGCTAATGGGACAAATAAAAAAAAAAAAACAAACAATGAGGGCCCAAAACTATTTATAAAGGAGTAGGCAAAAACAAAGACTGGCTTGATTTTGGAGAAAAACAAGAAGACACCTTTAATTCACACAACATAAACTCCCAACACAAAGACATACGGAACATAAGTGAGCCAAGCTGCTAGCGCCACCCTTTCAGGGGAAAGAAACCTCCAGCATTTCTTTGCCTTGAGGGAACATAATGTCTGTATTCTATTCCATGCATACATTTCTCATTGCCAGTCTTCAAGGGCCAGTTCTCTGCTCCGTCTGCCTTTAGGCCAGTCTTCCACTTCCAGAATGCTGATTCCCATGGGCCACAAAGAGAGGAAAATTCTTTCCACTTCAGCAAAGGTTGGATTGCAGGTGAAACCTTTCCTCTGCTGATGTCCAAGGTTCCAAACTCCTGTTTTCTTTCCATTTACCACATTCCAAGGGCAAGATGGCTGCCATATCCAGCCCAGTTACATGTGCCTCCTCTCTAAAAACGACCAGACCAGACTTCCATGAAGAATCAGGAAACTCCAAAGTAATCATACCGGTTCTTTTTTTTTTCCATTTAAAAAATCAGTGCTTGTTCAAATAAGCAATGATTGGCCAGGCTGAATGCTAAGGGATAGCTTCAAATCCCAAACTGGTCATCAACAGCTGGCACAGCAATTCCGTATCTCTCAGGCTAAGACCCACCAAACTCAAACTATAACAACCTTCCTTCACATCTGAGTGACAGCTAAATTCTGAAAGTTGGCCATAGATGTTTTACTTGGGGAACTAGGCTAAGTTTATAGCCTTCTGTTACAATTACTGTGCTTTAGTGGTTAAAACACAATTTATTTTCCTTTATCGATAATGATTTCCCACAGTACACAAGCAGCAGATGCACATCTCTAGTAGAGCACCCAAAAGTGAGTCTTCCACATTGTATATAAATAAAATATTCTGGCCTGACAATATTTTGGAACATAGGAAATAGTAAGTTGTTTAGCAAGTAAATAAGAGCTGGTTTAACCACAAGTCCATAGAGATAATGAAGACTTAAATCTTCTAGGCAAGGCATTTCATAGCTAGGGGATATATCACAGTAATTAATTTTCCTAGGCAGAAACTAGGTCCAAGCTCTCAAGCCTGTTTCACATAAGAGATGACAGATTATTCTTTGCAAAGCTAATAGAAAAAATGTCACATAGCTACAGCAACAGGATTAGCAACTTCACAAAACAAAGTAGGGAGAGCGGGAGAAGGGCCCTATATTTACAAAGGGCAGTATTCTCAAGGTCTTTGCAGAGACAGGGAAGACCCCTCTCTACAACATTTTGGAGATTCCTATTACTCAAGTGCCAATAATCTCTTGTGGAGTTCTTTATGGTAGCAAATACAAGCAGAAATGCCAAAGGAAGGATTGCCTCACATGAAAGGAGGTACTTGATATACCGATTTGGTCTGTAGGTTTTGTTCTAATAAAAAAATATGAAGTGATGTAAAAGTAAATAAATAAATTCCAATTTTACATCTAGGCTTTTGATTTACTTCTGTTACCGGATGTTTACTTCATGGCAGGAAATCCACCCCTTGGGTTCAATTTTCATGACATTTTTTTTTGTGTATCTCTAAGCCTGCTGCTCTAAAATATAATTAAACGCACTACACTGCCACAGCAATCACAGAAAGCACATCTCTGAACTTAAACATAAGCTTTGTGAGTTTACACGCCTTTAGAGTTTTCTGGCCAAGTATGTGGAAAACATTAACAAGGTAGTGTTCTTCCAGAGGCCCCTAGAATACACTTGTTCAGATGCCTAAGAAGCAGGTGTGTGGGTTTCCAAAAATTATTTCATTTTCTCAGATTTAAAGGAAATTTCTCATTCCATGTACTTTTGAAGGTCTTTATTTTTAACCTATCTTCCACTGCAGCCAAGCCCTGTTGAAAATCCCATTACATACCAGTTTATTTCTTTAGACACCAAAATGCTATTAACAATCTTGTTCTAAACCTCTAGGAAACTGTGAGGGGACGGAAGTTGAAAGTAAGAAACAGGCAGGCACCATGAACTCAAAGATATTTCAAAAGGTTCCTCAGTATTCATTGTCTTCTCAGACAGTATGCTCATTTTGGGTGTTGAAATGCACATAAGTGTTGACATTACTCAGTTTTGGTGTCCAAATTACCCAGCTGTTTAGGCAATCCCTGAACCCTTTATTATCAGCAGCTTGGGGCAGGTTTCTTCAGATGGTAGTTCAGAAGATCCTTAGGTTCATTGAACTACTTGTAAAGAATTTTCTTTCCAGTACAGGAAGGCTGGCTGCTAACTTTACTTAGCTAAATTAGGTAAAATTGAACAAAGTAAATCGACCCTGTAACATTGATTTTTAAATATTATGAAAGAATGAGAGATTACTATTGTAACAATAGAAATAATTTGAAAATTTCCAGTTGCAGGCAAAACAATGCAGCATAGCATGGTGATTCTGATCTCTGAGGAATACTAGCACTATATCATTATATTACTCATTATTATTATTTTGATTTCCTCTCAGAATGAGAAAGATGTTTTTCGACTCCATCAACTCCCAGTTTGTACTTCTTTCTCATGTGTACTTTTTTTTAGGATTTGTATGAGTTCTCCCATGTGAAAATTTGAGTTGACCATAGTGTACTGTGTTATGTAGAAAACACACAGAAGCATATTGTGTTTCCATGGAAGTGACTGACTTCTTCATAATCCTAACTCTCTCATTACTACATGAATAGAAAATAGGAACAATGTTTTAATTAAAAAGTAAAATGCAGAATGAACTGAAGACCTAATGAAAACCTAATCTCACTTCTACAGGTTTTAGCATGGACTTCTATAAATCTCTAGTACATTACAAGTAAAAGAAGTAAACAAGCTACAACTAATCCTTTACTGAGTTTCAGTATGCTTTTATTGTAGTGCCTTGAAATTATAACTATTGCAACACAACTAGAGAACCAACTGAAAATTGAAGGAACATAAGTTAATAATGCCTGTAATGTAGTTAGGATTTTTAGAGTAACAATTATTTGTCCCCAGAGTAAATAAAATACATTTCTAAACAATGGGAAATGAGAAATTTACTGAAATTCTTATACTATATATAAGGGATCAGCTTTACTTGGAGATCAGAAGGAGAGATAATTAAGAGGAGATAATTAAGTATATTATGTCTCAAAATAGTACATTCAGTTTACAAGAATGTAAAACAAGACAGAATGGATCCTTCAGCTCAGGTTAACTGTCCATACCTTTAAGAGATTTCAAATGACTTATATGTGAGATGTCCACAGAGCACTGGACTATATGGAGATTAGGATTCAAAAATAGGAGAGCTGTGTTCCTGAATTTACACATGAAAATAATTTGGACTGAGTAGAAAAGCAATGCATTCATAGATCCAACAGGGATGATTAGAGATAATTACATGACCACTCCCCTGGCAAAGAAGGGAATTATCTGTTGAGAGATATTTTGATCCAGTAGGTAGGGTGGTTTCAAGTATTGATTAAAAATTGTACCCTTGTTTATTCTAAGGTGAACGAATGCTCTGCCTTCCGAATTTCTGGATGAGAAAAATACTGCTGCTTCAATCCAAATAGCATGAGGACAAAAAACCTCAGTGATTGACAGGAGAATTTTCAGAGAATTAACCATTCACTAATGAAAAGCAAATCATCCGACTCCATTGTGGTCACTCAGTATCCAAAGAATACTGATTTGCTATTTTCTAATATTGGTTAGCTGCCATTTCTTCACAGTGAAGAGTAGAACTGTGAATTATGTAAACACAAATGCAATAACAAAACTCTCTTGCTAATAATAATAATTATAATGTTACGCATTATGTTTAATTTACCAAATCATTCCCAATAATTATTTCTAAATATGACTTGGAAATTTGCTGTTTCTGACACTTGATGCAGTTAGGAATGACTTGGCCCACACTTTAATTAATTTGTTAAAGTTTGCTATGTTCTGTACTGTGTACTGCAAATTTTGTTCTAAAAATGCAACGTAGAACACAGGCATTTGTCAAGTTCAAGGAAACAAACAAACAAACCCCTATATATAATCCCCCATTTCTAAGAGGGAGACTACAGGCCTGGCAAACTGCTCAGCAGAAAAGGACGGTTGAACACAAGCCAGCAATGTACCTAGGCAGACAAGAAAGCCCACGGCATCCTGACCTGCATCAGAAATAGTGTGGCCAGCAGGACTAGAGAGGTGGTCTTTCCCCTGTACTCAGCACTAGTGAATAGTGTGTTCAGTTTCACCTCGACACAAGAAGGACATTGAGTGCTGGAGAGTGTCCAGAGGGCAACAAGGCTAATGACAATCCTGGATGGCAGGTTTTATGAGGAGTGCCTGAGGGAACTGAGGTTCTGTAATCTGGAGAAAAGGAGGCTGAGGGGAGACCTTGTTGCTCTTTACAATTATCTAAAAGTAGGTTGTAGGGAGGTGGGGATCTCCCAAGTCTTTAGCCATAGACAAGATGAAACAGCCAGGGGAGGCTGTTAAGGCTCTGTAAATACTTCCATCACATTTAAGCAGTAAAAGATTGGAGTGACATGGTTTTACTCAAAGAAAGAAAGAGAGAAAGAAAAGAAAGAGAGAGAGAGAAAAAACAAAAATGAAAGAAAGAAAAAGAAAGAAGAAAGAAAGAAAGAAAATGAGTATGTGGATACAATTGTACTTAAAAAATGAGGGGAAAAAATAATCTAAGTGCAGGAAAAGAAAGTTAGAAGCAAAAGGAAATGGCAGATCTTCAGCCCTGTGGGCTCAGGCAGGAAAGAGAAAGTTCAGGCCTCTCATGTGCCATTTATAGGGCCAAAGATATCCACTGTTTCTCACAGTGGTCATGTGATGAATTCTGGTTGGTTCCAAAGGCTGTCATGTCAAGGGGTCAGAAATTAATTCCCCACAGCCAATTAATCTTTCAGGAGAGGTGTTAATGAGCACTCTATTGGCAGGGTAGGGATGGTGTTTGCAATTTGACTGATTCTCAGATGACTGAGTAAAAAGAAGCAAAAAGGAAAGACCATCTAAAGGCATTGCACTATTCCATGCCTGTCCCTAACTTTTTTTTCTGGAAGTTATCTGGAGAGGAAATGTACAGAAATATCAAGACATTCACCAGCAAAGCTGAACAAGCAAAGATAAGTGCAAGAGGGGAATGACAGCCAAAAGTAATCTGAATGAGTACAAATGGAAGTTTTAACTTACAGTGTCTTACTACCTACAAAATATCTCTGGCCTCAAAAGCCCCAGAAGACCATCTCCATGGCAGGTCAACCTATTTAAACAGAAAGGTCAGACTGACAAAGAAACTAAACTGCCTCACAGAGCTATAGAGCAGGTGATGAACTGGGAGGTAATTTAGCAAACACCTCCAACCTCCAATCCTTTGATATTTCACACTTGGAGGTATTTTCTCTCCACAGTCAACAGTGCAACAGATATGCACTCAGTGTGTTCCAGGCAACAGTAACTATCCGAAAGAGAAGTAAACGGGGAAAAGCAATATTGAGCACCTTGGTACCACTAAGATCTGTTTCACAAATATTTGAATTCCATAATCTGTTCACATTTCAGAACTGTCTATTTTGTTCTTTAAAAATTATCTTTGATGCTGGAGAATGTTATTTATGCTGGCATAAGGGAAGATGAGAGTGCTCTGGGGTAGACCCTTTAGGATATTCCCCCATCCCATTTTTTTGCTCATCAGGGACTGTATCTGATCACTGAGGATGAGCATTTTCACTGGCATTTCCACATGCAGAAGCATGTTGGTATTCAGACTGGCACTCATGCAGAAGAAATAACATTTCTAGCTGTCTAGATGTCATGGGGAGACCAGCTTAATTTCTCTCATATAATTTTTATGTTTACATGTTAATCCTATTCACCCAAAAGAATTTCTGGAGTGCAGGAGATATTCTGCTGGTATCTGGACTCCATCTTGACTTCTCTCATCTGTGTTGTGAGAGCTCTCTTCTGTCTTGCACAACAGGTGAAAGACAAGTAAATTTCACCATCTTTTCCTCCCTTTATACATATTTTAGAGGATCAGTGCACAGCATTTTAGTGGTGCTAGTCAGCACAATATATCTGTGTTGTGAGAGAGAAAATGGGGTGGGAAACAAAGTGGGTGGAAGCCTTTGGCCACACTTTGTCTTTAAACCTTTTCTTTATTTTCTGTTAATAAGATTTCTATTTGTTTATTTTTTCTTTACTATAATACTGTCCTTGGTTTTGCTGTGTGTTTCGGAGACCCTGAGAAATTCACACTGGCACAAGATGATCTATGCCAGGACACTGGATAATCTGCTTCCTCAAAAGAAACATGCCTCAAAGATACCCCCAAAGATAACAAAGGAAGAAAGCCAGTCTTTTATAGCAGGATTGAGATCAGTGACCAATCATACTTCATTTATCTCTCTCCTGTGAACTCCAACACATCTTATTTCCAGGTTAAGAAGTCCTTTTTCATCAAAATTAAAACCAATGAAAGTTCAACTAAAAAGCAAATCTTTACACGCTACTCCTCAACTCAGTGAGAAATTCAGCACAAATATTCTAGAAAAACTGAAATATCTGTGGAATAGCAAAAAATTGTTAATAAACTAACAGTGACTTACAGTATACTGTCTCACACGAACCAAGTATATGCTAGTATCTGCTAATATCTGCTAAAATGCAATGGTTACCTACTGTGGTGAAATAAAAAAACACAGTCTGGACTTGTGTAAAGGACTTGGCCCTGTCCCTTGTTCTATCCTTGTCTCTAAATTGGAGAGATATGGATTTAATACATGCACCACTCGGCAAATACGGAATTGGCAAGATGGGCACACTTGAAGAGTTTGTGTCAACAGCTTGATGTCCAAGTGGAGAGCAGTGAAAAGTGGTTTCCTCAGGGGTTGGTATTCAGACTGGCACTCAGGCTTTTCTTTTTAATGACAGGTACAAGTTCAGCAGTGCCATCCAAGTGTGCAGTGCAGCCAAGATGCTGGAAGGAAGGGATCCCATCATGAAGGACGCTGACAGGCTTGAAGGTGAGCTCATACAAACCTCATGAAGTTCAATAAGGCCAAGTGCAAGGCCCTATTAGGGCAATCCCAAGCACAAATACACACTGGGCTATGAATGGATGAGTGGATTGAGAGCAGCCCTACAGAGAAGGATGTGGCGTTGCTGGTGAATGAGAAATTGAGTATGAGCCAGAAAGCCCTCTGTATCCTGAACTGCTTCAAAATACATGTGGCCAGAAGGTTGAGGAAAGTGATCTTCACCCTCTACTGTATTCTGGTGAGACCCCACCTATAGTACTGTGTCTAGTTTTGCCCCAGAGTAAGAAAGACATGGAGATGCCTTAGTGGGTCCAGAGAAAGGACACAAAAATGAACAAAGTGCTGGATCACCTATCCTACAAAGACAGGTGTTGGTGTGGTTCAGCCTGGAGAAAGCTCTGAGGAGAACTTAGGGGAACCTACAGGAAGCTACATCAATGCCAGGGAGGGACACTTTATAAAGTCATGCAGTGATAGGACAAGAGGTAATGGCTTTAAATTGAAAAAGGGAAAATTCAGATTAAATATAAGGAAGATGTTTCTCACTGTGAGTGGTGAGATACTAGAAAAGATTGCCTGGTGAAGCTATGAATGGCGCCTTCTCTAATTGTCTTTACCCCTGTCAGTGGGGGTTGAAACGAAAGGCTGTTGGAGATCCTTTCCAACCTATGCCATTCAATGATTCTACCTCAGAGGGTAAACAGGTTAGGATAGAAATATTACTTTCCAACTCAGATCAAGCCATTCCCACTCGCAGAAAGAAGTCTGTAGTTATCTGTATGCATTCTTGTTTTCCTGTGATATCTTGGTTATTATAACCTTCCAGAGGGAGGGAGACATGATATTCAATTAATTTAGTCAATTTTTTCACACACAGAAAACAGGGGAGGAAATTAACTATATTTGCCTGTCATCTTGCATTCACTATGAGCTTAAAAGCTGTTTAGAGGCCCAATTGACAACTTCTGCTGAATGTTTTATGTGAAGTAGTGAAGCTGCAACCATTGTAGATTCTCATACACTGATTAATTTCTACTCAGTCCAACATCCTTATGCTGCTCAACAATTTTCCTGCTTGTAGACATATATTCCCAAATAGTCTTTGCAGCATGTCACAAGCTGTTGTGCATTTTACGTTGTCAGTGGGACTGATTCAGACTCATGTGGGATCTGAAACAACCAGGCCACCAGGCATCCAGATATAGCCAGAAGAAAAACTTGTTACAAAGGCTGTTTTTTATTACACCCAGATGATGATTAAAAACAATACAGGGGGACTTGGAAGGCCTCAAGAAGTAGGTGAAAATGGAAGAGAAGGTTGGCTGTCCCAGGTGTACACGGTAAAGCCTCTGAATGATGGAAAAACTATTTTTGTATGGCTTCTCGAGTGACTGACAGGTGTACAGAAATAGAGAGGGAAGCAGAAGGAACATGATCCTGAAATGTAGCCATCAAGGAATCCCAAAAGTACTGGATTTCCTTGTAGCCACACCTGGACGTAAGTTTGCCTGGACGGTTGTTGTGGAGTTAATTTAATATGCCCGGTAGCTGCTGCTCTTTCACTCAGTCACATGTCAGTCACACCATAAGTGTCTGTAGTACAGTCTGTTCACTCTGTACCTTGATGTGCCAAGGGAAGTGAGAAAAGATTTTGCTGCCACCGTAGTCCTTCTGTGTTATTGGTGTCTCTAAGAACAGACTGGAGCAGGCAACACCTCTTGCCTCAATGATCAACCCCAGTGCTGCTCAAAAAGGTGGAGGCTCTGTCAGGGCTTCCAGCTTTTGTATATCCAGCAGTGCCCACTGACATCAGGTTTCTTGCCTTGTTTTAAGGCAAGATTAAGATAGATTTTAGGATTAAAAATTATTGCCAGTTTACCATTTTCACAGAATCTGAGATCATTACAATGGGACAATGTACCACAGTAAGCCTACCCCCACCATGTTAGTTACATCAGAACATGATTTTTGAGGTTTTCTTCCACTTCTGTATTCTTAGTATCTTTATAAGATGAATTAACAGGTTCAGAATCAGCATATTTAAATCACATTTCAAATGACTAATTTGGCAGAGAAATCTTGCAAAACCAAAGCTGCTAAAATATAAACATCTCTTAAAATCAGAGTTATTGTGGTATATAAAGCAGAAGAAAATTACAGACAACAATTTGTTTAGGCTATTGTAGCAAGAAAATTGCTGGACAAGGAAGAATGCATTTGTTCTCTCAGATGACTATGTTTGGTAAGTTTTCCTTGATTAACACAAGACCTGCATTATATACAGGGCATGTTCTGAGAAAGGGTTTCAGGAAAAGCAGTAGTAGAATTTACAGGCCACTTTGAGTAAGAAGTTTCCCATTATTACTGTATTCTTTCAGCCCTGTTACTGTTTAGCACTGATGGCTTCACCATACAGAACCTAGACCCTTGCCTTCCTTAAACCCAGAAGGAAGAGAATAAACACAATTACAGAAAGCGGAACTGCAAGTATTAAATCTTTATTGTGAGCTAAAGAAAAGGAAAGGAAAAATAAAAGAGAAAGAGAGGGATGAGGAAAAACAAGAGAACAAGGCCCCAATCACCCTCTTGAAACTGACAACTATTCCCTGCCTTCTGTTAGGCAGTGACCTCAAAAACAAGAGAAGGTATCTGGGCCACTTCTTAACCCAAACACCACCCCTCAAAAGAAGAGAAATCCCTGGACCCAACACGCTCCNTCAAAAGAAGACTAATCCCTGGAGCCAACACGCTGCTGCCAGAGGGGAAAAAGAAAAGAGAAAGAGAGAGAGAGAGCAAACCAACTATTTACTACAGGGGAAGGGGGGGAGTGAGAGGAGTCTGTAGCAGCAGCCCCAACAATAGCTCTCCTATACAAACTTCTGGAGAAGCAGGGAGGGAAAAAATGGTACTGGGGAAGAACGTAGTGAGACACCTCCCACTCCCCAAACCACCCAGGAAACAGCCTCCTCGCTCTGTTTTTACAAGACAGCTTAGAGTTTCGGACTCTTTCGTGCACTCTGCTACAGCCCTGCCATCGTCCTACCTGAATGAATTCTGGTAATTGAGGGAGGTGTGACTCCTTATGTGTTGGAAAAGAATTTGCTGTAGGAATACTACAGACAAATGACGTTTTACCGAATCCACAACAAGCTCTATGGCATCATGCTGTATCAGCAAGCACCAGGAGTTGGCTTAGACAAAGGAGGTATAAGAGGTTGGTCTGAATATGAATGTAGTGCCTGGATACCTGGATGGGATGGATGGACCAGAAGACAAACAACTCCTGGGATGCTGTACAACACTGGCACATCTTCCAACTCCCCTTTGAAATGCCTATACAGTAACACACTCAGTACAGAGAACAAGCAGGAAAGCAGGAATAACTAGAGAGATCTCTGCTGTTACAGGACTATGACCTCATTGCTGTCACTAAAACATGGGGTAGCTCCTATGATTGGAACACTGTTGTGGACAGCTACATACTGTTCAAGAAAGACTGGTCAGTAAAGTGGGCGGTGGTGGGGTTGCTCTTTATGTGAAAGAGCACTTGGAATATGTCCAATCTAAACCACTCTATGATTCAGTGAGTAAAACTAAGAGGCAGTGGTAAATAGGCTGATAAGGCAAGCCACATTAAATTGATAAATGTCAAGTTTAGAAATGAATGAACAGGTGTCTGTAATGTGTCTAAAACTAAACTCACACCTCAGACATGCACTTGCATTGTTGAACAAATGAGGGAATACACAAACACTATTGCAGAAGTAAAAAGGCCTTGCCCTGAAGGACAGCCAGTTGTGTTTAGCAAAATTGTATTCCATATGTGCAAAATGATAGAGCTAGATTTCTGCTACACATAGTTACTGGATTTCTTGCAAACAAAATTCCTGCACCTATGGTAGGGACAGGCTGTTATATTTATGTCTTTGCTTGAGAAACAAGAGTTCTGAATGCTTCTCTTCGGTTTTGATTGGGTGGGTAGAAGATTAACCAGGTAATCATTCTTGCCTTTTATGAAGTTGAAGTAAAGGCATTTTTTCTGATGTCTTTCCAGTAAAGCTGGATTATTTCTTCCTTGATGTATACTTCAACTGTTTTCATATAAGTTGACAAAGAAACTCTTTACGCTTCAATCCTCAAGTGGCTGGAGTGTTTACTGCCATAACGCTAGTAAAGAAGCACCTAATTTTCAGTGTTTCTTTATTTATCAGGATATGCTGTTATAAGTTTTTCATTTCTGTTCCAAAGAGCACATTCTTTCAGAAAAGTGACAGAGTTCTTGTCATTTTGTATTTCCAGAGCAATGAGTTGCCCTGTGAAGTGTCACATCAGGTTGTGTCAGTCACATTCCCTTACTTAATAGTGAAATGAATAGATTTCAACTGGAGCAGAAAGTTGGGAAGGGTTTAAAAAACAGCCTTGAGGTAACAATAAACTTGCCCTTTACAAATACCTACAGAGAAACACATTAGAGAGGCTGATGTTCATACAAACAGAAGATGCAATTGTTCCTCATCACCCACAGAGTTTTCACATCATTGTTACTCCAACCACTTGGCCTTAGCCCAAAGATCTGCAAAGTGTTTTATATCTCACCCACTTTGCAAGAAGTGGGATATAAGGATGTGTGTTTGTGTAAGAATGAAAAGCTTTAAAATATTTTGCATAGCATTGTTCTTGCTTTATACTGAAAGGGTTATTTATGTGATGAGTTAGAAATAGTATGTGATATAATTCTCTGTCAAACCCTGTAGAAGTATGAGCTAAATCAATCACTTTACTACATAAAGTTCATCCAGAAGGCTGCCTTCTGAACATTTCCCCTGCAAATCATTGAATGGTAGCTGAATTGTACATGACCATCGGAGACCTGTGGGTAAAGACGGGAGAGAAGCACACTTTATCCTCTTCAGCTTTGAAACAAAGTAAATACCTCAACTAACTTTTTTTTAAACAGTATTACACCCAGAGTGAGACCTGCATGACCATGTGGCTATGTACAATGAAGCTAATAAGGTAAGTTCCTTCATAACCAAAGAAGACAAGTCCATGCAACTTCCCTAACCCTTTTGAGGTACCTTCCTTAAGATGAGATGGGTTAGATCAAAAGTCCTCTTTCTTTCCATTGACTATTAAAGAAACTTATTTGATGATCATAGAGGTAGATTCTCACATAATCTATGACTGAAGTTAGATGATACTGTCCCATCTTATATTACTGAAGAGAGTTTCTATTCTATTGTAGAAGAATCAATAGAATTTAAGATACAATTTCTGGGATATTTAAGATGAATCAGGAAAATCTCCTGTCTTGAATTCTGTAGATCAGAACAATGAAAGCTACCTTGGGCATTGACTGCAGGACTGTGGCACCATCATAATATAGAACGGGACTTTGAGTATATAACAGATCTGTGAGTTTTACTTTAAATGCCTGAGAGCTGGATTGCCCTTTGGATTTGCTAAAATTTCCAACTTTCTTTGAAAAAAAAAATCTATATTCAGAAGACAGGCTTGTGCTAAACATAATGCTATGTATATCTAACTCTTAATATTGGCTTTGATATGTCAATGAACTACATCAGGCTCTTCTAGCCTTCAGTATCTGATGACTATCAGAACACCTAACAACTTGGCTGAACTGCTTACCAAGCTGAAATGTTTTGCTGAATGACAAGTAAATAGATCTAGATCTTCTGTGATGAAAGCTATAGTTGTTGTAAATATATTCTTAAAATATGTCTGGCTCAAGAATTTTGCTCCACTTTTAGCACGTACTGACTTTGAACTCGAAGCCTTCAGAATATGGAAAATCTGAATGAGGTAGATAGCTGGCAGCTCACAAATAACCCTCCTGCTCATTATTGAGAAAAATAAGTAAAAGTATAACACAGCTGCTCTTCTGTTTTAGCTTAGTTTAAAACAAGTAAGGCCACCACTCTAGGCCCATCTGATTAACAACAGCTGGAAAATGTTCTAGGCCAATTTTCCCATTAGACAAATAGTATAGGAGAACAACAGATTTCTGTGTAAGAGAGTAAACTGTTTGCTAGGATGTGCTGACAGTATGAGAGACACCAGTTTGGGAAACAGTAGGTATTTCAATGTTAAATGGAGATTCTCTCTAAGGAAATAGATAAACATTCTTGCATGCATTAAGAACTGTCGTGGGTGATAGTAGATCGGTGTTGTGATTTACCCATGTTGGCATTAGGAATTCTGAAAAGTTTGAGAGCTGCTGAAAAACAGGTACTTAATGGCTCATAATCTCCCAATGGTCTGAGCTGAGCGACTTTCCCTGGGAAGGCCAGGTGGTCTGTTCTTATTCACTGGACTGTGGTATGTGTCTCTCTGTTCTTATACAAATGCCTGGTGAAGCTGAAGAATGTGTTTTGCATTGGTTTCTAGGAAATACAACATGAAAGGTTCTGATTTCACTTTCAGTAACTGCTGACGGAGTAGCAGTCAGCAGTCCCACCCACACACTTAGCATAACTATACATAATGAAGTATAAATATTACCTTTATTACCTGCTGAATTTGGAGGATGAACCTAGAACACCAACACAGTCAGGGACAGACTGACCAGTTTTGCTCTCTTTCTTCACCTAGAGGGGATGCCATTTGACAACATTCAAGACCTCAGCTACACTGAGTGGTTTCCCAGGAAATTAAGGTTGCATTTTCAGTCTTAATATTTGTTTGTAGAAGTTATAACTATCTTGCAGTTTATGAATTTATCAGCAGCAGTCTAAAAATCGGTATATATTTCATGACAATAAACTGTGGTATTTGTACACTCAACTTTTTCCTTGTGAAAGCAACGAAACCTAGAGCAAGCAGGCCATTTGTATGTCTCATGTCAGGCTTGTAGTCATTAAAATACAATACCCTAGCTGGCAGCTAAGCACTGCGCAGCAGCAGGGGTCCATCACACCTAATGGTTACTTGGGATCACAACATCTCATAACACTGAATATCTTTTCTTTCCTTCCTCTTCCTGCAGCTTTATATTGCTGAGCATGACATCATATGGTATGGAAAAACCTCTTGTTCAGTTGAGGTCAACCATCTCCTCTGCAACCCTCCCAACTGCTTGCACACCTCTAGCATATTTGATGGTGGTGTGGTGTGAGAAGCAGAAAGGGCCTTGACTCAGCATAAGAACTGTTCAGTAATAATGAAAATATCCCTGTGTTATCAACAGTGTTTTCAGCACAGGTCCAAAACATAGCTCTATACCAACTCCCAAGAAAATTCAGTCTATTTCAGCCCAAACTGGTGCAATTTGACATATTGTTTCTTATCAAATAATTTAGCTCCCTAGGGTCTGATTCCCTGGTGCACTGTATACGTAATTTCATTCATTCACCAACTCTTTTTTTAAGCTAACTGACTGGTAGCTTCTGAATAAAACCTCGATTTAGATCTCTTATTATGTTGCTCCAGGCACTATTCCGTATGGGAAAAAGAATGGAACTGTGCAGTTTTCTTCCATCACCCTAGAAAGCCTACCCTGATACTTCAAGTTAGCTCACGTGCTTTTTTCTTCAATGGAAGAAAAACAGACACTTAATGTTATGCTATTAAAGTACTATTTTGGAAAGCCTGTGAAATAATTCTCACTTCCAAGCACCACAGCCATCACGCTGGTGCCAAAATTATGGCACAGGGAATCCAGAAGATACTTTTGTCAATACTGTGCAACAAAACAGCAGTTCAAGGAGGATTCATCATTAGTACCAGCATAGGAGCTTCTGCAACTCTTGGCTTGGAGGCCTGGAACCACTCCCACGCAGCAAGTCTTCAGCAGTATAAGCATGGCCTTTACATTTGTCACTAAGCTAACGTCTTCCACATATTCTGTCTGCTTTTGATGCCTCCATTCAAGAAAGATGACAATCATTTTTGTTCATGGCAGAGTTGCAGGAATGATTAAAAGATTAACTAAAAAATCACACTGTGAAAGGCTCCAGAAAATCTGCCTCTCTGGCTTAATAATAACGAGGTTAAAAGGCAATCTCATTACAGCCTATAAGTAGTTAGAAGGAGATCAGATATGTCAGTGTGCCAGTAGGTCTAAGCAGAAAGTAGAATGTAGGTATATTCAGGTGAAGATTAAAAAAAATTGGGTAATTTCTTTCCATAGTGAAGGTATTAACCTCTATAACATGCTACCAAGAGGAGTGCTAGGACCAGCACCACTCAGGGTTTTTAATTGAGACAGATGTTTATTTTGTTTTAGAAGGCTTTTCCCAGTTCAAACAGGAATTAATGTAAGAAAGTTGTTCCTATTACAGGGGATCAGATGACATGACCCTTTCTTGATGGGTAATCCACAAATCCATTAATATAACAGAGAATTATGCTGACAATAGAACTCAACCAGCCATTTGTTCTGTTGATAGGACACATCATCTGTAACATTCAGACTTACGTTTATAGAATGTCACTTAATTTCAATCACAAGAATCTTCTGTATTGGGCAGACTAGCCATATCTTTTCACTGTATAACCCACAAAATCAGCAATATCCTGCTTCTGGTGTTCATATTCATAACCCATATTTATCTCCATACTGTTTTTATCTCAATTATCTCTACAGATCCGCTTCTGTACATACTTCCAAAACAGATATACATCTGTGTTTCAGTTCAGGTTTCAGGCTCTGTGGTAGCATTCAATAGATCCCTTTTAATGACTTCTGGGTAGATCTAATCTACCACCACTAGAAATCATATTTTTTTTTCCCTTTACCCTTTCCTCACTACTTGGTAATTTTGAACTGCTCCTACAACAGCCAAAACCATCCCATCATCTAGTATCATAGTTTACAACCCAGTACCACACCGACACTCACACAAACCTACTCTTGGGGCAGGAGAAGGTTGAACACAAGGTATGAGGACTGAGACAAAGGACATGATTAATGGGCAAAAAATTTGGCTTGGGGAAAACAAAGTCACATTTATTTTAAAAATTTAAAAACCTGTCAACAAATAAAGAGAGATGCACATGGTTCTTACATACATCTTTCTGAGCCCTGCTCTGCTACCTCCTTTCCCTCAAAGAGAAATCCCCTTATTTTCCCTGTGGCAACGTGGTAGCCCTGCTCCACAAGAAGCAAGCCCTCTATGAGCTTCTCTGGCTAGCCTAGATCTTTTCCTCGGAGTCATTGCCTCTTTCAGGATCCATTCCCTGCTTATAGAGGCTCTCCTCCATGTTTTTTTTTCAGGCACACTTCTCCTCTGCTGGTCAGCAGAGTCTCCAAAGGCCACCAGTTTCTCCTCTCACCATGTTCTGAAAGGTAATGGCTGCTCAGACATGTCTTACGTGTGCTTCCTCACCTATGGTATGACCACATGGCTGCATCTCTCTCTGAAGGGAGCTCTCCATCAAACAAGAAACAGCGGAACCAACAGGTTTACCCTCATAAACAGTTTATCCCAGAGGCTGNGGAGCTCTCCATCAAACAAGAAACAGCGGGACCAACAGATCATTGCTCAACAGGTTTACCCTCTTAAACAGTTTATCCCAGAGGCTGTTGCTCAGCTTAGCCAGAGGCAGGTCTGACAGGACCTGGTGGGAGCTTCCACAAAGCTTCTTACAATGGCTAGTTAGAAGCCTCTTGCCCCAGTATCAACCCTTCCAAGGGTAGAATCAGCACACACACAGAGAATTGATGTCAGTAACAGGTCTGGAACATTAAACTCTTAGTTTGCACATGTCTTTGTCTTCACCCAAAACTTCTTTCATCTCTCTCAGAGGGAATAGCTAAGGAAGCAACATGCCTGAAGATGCAGTAGGAAAATGAGAAATACATGGAAAGTTTTGTTTACTTGGCTTAGAAATGCATATGTTGAATTCGTTACTGAGACATTGTTATCCTCCAGCTTTCTTTCACATCCCAACTTCTTGTCACTCCAAAAGCTACAGTTTTTCAGAAGTCTCCTTGAACAGCTATTTGTTTTCCACTTTAATGCCTCATGACACTGTATTTGAAAGACATTCTATATGAATTACTGTTCTGCACATGGATTTACCATTTTCATGACAAAATAGATCAGCTTTGCCATTCAGAGGTACCAGGGAAAACACAGTGTTTGTCTGGATTACTTGAAAACCTCCTTCTATTTATCTTATAAACACGGCAATCACACTTCACTCTTCAGAAATCAGGATGGAGTGACTGGTTTTGATATTTGTTGCTTCTGCTTCACACTGTTCTACTCAGAAAACATAGCAAAGAGGATTTGTATTTTTGCAGTAACACTACATTTCTTTATTCAGTGTATACAGTCCTCAAGTTTCTGATCAGCATTCAATGCCAGGATTTTTGTCCATTGTTTTGTTATGAAAAAGGAACATAATTTGAAATTATTTTGGGTTTATGATAGGCTTTATTTTTTCTCCAAGTATATGCATAATATCATGTCCTATTACCGTACAACTCAGATTTTTACAGTTATCAGTCTGATGCATTGAAATACACATTACCTAAGCATAATCTGCAGGGCACAGATATTTCATGGTCTGCCTACTTTTTTCACGTCTTGAATACATTTCTCTTGTGAGACATTGAAAGATAAAGGAAATGCTGACACCATCTACCCAAACTTGTGCAAAGTACTCAACACTATCCTGTACAACATCTTTGTCTCTAAATTGGAGCAACATGGATTTAATGGATTGACCACTCAATAAGGAATTGTCTGCATGGTGGCACTCAAAGGATATTTGATGTTCAAGAAGATACCAGTGATGAGTGATGTTCCTCAGGGGTTGGTATGGGACCAGCACTATTTAAGATCTTTCTTGTTAACATGGACAGTAGGATTGAGTGCACCCTCAGCACTGGAACATGATGCCCAGTGAAGTTGTAGACCTACCCGCCCTGAAAGCATTCAAGGCCAGGTTGGGCAGGACTTTGAGTGACCTGATGTAATGTATGTAATGTGCCCCTGTCCATGGTAGAGTGTTGAAACTAAGTGTCTTTAAGGTCCCTTGCAACCCAAACTGTTCTATGACCCCAGGATTCTCCAGGAAGAAGACAAAGAACTTGCAGGGTTTTATTTTATCCATTATTGGTATGGAAATAGTACTGAAGGATTGAACTGGTGAACTAAAATGTTAAATATGGCAGGCAGAACAAAGATTGTCTATCCCAAATCATTCAAAAAGCTGGGTATGAAACAGAAGACAATGCGTGGCATATTGAGAAAAAGTATTTTGAGAGGACAAAAATTTACACATTCAAGATTGCATTGTGTTAAGTCACTGCTCTTCACTGCTCATTGTTTTGTCTCTGACTGGGTTAAATGTTAACATGTTCAGCACTCCTAAAAGCCACCTAATGAGCTTTGACTGACCATGCCAATTCTTTTCAGGTGGAAAGTTTGCCTCTGATGTTCTTTGCAGTGGCCTGTCCTTAATAATGCTGATTTGATGCTGCTTGGTTCTTTTCCTCAAGATTCTTATCTTTTAATATTAATAATTTTTATCTTGTATTCTTGTGCTGCTAGTACCAACAATCTCAAAGTTCCTACCTCTGCAGTCTTACCTTGCTTGTCCTGCATCGCTCTAATATGCTGATGTTCACAGAGATACTTCTCACATCTAAACAGTTTCCTCAGGAGTCTGAGTCAAACTTACATGGCTGGGACATATTTGGAGTAAGTCTCGAACAACACATAGTTAAGCCTTTGAGAATAGTGTTAGGGTGGAACGAATCTGCAGAGACCAAGAATTGCTCATGAGTTTTATCCTACAGCTGTTTAATATTAATACCCTCAAGCCTCCTCTCAGGAATCCCTCTTTTCAGGAATAGACCCAGAAAAGGATTTCTCCCTCTTCCTCTCTGAAATCAAACAAATCTGTTGTTTTCTTCGAAGATAATCCACTTCAGAGGTTGATCATTCTTCATTCTTTGTCCTCCATATCCTCATGTCATACTCACTTTCATAAACTCATTAGTTGCTATGCTGTAAGAGACAGACATTGTGGAAAGAAGTGCTTCTAAGCACAGCTTCCTTACTTCACTAGTAAACTGTGAGTGCCTCAGTACTGATATCTTACCCTCATGTCTTACGTTGTAATTAATGGTACCTAGATTTCTATACCTTAAATTCTTAAAGAAGCTGCATATATTTTTAAAGAGAGACCAGTGCTGTAGATCCCTAGCAACTGAAGGGTCCCAGGATGCCATGATAAGGATTTTAGAGACCCTCTTTTCTTCTGAATTTCCTTCTAGATAGTTTAGTTATGGCCCCCTATGGGAGCCTGGCTTTTGCAGTTTCCATTCAGAAGCACTCCACCAGTTTGGTTCTTGAGGGATCTGTCCAGCTGATTTAAGTCTGTAAGCAAAACTCTAAAGCTTGGATACTGCCATATGCCATCCCTGTGTGAATTTGAGCTTTATGCTTTCTAGTTGCTTTCTAGTTGCATAAACTGTGACTCTAAGATAACATTTCACTTCATGGTTACTCAATGCTTATGCACTTGCAGTACTGCAGCCCGTTATGGTTACAAAATGTTACTGGTATTGGAAACTACAGGCCAAAACTGCAAGTTTAATGTATGTGTTTTCTGTGAATAGAGGTGGGTTGTGCAGGCATGAGGAGGTCTAGAGTATTGGTTATAGTTTTCCACACTTCCCCCACCTGCCTCCTTTTGGAACTCCATCTTCACGTTTCCCATCTGTGTTGCAGAGAAGACACAGATGGCTCAGAGCTAGATGGGCAGCAGCCATTTTGGCCTGGATGTGTGGACTAGAGAGAGAAAGCATGGAACCTCAGAGATAGGTGGAAAGTCTGTCTCAGCTGGATTCCATGGTTTCCTGAAATGGGGAGAGTTTTCCCCTTGTTTGTGGATGTAGGAATTGGCATTTTGAAAATGGGACATCAGCATGGAAGTACATGGAACAGAGAAATGCTGACTGATGCTAAAGGATGTAAGTTTGAACTTTCATGAATATGGTTCCACAGAAGCAGAAACAGTTGTAAGACTCTTCCCTTTTTGGGGTTTGGACATTGAGGTTCTGGCTCAGTTCTGTAAAAATATTGTGATGAATCTCCATTTGTCTTTGCGTGCAGGGGATTTTTTTTATGTGGGAGTTTTTGAGAATGGTGAATGAAATGTCTTGTCATCATTTGCCCCACATCAAGTGGGTTCTGGTTTTCACCTGCAATACATAAGTGGATTTTTTCATACCCTTCCTTTATTGCTTTTATTTCTGCTCATTAGCACCTTATCTGAACTATCACAAATTATTATAGGGCTTTTTCTGCTTTTATCTGCTGGCTGTGGTCACCATCATAATGATGTAATATCTTGCCAATGGAATAAGTTTCTACATGGATTTTTTTGTTAGTGGTTGTTTTGGATAAATTATCTCCTGTATCCTTTTAGTACCGGTATGCTCTCACTGACAGCTTGTTAAGTTTACAAGACAAAGAAATATCTTGTATTCCCAGATGTTCAGCTCATCTATCAGAGTGAGAACTGATTTAGAAACTGAATAGTTTGAATGTCACATATTACAGAACACAGAACAAGCTAGAGTTACACTAACTCAATAGTCTTAAAGTTTATGGAAAATGCTGGCTCCTTTAGTATTTCATACAGATTTTAACCTAGGTATTTTAAACCAGATGGCACATTTATAATTATTTATCATTTAATCTGTCTTATCTTTAACAACACTTGAGTGCGGTATGCTTGAGATATTAAAATGTGCAAGTGTAACTGTATGTTGTATGCCAACTAAGCAGTTCTCAGTTTTTATGCTTTATTTTTAATGAACACATAAATTTTTCTTAATTTCAGGTAGGTACTACACAGCACATTCTTCCAAAAAGTTCACACCACACATGTTAAAAAGCTTAGAAATTGAACAGGCTCATTTCCTATCACCAAGGAGAAATCCTGAACACAAAAGAGGAAGAATAGAGGTACTGTTGTATCAGAAGAGAAATAAAATCAGTATTATCAGTCCAAACAACAAACTGAAGAGTATGCAATAAATTTCAGGCAAGGTCAAGCTTTCACACATAGTTTGAGTACTCAAAAATATCTTCCTTATAGGACAGTGTAACGTCTACTGTATTGGGCAAGATTATGACTTCAGCAAGGTGTAGTGAACAGAGAAATAATTCTGCTGCTCTTTTTAGGTCGGTTCCCTCAACCAGCCAGAATTGAATTTATGTGTCCCCACTTGCTATAGTATGTCTTTCCGCCTTTAGATCTTTATCATGGTTAAATCCATGTAGAATACAGAAATACGACTATCTCAATTCTACGGTAACAAATCTTAAAAGATTGTTCCACAAGGTTTTCTAAGCCTTTAAATTTGAAGATACTTTTAACAAAGTAAACTTAGTATAAGTCTTTAAATACCCATGGTACTATTCTGATCTCTGTGATATGTCTAAGATGTAATCAAACTGTGACACGCTTCCCTTTGTCTTTGTGGACATCTCAGATGCATGAGTATTTTCCTGCTAAGACATTCCTTTATGTCATCTAGTAAATTTTGTAAGTGTACAGGTAAATGTGTGACTCCTACAGACTTCAGTGGAACAGCCTGTCTCCTTTAAGTAATTTGTATAGGTTGACTAGGTGACACTTTTTCTTCCCTTTCCTTAATGTGCTTATATCTTTTACTGGTCACAGTTTGTCATAATGGCTTTTGTTTTATATATGAAAGATATTCAGATGGTGATTCTTGAAGATGTCTGCATATTTTAGAGTTACTTGTGATAACTAACTAACATTATAAACAAACTTTTGTCAACCTAAAGAGGCTGCTTCTTGAGAAGGTGGGTAATCCACTGTGTAATGGCTGAGAAATTTTAGGCCTAGTTGCAGACAATCCTCTTAATGAAGAAAATATACACGGTAGGTTTTAAGGTTTTTTTTATTTCATTATGCATTATTGCCTTTTATGTATGTTGCATGAACTTTACCTCTAATAATAATTTAAATTATTCATGGTAAACATAGTTGTAATAATCTAACATACATTGTAGCTAAATAAATCAATCTTTGAAATTCTGTTCTATAAAGATCAAAACGCTTGCCAAGTTTAAGACTTCCTTATCTATGTTTCTAAAGCTAGATATTCTCAGCCATCATTTCATCATTCAGCTTAATTCTAATATAATTTCCTTGTCCTTAAGCCAGCTACTCCATTACTGAAATATTTTGTCAGTTCCAAAGATAGAATTTTCTTCTGAGAATTTATATACAACTTTGTCATGGTCTGAAAATTACCCAATTTTCTAATATTAGTTGTAGTGCTTTTATGCCAAAAAAGCATTTTATTTTGAAGCTGGAGGTAGTTTTCCTAGCAGACCTCCTGCATCAGTGTCTGGACTCTACAGGTGATTGGTGGACAGAGTCTATAAAAGGAAATGAACTTTCTGCTTCTTCATCTTTCTTCGTCATCTTGTTCACCATCTTTGCCTTTCTCCTGCTTCTCCTCTGATATATCTTGAGAAACAGAGAGCTCCTCTACAAGAGAGCTCCCTCCAGGTGGGGGGGCAAGCAATGGCTCCCAGCCTTCCTCCCACTGAAGGGTAGAATGCAAAAGAAGTCTACACCTGGCTGCAGCTCTGCTGTGAGAGCAGTCATGGCCCTCTTTTGCATGGGCACTTGAACGCAAAGAGAGCTGACCTGCAAGTACTTGTGAGATGCTCTAGGGCATTTATCCACAAATGACCATAGCTACATCCAAATACAGATCACCTAAATTTCCACTTAGCTAACCCGAGAATCATATAAACTGTCCAGACAGCTACATTTTCATCATTGAAATCCTTCTAAAAAAGTAAACATCCATTTATTTCTGGAAACTCCTTTCACACAATCTTGAAACAGGTGAACAATATGCATTAACCTCTTCAGTGATTCTAATCAATAGTGTCAGTTCTATTGCTTTTATACTATCTTACTGCTTTTGCCTTTTGAGCCAAGTGGGAGACTGTGCAGGAAGACTGTGCTATAGTACTCCACACACCAATCTTGCTTGCCCTGCCAGTGTGAACTGCTGCACCACACCATTTTGATGTTCCCTGACCCAGTTTGTCCATCCCATTTCCTGCACTCCTAGTCACTACACTCCCTAGAAGGGCTTTTGTACATGCAGGTACAAGCATCCCTCACTCCTGACCCTGCCAATAGCTTACCCAGCAAGTGTTTAAAGCTCATTTAAATCTGCCACCCCATGGTGTCTCTGCTGCCCACCCACCATGCAGGTCTGAGGGGACAGTCACCACTTGCTGATTTGAAAAAAGCCCTTAAAAAGAGCTATGAATTACTCTGTGGGATCCCTTTACGCATAGTGCATTGAAGCTGCCCTCCTCAGTAAGTGAAGACTGAAGGATGAAGGCCACAGCAGAAATGAAGGAAAACCCATCTTCAAGCCCTTGGTGAAGGCATATGTGCACAGAAACATGCATACACAGAGAATGCAACTCAATGCATCTACCCTGGGGTCATCATGTTTTTAACTGAAGTATAATCCTGGAGAAATGCTGCTGATTTACCTGTAGTTTGTGCTCAATGAAGGGTTTAACTACAGTTCAGGAGTACTTAAGAGCAAGTTATTGGCTGTTTTGAACTGGTTTTAGTGGATTTTGACTTTCACTCTGACCCTTCAAGAGCAGCACTCTAATACCTGAATCGCTTTGTACATTTAGCTCAGAGTAATAGCAGCTCTGTGGCACTGCTACAGTACCAGGCACTGTGCCCAAATCATAACCCTCATCACAGTTCTCAGCTATTAATTCTTTGCTCATTTCCCACTTCCTCAGAAAATATCAGTGAAGGAACTGGATGTGGCAGGCAAGTTATTGTAAAAGCCAAGTTTATTTTTTAGACAGAGATTATCTAGTGATCTGGAAATTAGACTTCCTATTAAATTTGTAGTCTCGTGGATGTTTCAGGTAGAACAGGATGACCTCAACTCTCAGGACACACTGGCATCTTGTTAGAGATATAACTTGGATTAACTTCACAATGAGAAAACTGTAGTGCTTATGGTCATTCATAAATGATAAAGCTAGTTGCATTGCAGAAAATCTATTCCAATCTTTAAGGTGNGAGTACTCAAAAATATCTTCCTTATAGGACAGTGTAACGTCTACTGTATTGGGCAAGATTATGACTTCAGCAAGGTGTAGTGAACAGAGAAATAATTCTGCTGCTCTTTTTAGGTCGGTTCCCTCAACCAGCCAGAATTGAATTTATGTGTCCCCACTTGCTATAGTATGTCTTTCCGCCTTTAGATCTTTATCATGGTTACATCCATGTAGAATACAGAAATACGACTATCTCAATTCTACGGTAACAAATCTTAAAAGATTGTTCCACAAGGTTTTCTAAGCCTTTAAATTTGAAGATACTTTTAACAAAGTAAACTTAGTAATAAGTAATAATTCAGCTTAATTCTAATATAATTTCCTTGTCCTTAAGCCAGCTACTCCATTACTGAAATATTTTGTCAGTTCCAAAGATAGAATTTTCTTCTGAGAATTTATATACAACTTTGTCATGGTCTGAAAATTACCCAATTTTCTAATATTAGTTGTAGTGCTTTTATGCCAAAAAAGCATTTTATTTTGAAGCTGGAGGTAGTTTTCCTAGCAGACCTCCTGCATCAGTGTCTGGACTCTACAGGTGATTGGTGGACAGAGTCTATAAAAGGAAATGAACTTTCTGCTTCTTCATCTTTCTTCGTCATCTTGTTCACCATCTTTGCCTTTCTCCTGCTTCTCCTCTGATATATCTTGAGAAACAGAGAGCTCCTCTA
The DNA here is from genome assembly GCA_013397515.1 of Upupa epops. Taxonomy (NCBI): domain Eukaryota; kingdom Metazoa; phylum Chordata; class Aves; order Bucerotiformes; family Upupidae; genus Upupa; species Upupa epops. The sequence continues at coordinate 230,648 of VZRI01006728.1, forward strand.
CAAGAGAGCTCCCTCCAGGTGGGGGGGCAAGCAATGGCTCCCAGCCTTCCTCCCACTGAAGGGTAGAATGCAAAAGAAGTCTACACCTGGCTGCAGCTCTGCTGTGAGAGCAGTCATGGCCCTCTTTTGCATGGGCACTTGAACGCAAAGAGAGCTGACCTGCAAGTACTTGTGAGATGCTCTAGGGCATTTATCCACAAATGACCATAGCTACATCCAAATACAGATTACCTAAATTTCCACTTAGCTAACCCGAGAATCATATAAACTGTCCAGACAGCTACATTTTCATCATTGAAATCCTTCTAAAAAAGTAAACATCCATTTATTTCTGGAAACTCCTTTCACACAATCTTGAAACAGGTGAACAATATGCATTAACCTCTTCAGTGATTCTAATCAATAGTGTCAGTTCTATTGCTTTTATACTATCTTACTGCTTTTGCCTTTTGAGCCAAGTGGGAGACTGTGCAGGAAGACTGTGCTATAGTACTCCACACACCAATCTTGCTTGCCCTGCCAGTGTGAACTGCTGCACCACACCATTTTGATGTTCCCTGACCCAGTTTGTCCATCCCATTTCCTGCACTCCTAGTCACTACACTCCCTAGAAGGGCTTTTGTACATGCAGGTACAAGCATCCCTCACTCCTGACCCTGCCAATAGCTTACCCAGCAAGTGTTTAAAGCTCATTTAAATCTGCCACCCCATGGTGTCTCTGCTGCCCACCCACCATGCTGGTCTGAGGGGACAGTCACCACTTGCTGATTTGAAAAAAACCCTTAGAGTTATGAATTACTCTGTGGGATCCCTTTACGCATAGTGCATTGAAGCTGCCCTCCTCAGTAAGTGAAGACTGAAGGATGAAGGCCACAGCAGAAATGAAGGAAAACCCATCTTCAACCCCTTGGTGAAGGCATATGTGCACAGAAACATGCATACACAGAGAATGCAACTCAATGCATCTACCCTGGGGTCATCGTGTTTTTAACTGAAGTATAATCCTGGAGAAATGCTGCTGATTTACCTGTAGTTTGTGCTCAATGAAGGGTTTAACTACAGTTCAGGAGTACTTAAGAGCAAGTTATTGGCTGTTTTGAACTGGTTTTAGTGGATTTTGACTTTCACTCTGACCCTTCAAGAGCAGCACTCTAATACCTGAATCGCTTTGTACATTTAGCTCAGAGTAATAGCAGCTCTGTGGCACTGCTACAGTACCAGGCACTGTGCCCAAATCATAACCCTCATCACAGTTCTCAGCTATTAATTCTTTGCTCATTTCCCACTTCCTCAGAAAATATCAGTGAAGGAACTGGATGTGNACTTCCTCAGAAAATATCAGTGCAGGAACTGGATGTGGCAGGCAAGTTAGCCAAGTTTCCAAGTTTATTTTTTAGACAGAGATTATCTGGAAATTAGACTTCCTATTAAATTTGTAGTCTCGTGGATGTTTCAGGTAGAACAGGATGACCTCAACTCTCAGGACACACTGGCATCTTGTTAGAGATATAACTTGGATTAACTTCACAATGAGAAAACTGTAGTGCTTATGGTCATTCATAAATGATAAAGCTAGTTGCATTGCAGAAAATCTATTCCAATCTTTAAGGTGACTCAGTAAATCATAATCAACCATTTTCATTAGCCATACATTGTATATAGATAGACATGTACAGGCACTAGCAAATAACCTCACATTGCTTCTGCACTAAACTATGGGCATTACAGCTTATCAGCTTTCACTATGACATTGAACCATGTGATACACATGAAGTGACTTTTGCATAGCATCAATATTTTTACATTATTTTCTTGCCTTCTAGAAATAACAAGAAACTAGCAAAAAGAAATTCCAAGCAGATGCCAGAAAGAACTTTTTCATGGAAAAACCTGTCAGTGCATGTAGCAGCCTAGTGGGCATTATCATTAAAGCAAAATCACTGAAGCCGTTCAAAAAACAATTACATTAGATGACTCCCTGGGGAATCTGGAGCTCTGCAGGAGAAGTTCCTGTCGGATGAAAAGACTTCAGTGCCTAAGCTTCATATCTATTAGACTTTGACTGTATTGAGCACACCTACAGAACTGAGATGTGTACTATAGCCAGAAGATACTGGTTTACATTATCAAAGTTAGGCTACTATGACAAGGTCCATTAATAACTAACTACCTGTTGCAGGAAGGTTCAACCTGGCCTGACAAGTTTGGGTCAAGCAAGACAGGCTGACAAGCAGCTAGGCTGAGATATGTGCACACACACACACACACATAAACAGACTGTAGGTTTCTAAATTGATTACCATCATATATGTTTTCCAAACATCTACTTTATACTTGATTATTTCTGAGAGACATTATGCTTATTTTTTTTTTCCAAAGTGAAGCATTATGTATTAGATACTGGACATAGGAAGCAGATATAGTAGATTATCATAGAATCATTAGGGATCAGAAAGAACCTCAAAAGATCATCTAGTCCAAACCCTGCCACAGCAGGATCACCTAGACCAAGTCACACAGGAACACAGTAAATGTACAGCCTCTAAGATCAGTATTTCTTTTTACTGTTTACTGAATATCTGAGTTATTGCCTCTTTTCACACTTTCTTTATCTGTTAGTTATCCATTTAACTTAGGACATAGGACTTTTTTTTCTGTTTAAGTCATTTTATTCAGATTGACATGCACTTCCAACAATAAGCTTGGCACTGCAATAATATGTGTTTAACAAAGGCAGAATCTATAGCATTGTAATACGGAATTGTATTGCGTAGATCTATTGAATGAAATTTCTCAAAGGATATAAACCTATCCAAGAGACTCACTGCAAAAGCTTCAGAATACAAATGTGCAGAAATAGCACCACATTTTAATTCTATTAAATTCAACTAATGGAATATGAATGAGTTATTAATATCCTGAAAAGACCAGTGCAGTGCTTTTTGGTCCTACTGCTTAAAGTTACATCAAGCATAATCATGTGTTTATATCAGATATTGCTACAGACAGAAATATTTTGGCTATTCAGAGGGATCCAGTCCACATATTCGAGTGTCCAGTGCCCTTAATTTGTACCTCAATTCTGTGTTTATAGTTATGAACACTCCTAACACAATAAACTGTCAAGTCTGTAGAAAGTGATGACGTTTTAATACTAAGCTGATATACCCCTACAATCATCATCCACAGTGATGCTGCTAAGGCATAAGAATCCTATGAAAAGAAGAAATAAAATCAAGCTCATTTTGCCCATAACTTGACTTTGCTGAAGCTGCGTAGCCACTCAGACTTATATCATTAATATCGACAAGTGGTTACTGACACCAGAAGCCTGCTAGCCAAATCTCTCCCACAATTTCACATTCACATTTTCATCAAAAAAAATTACCAGGCTTCAAGATTTATTATTTTAACTGTCAAAGTAACCCACTAATTTTGCTTGGGAAAATGCTAAAAGAAAACACAAGCCAAATTTGTCTGGTCCTTCTAGTACATCTGAGATTAATCTGCATATGAGGTGTCTGAGAGAGCATCAGTTTTGTCCTGTGGCAACTTTTCACTTTTTCTGTTTTCATTTGCACTTCTAGTCAGGGTCTTTCAAGTGTTGTCAAATAAAGAAACTTTATTCAGTTCTAGACCAGCAGAATAGCATATAATTAGAGTAAGTCTCTACTCCTGAGTTAGTTCTTTGTTTCTGATCTCAGCTGAGCTAAGTGAGTAGGAGTGTTGCAAAATCGAGCTGATGTTTGCAAATCATGTTCTTCCTGTGAGCTTGGGGCAAGTGCAGCCACCCTGGCTCTGTGGCCAGAGTCTGCTAAAGACACCTCATCTATGGTACTTTAGGGGTACTTTATGTTTTTTCCTCTCAGCACCCTAGAGTCTGGGTTCCTCCAGCTTGCCTTTGTGTTTCCTGATCCCTAATTAGGATGACCACAGGCACTGGACTCAGGGTCTTAACAGGGTTCTGTCAAAACCAAATTTTTAACCATTTTTCTCAGAGCAGCAGGAAGTGCAGTCCAAGAGACACTCCACTTGGATTGGGACACCATTCAAAGTTACTTCCCTGGGACTGGGTGGTTCCTTGCATCCTTTTGGTGAGTGGCTTTTCATTTGGGTATCCTTAAGCAGGACACCTCTCCTTTTTATATAAGAGTGCATGCACACTTTGGATCATGTTTTCTTAGTGTATTCCTTAAAGTTTAGAGAATTTTTGCTGTGTGGTGATGTACTCCCAAGCAACATCCAAACCTGTGCATTGTTGAGGTGTCAGGCAAGTCTGGTTGCAATAAATCCACCTTTTTCTGATAGTGACTGCCGCCCGGTTTTGTGGGTTCCTCTGCGACAGTTACGCACACAGACTGTTTTCCAAATTGTGTGCCTCAGTTGAGACTAGCTATTTGAAAAGGCAGTTTGAAGAATGGAAGACTATTTCCAAAACCAATTAACATTCCAGATTATCCTCAAAACATAAATCAGAACTGACACATTACAGAAGTGCTGAATAACGACAAATGATCTGCCTCAGTACTGCTACCATTATCATTAAAGATGACTCACCGGTTGTACTGAGGGTACACATCCCATGAGCCCAGACAACTTCCACTCATATTGCTGATGAAGTAGGGATTAATGTTTTGATATGGCTTGAAAATTCTTAAATAGTAATAATTAGAATATTTAATTCTGCCACAGTATTTCACGCCTGAGCATCTGGGACAAAGTTATAAAAGGCATTGCATTTACATAGCATGAAATGTGCATACTCTGTTCGATGCACCTCTTAAAGCTCTCCTCATACACAGTATTTTGTAGAACAGATCACAGTCTTTAGCCAGATTCTGATCTTGGAGATGGGGACTTTTTACTGGAACAGGACATTTTGAATTGCTGAAGCAGGAGTTCATACAGAATGCAAGTACCAGGTTCTAATATTTCTAAACTCGTCTTTTATTATAGGTCTCTGAGGGCTCACTTGCACAGGTTGATTTTACCTGCCCGAGGTTTGTCAGCTTCACATGGATCCACTTCTGCTGCTGTCCTGAGCTCTTATTAGTGTCAGTCAATACTGCTAGTAGCTGTCATAAGCAAAACCAGTTTGTAAATAAGAACTATAGTAGAAACAAAAGAACCGGTTATTTTATTGTGATTAAAATACTAATCCAATTCAGCAGTTTTTTAACTTTCTAGGATATTCTAATTATTTTCACAAAATATTGTCTCTTTGATTTCAATTCAGGAGATTCAGCTTATTTTGGTGCATGAATAGTAGACTTATTGAATTGCTCAGCAAAGATCTGGCTGAGTACTTTGATCTTTTCTGTCAGCACTGCCATGTGCATTTATATCTGAGTAGAAAATTTTGGATACCTGGTATGAGAGTCAACCTCACTTTTTGTCTTTCTATCTTTGTGAGAACCTGACTCAATATACCCAAATGGCAGAGTAAAGTTTTTAATGCTGGCTATATAACACACTCCTGATTAGTTTAAAAATCAGATTTTAGCTATGAGAAAGTGACCTGATACCAGTCTCTTCATTGAGCATCTCCAAACAATTGTAATTTAATTTATTGTAAAATTATCTTCTTAATCCCTCTCATTAGCTTGACAATGCTTTGTCTACTGGAAATCTCACAATCTAACTGAGAGAAAAACAATCTACCATCTACCTGTTACTGCTGCTTTACTGGATCAAAAGTAAAATCTGCATACTGCAGATGAAAATTTCTTTTTCAGATGAATTGCGTGCTTCCCCACATCAGAGAGCTGTGCGTCTCATTTGCATCAGTAGCATATCAGGCCTTTGGCCCCAGCAGCTGACAACTCAACCCCACCGTACTAGGCAGGAAAGCTGACATTACACTTCTGCTCTCCAGAAAAGGTCTTGTTTTGATCCCTGACTTCATGCCTATAGGATATTTACCCAGATGGGAAATAGTTCCACCATAGTTTTCCTACCACAAAAACCAGTCTGCTCTCACTAGTTTTGCTTAGGGAAAGCCTGAGTTCCAAACACAAACGTAGGTCAGGATCTGTGTCAGGTGCCTTGGCACTGGGAGGTGATCAATAAGATGGAGCAGTGGAAAATGCACGAGCACCTGCCTGAGACAAAATCACACTCCTCAAATGGACATATGAAATTCATTAGAGCAAAGCCTTCTGCTTATGAATGGCTGGTTCTCTTTGATCTTGAAAACATGATGTAGTTTAAAGTGGTTTATTACAATGGGATCATGAAAACGGCACTTTCAAAAACAGAAAGCATTGGAGAAAGTCAGGGTACTGTGTTAGATACTTTGTGTAGCACCACTCTGTACATACAACAGTCGGAAAGCAAGGTATGATTACTTTTTGAGAGCCCGTAATGCCGAATCCCTTATTTCTCTTTTCCTGGCAAAGCAATATTCATAACTATAAAATGCACTGAATTAATCACACTTTCTGAGAAAACAAATGGTTCCTTTCTTTCACCTGTAATATTGGAGTTGTTGTTGCCACGGCTGTTTCTCTCTTCTGGTTTATGTGCAGTCTCTTTTTTGAAGTAACAGTTCATTTTTCATAAGTGTAGAAACAGGTTCTGAGACATCGTCATTTTAAACTATTTCTAGAACAGTTTCAAGGCATCTGTCCTGAACTTTCAGAGCTTTAGGCAATAATTTATAAAGTACCATCAGTTTGGCATTTGAAATAATGTCATTTTTGTTATTTTGTCTTGCAAATTGTGCACTTCATAGCTGCCATTCAGTGAAAAATACCCTGAATTTCATATAAAACTAATCTTTCTGTCATTCCTTGTTCAGTGTCACACTGGAGACACTGGCAAAAGATGAAAACTCTCACAAGAAATGATAACCTCTGCATATCAAAACGGTTGCAGCTTGTTCCACATTTTCAGATAACTGTGTGAACTATGAAAACAAAGAAATAAAGAGAATATTAGTTCTAGAGATATCTATCATTTGAGATGAAGAACTATGGGGAGCTGCGCAGAATGATAGTTATATTTACAGCTCTGCAGCTTCCCTAAATGATGCACAGAGTAGTAAGAACTGCGCATCTGAGTTAAACCCAGCAGGTAGACAAAACTGAGGCTTATTCTTTACAGTTTGCAATATGTGAGATATCTGAAGACACAGATAAATAGGTGTATAAGTTCCTCTCTGATGTTTTCATATTCTTGTAACAGAAATGTCCCCAAAGTTTGACAATTCAATATACATCACCAATATTCATTTTCTCGTGTGCACTCTCTTTCTTTGTATTTTTGAGTTGTTTTTAAAATTCTATGACAAAATATGTGTAGTATTCAAGGCTAGCCCAGCTGTTGAGGTTTTCTCAGAGAATAGTAAGCCAGTGATGTAGACTCACAGCAGCAGCCTATGGAATCTGTCTTTAGATACGATTCTTCAGTTCCTCAGAGTAAAGTAGTCATCTTTTTAACCAGGAATGTTTCCTGGAGTTATTTTACTTCATATTATTGTTAGTTATTATAACTAAAGATGTCAATATTATTGTTGTTATTTTGCATTTTTTACTGTTGTTGCCATGGATTCACTCCACTGAAATGTTTTCTTTTGTGATACCAAAGCCAGTACTGGGATAAAAATTCTACAGGGAGTCCAGGAGAACAACGAACAGCTGCACTGAGAAAAGATGGTGACCAGTCATAAATCAAAACATATCTGTTGAAAAGTTCATCACCGATCTAGTAAGACTAGGAAAAAGAGAAATTGTTTATTTTCTGTCATACTTATTTAATATTGACAATCCATGATCACAACAGCAGCAATGACACTGTAGCTAACTTGGGGAGTAAGCTCCCAGAAAGAGTATATATTATGTCGGGTAAACATGAATCATAGAACGGCTATGAAGCTAGCATTGCATATATAAGTTCTTAATGACATCAATCCTGTGAAACATTTTACAGAGCAGTACTAATTTTTTTGCTTATCACTTGTACAAGGCACACCCACATGAAACAGGAACTGAAACTGGAAAGCTATGTTTTGATTCCTTTGGTTTCAGGATGAAGTTAGTGCACTTGCAGTGCTGTAGATACTTGAAGACACTGTGGAACAAGACAACTCTGTAAAGCCCATATGGGCTTTTGGGTGTGTTCTCGGTTGTGTTTCTTCTACATTTGGCCAATAGAGGAAGAAACCAATCCCTTCTAACAGAGAATAAATTGAATATGTCTATCACATATACTTACTTGAATACATTCAGTAGACTGGTGAGCTGGAAATGTAAAGGTGTTTATGTTCAATATAGCACTTCCCACAAAATAGCAATGTGAAGTGAGAAAATTCAGTTTTATAGGAAAAGTCTCTGTTACAGGATAGAGCTGGGCCAGCCACTACAAGCCACTAGATAACCAATGCTCTCTATTAACCCCTTTCCAAAGGGAGTAAAGGAAAGGCACTTATGGTTTGGAAAAGAAAACTAAAACTGCTTTAATGAAAATAATAAACATAAAATATATATAAATATATAGAAAACCAATATTGAACCTAAATCTTCTAATGGGAATTATGTCACTGTCACCACTAATGCTGTGAGTAGAAGCTGGGGAAGTCCCAGACTGGACTCAGCAAGAGGTGGAAAACAGACTCGGGAGCTGGATTCTGGTACTGGATTCAGAGATACGCAGTTTGGAAATCAAAGGCAGAATAATGGACAGGGTCTTCCTTGGATGCCAGCCACTGGAGAACAGAGCTCAACCCTTGTGATCCCTCAGTTCTATAGTGAATACAACATATATGGAATGGAATATCTTTTTGATCAAGGTAGGGCCACCTATCACCACTCCTCCCTGCTGGTGAGCTTCTAACCTACTGCACTCCAGCATGCTCCACAAGATTTAACACTGACCTTAGTCTTCACATGAAGCAAATGTAAGCAAGCGCCTTTCTACATAGCAGTTATTGGTAGTAACTTTAAACATCAAGCACTATCACTTGTAGAAGGAGACACACTCTGAAAAAACACACATGATCTTCAGGAAGTGCAGTTACTCAGAAGAGACTTTGCTGAAAAGTAAAATCATTAAAGAGAATTCATTCTGCTTCAACTCAACCCCTTTATTTTGGAAAATAATTTACAGTTCCCTGTCAGATCAGCATATGTAGGACCAGAAAGGCTCCTGAGATTTTGTGAAATCCAACCACTGAATCGGTTATTGAGAAAAGAAAATTAACTAATTTATTTGAGAAAGCTAGGTGCTATATTAAAGGTTATTTCATAACCTTTGACCCTAGCCTACATCTTCTGAATAAAGTGTTAAAATATTTGTATTTGCAGATCTTTGTAGAAGTTGTGCATATTACTTGGACACCATTGTGTTTTATTGAATTTCAAACAAAAATTAGTCCACATTCTTATTTGCTACCTCATGCAACATTAGCTCTGATGGCTCCCATTGATTATTCTGTCATGTTTGCTTACTGCAGTTCTGTAAGAGTATGTAAGATTAACACACACTTGGGAGATGGTATGTGCCCTTGGCAGAGATCAGTGTGGACTGTTTGGAGCTGACATAGTTCTCCACAAGTGAAACCTTCCAACATTTCTTGCTGCTTCCAGTCAGGGTTTAGGTACTGCGTTTTGCAATGCTCTTTATTTTCCTTTCATGTCCATACCCCTCTACGTGTCATATTGTTCCTCTTCTACCCAGAGACAAGTAATTTATGTAATACAGACAAAAGCTTTGTTTGCCACTCAGGATACCATGCATCTTACTGTACTTCCAGCATTGCTTTAGCTCTGGGGGACACTGCTGTTTTGTCTTCTCTTCCCTGCTGTTGTACTACTGAAAATAGTAAGTTCCTGGGAGCAAACCACCTGCTGTCATAGTATAATGCCAAATGAGTAAAACTGTATCCTGCAATAGTTTACTGCTTCAATGTGAGGAAGAATTTACAGAGTTATTAACATTAACCTCCCCTGGCACAACGTAAGGCTCTTTCATCTTGTCTATGGCTAGAGACTTGGGAGATCCCCACCTCTCTACAACCTCCTTTCAGGTAGTTATAAAGAGCAATAAGGTCTCTCCTCAGCCTCCTTTTCTCCAGACTAAGCAATCCCAGCTCCCTCAGACGCTCCTCTTAAGATCTGCTTTCCAGGCCCTTCATCAACCTCGTTGCTCTTCTCTGGACACTCTCCAGCATCCCAGTGTCCTTCTTGTATTGAGGTGCCCAAAACTGAACACACTATTTAAGATGAGGCCTCACCAGTGCTGAGTACAGGGAAAGGATCACACCTCTAATCCTGCTGGCCACACTATTTGTGATGCAAGCCAAGATGAAGCAGGTACATTGCTGGCTCATATACAGCCAGATGGCAATCCAACACCCCCAGGTCCTTTTCTGCTGAGCAGTTCTCCAGAAACTCTTTCCCAAGCCTGTAGTGTTGTATGGGGTCATTGTGACCAAAGTGTAGGACCCAGTACTTGGCCTTGTTAAACCTCATACAACTGACTTCGGCCCATCAATCCTCCTGTCATTTGTTGTTCACTTTACAATAAAAAAAAATCGACTTGCTATTAAGTTTTCCGATTTCCTTTGAGCTACCATAACCAAAATGCTTCCAGATAGGTCTTTCACATCATTCAGCTTGTTGCACAGATGCAACAGATTTTTTCCAGCAACTGTTGATGTTATTGGTAAATTTAAGCTAATTGACAAACTAAAATTAAGCCAAGTAAGAAGCTGAAAGAAGCTGATACAACTTACATATATTTAGAAGTATAGGATGCTGTCCACAGATAAGGTCTATTACTTCTTGTATTTGCCGTATCCTATTAATCACAACCATTTGATTCCTAGGAAACACAGTAAGGACCAGTGACACGTATTATTTACTGAGATTTCAGGAGAAGGTCAGAAAGAAATTACTTCTTGCTCACAAAAAGACTGTCTCACAGTTAGACTGCAGAAAATAATAATCCACAGTAAATGAAACATGCATGTAAAATACAAAACAGTGCTTTCTGAATGCAAACAACTGTGGTACCACGAGTGCCAAAGTTGCACTAGATTCGATAACACTGGAGCTGGGAAAAAACACTTCTGCTGTTGAACTCTGCTTTTTAAAATATATGCAGAATATGTCGGTCCATATGTAATTTATTAATTATACCACGTGGCACATAAGCTATTTTAAAGCACAGTGACAAACTATACTTTTATTTAATGGCTGATGTGATGGTGATATATCATTTATATACATTTTCAAACCAAAGCCTTACAAGAGTGCTGCAAGAGATACATTTCTTATTATACATCCACTGTGCTATGTCTTCTGCTTTCACATTCTGCCTTTCAGTAGATGAATAATTGATTAAGTTGTATTCTAATACATTATCAAACTGGAACTGTCAGGAATTATTTTCTTTGTTCTTTCCTTGATTATTAATCAAATCTATGTATTTATTGGAAGAGAGCTAGTACTATTAATACTTCTGAAATTTCTTTTTAGGCATTTCTTGAAAAGGGGATTTTTCACAAAGTGGGTCATTACTTTTTCTATGGAACAGTTAAAGTATTGCCTATACATTCTCTTTAATTTCCAGTTCATTGCCCTGACACATAGAGTCACTCAGTTCTCACTGTCTCTATCCTGCAGTCACAAAACTGTATTAAGAACCTGTTCATTATTTCAGGAAAGCAAACTTGTGTATCCTGTTGGAGTGGCTGCAATGTACTCACACATAAATGATCAAATACTATGGAACTGTAGCTTGTTCCTCCATGTTCAGAACTAAATGCTACCTTTGTACAATATGTGCTATTATAATTGTAGTTTAAAAATATGTTACTCTGCCTAGAAAATGTTTAATAACTTCAAGGTCTCAGCCACTGAATTACACTGAAATCTGAGTGACTTGAAAGTACTTAAGACAAATTCTTTGTTATACAAAACTCAAATAATCATATTTTCAATCTGTCTCACCAAGCTGCATCTGCCATACCCTTCAGGCTTTCATTTCTATAGTGCTTCAGTCACTCTTCTTTTTCATCTTGCTACTGTGACCTTATTCATAACAACAGTAGTTTCTTCTGGATAAAAATTAGATTGGAATGTATTTTGACATTGTGTATTGCCCATCTGAGTTGTAAGTCATTGAATGGTTTCAGGTTACAGTCGGGACTGGAAATAAATAGAATAATCCAAATCCCTCTGGGTAGTTCTGACTAAGTAAGACTACTAAAAGACTCCCATGAACTTCTTTTGTCTTTGTCTCTGGGGCCTGTAGAAGTGATTGATGGGAGAGAATAAATCTTGCCAAAGCATGCTAAAACTAGATTTATGTGCCAGGATAGCTCCTCTAGTAGAAGACAGTGCCATTGACAGGAAATCTCACCCCACCACTTGTCTGCACGCTAGAGGCGCAAATCCAGGCTTTGATCTGCATGTATGTTAAGTTTTTAAACAATTAACTGCTCGCATTTGTGAATCTTGCAGGTTGAAGTTAGCGGGATGGTTCAATACTTTCACCCATTCCTTACCATGAGATCGACATGCTTTTAGGTACTGGGGTGTTTCATTGCAGTCAGTTCTAAAGAAAATTATCAATCACAGTCTACATTCCTCTAATGATTTCACTGTTTGGGTCTTTTCCCCTCAATATCGATTTCTTTAGTTCAGGTTAAAATGATCGTCTGTAGAGCCCTAATTGCTGTGGACTTTCAGATACCAAGGAAAACTAGATGCCCTGTGTCTCCAAATCAGCCAACAGAAGATCTAACTTAGCAATCCCAAATGTTAAGTTGATTCATAAAACTTAATTGCATGGATTTTTTATAATCATGAGTGATTTATACACCAGAGTTACTTGTATGCATAAAGAATTTTAAGTGTTATAATTAGCAATTAAAATATAGTTTTAAACTGATATAAGTAATGAAGAGTTTAGTGAAAACCATTTATTCAAACATAATAGTTTCAAAAACCCTGTAGCTCAATGGTAAATCATCTGACACATGATCTCAAATCTGCTAAATTAAAGGTAAGGCCTTTTTAACTTCAATGGTTTTTACATGTTTTACATACAAAAAAATACTTTGAAGGGAAGAGAGTGAAAACAAATACTGAACATTTATATTTTAGTATCATTCTTTCCCTTTTAGTATCATTATTTTCCCTTTGATTTTTTCTAACAATATTTTTCATAACGACAACATTATATATTATGATACTAGTTTTTAAATTGTTACCACCTTCTAATTGCATCTGTCTCAGGACTTTATTTTATATTTCTAAGGTTTGATTTTATCTTACCTATATTATTCTGGTGTTTCCTTTACATTCTTTTGTGTATACACTCAGACAATGCATGCAGAATCGTTGTGTATGTTACACAGTATCATCCACAATGGAATCGTCAATAACAGTTTAAGTGCAGCCCCGTGAAAAAATGAGCAAACAAATAAAAAAACACAAAACAACTAAAAAAATCCCACAAATTGTGTTTTCTTTATAGAAAAATTAAGTGGTAGCTATTCCACAGAGAGCAGAAAAAAATGCAGCAGCTGTACAAGTATTGAAAGACACAATAACAAAAGACTCCAGGGATTTCTCTCTTCCTGTTGCTGACTGAATTCCCCTAATCTTCTCATTAAAATGGGCCTTGCAATATAAAAAGTAAAGAACAGCAGAATCCATAATTTCTGAATTTCAACCTTTTTACATTAATCTCTCAGACTTTTTCCCATCTTTGTATCATAACAGACAAACTGGAGACAAAATCACATTCAGATGGAGAAAAAAAAAAGACAACACAACCTAATGAGAATCAATAAATGAAAAATACTCCTTCATCTGAACTGTTTGTGTTCAATGGTGGTGCTGAAAAATCGCCGTCTTGGTTAAAAACTGTACCCTGCAGTTCATAGATCATGGACTAGGACTTATGTGCATGTAAAATATGTCTGTATTCCTGAAATGTGAACTTTTGTAAAAGCAGTTCCCATGCCTTGCTTGTTCCAATGCATTTATCTTCTTATGCTACTGTGTATAGATGCCACAGAAGAAATGGTTGAAACTTTTCCTGTCGTGGATTGAAATCTAAACTTTTCAAAGGTTTCTTTTTGGGTAAAATAGCTTGTCTTTCTTTGTCTCAAGAAATCTGTCCTAGACATGGAAGTCTGTTTTTTAAAAATATGGATCAATCAACCTACACAAAACTTCAACCATTGCCTAAACACCAGGACTATTTAAAAATTCTTTTTCACATGTTTTTTTCAGGTTTCATCCCATTAGCTGCATTATTTTATGCTTAAATGTAATCATATATTAGTTAAACATTTGGGATTGATGTGTGTGTGGCATAGTGAAAACCCAGGTACCAAACGCGCTGTACCGCACTATACCAAAGCCAACATAAATGCCAGGGAAAGCTATGTTTCGTCAAACTTTTTGAAATGGAAATTCTTCATCAGGCGGGTTGCTTAAAAGTGTGGGAGTTTAAATGCTGACACCGTAACAGAAAGAGATTGTTTCATTCATGGAATTTAGGACCCATCATAACTTATTTAATACTCATTACATAAATACAGCTCCTTTGAGGGAAAAAATACGCAAGGAGCCATCTAGACTACTTCAGGAAAAATAATATTTAATACTCAACTCATCATGAAGATCCATTGACTTGGCAAATGGTAAGTAGTGTACTGAGAGAAAAATTGTTAAATAACACCACAGGTACAGTAACAAAGGGCAATGTCCCTAGTTGGCTTTTGTAAACTTCTTTGGAGGGATTTATTATCATGATAGTTATCTACGTGAGTTTCTCTCTGCACAATCATTTTTTAACGTGCACATAATCATTTGACGTATGAGTAAGAAGATATGAAGATTGTAGATGGGTGTTGTTTCTTTGATTTAAAATGTTAATAATGCAATCTCACATGTAATCATAAGGTTACTGGTTTCCAAATTCTCCATTGATTTCTCTCCTGTTATTTCAAAGTCATCTTTATTGAGATAACCATCTACTACACTCCACTGTCAGAGACAGGGTACTAGGTCGAATAGACTTTCAGCTTAATCCTGTGTAGCTGTCATAAAATCTTACAAACTTTAAGTTTCAGAAAGTAAAGGGATCAAAAGTATTAGTGGAGCTTCAAAAATATAATACAATTAGAAAAAAATCACAAAGCTTAGAACAAATAAAGTCACACACTGCAGAGTACACACACACACACACACACATGCATGCAGGCATGCACGTACATACACGCACGCGTGCACACATACACACACACACATGCTTAGAGTTTACACTGCATTCTTCTGATGCCATGATTATTATTTTATTTGTACACCCGTCTTTACCGCACATTCTAAACAAACAATAGACAACAGTGTCAGGGATTTTTTTTTTCCTTAAAACTGCAACAAAACAAGTCTCAACATTTGCAAAACATTCCTTTATTATTAGAAATAAATTATTCTGTATAAAAATTAGCATGCCTTGACCATTGCATTTATTTTAGCATAACCCAGGACTTAATTCAGTCAGCCGCCACAAGAAACAAACTCATCTTCTTTTACGAGTTGAACAATGTAGGACAGGAAAGGAAATTGTCACAATCACAAAAAAGTACTTACAAATATAACATCAGACATGATTTATTTCAACAGCAGTTTTTTCACAAGCTAACATTTGTTTTCCTTTTGTGATTTGCTTCCTTTTGTGAGTGAACAGTTCACAAGCTTGATGCTCTATGTTATAAAACTGGTCTTGCCCTTCCCCTTCATCTTTTTGCCTCTTGCTTCTTGTTTTAATCCTTGTCCTTTAGCAGACTGACTATTGATTTGAATGTAGTCTACTGATATTTCCAAGACTGAATTCTGGCGGTGATAAAGTCTATGGTTGCAAGATCCCATCCTGCAGGTCTTCCAGTGAATTTCATCCCTGCTCAGTTTGCCTGATTGCTGTAACTGATATAAGTTGTCTTGGTAGAGGAGGCTGTATATCAAAAAACCAAAAACAAATAACAATAAAAAAAAAACAAAGTTCAGGATTTTCTTGAATAAAGAGAGGATAAACCAAAAATATTTAACATTTGAACTCAGTATCCAACTCTATTTCCAAATAGGATGACTCATGTACATGGAATAAAGTCAAGCAAAGCATGTATACAAACGGTGAGTAAGCTGGATCTCTGGTTCTATGGTTTTGATGATGTTATTTTGCTTATGGTTCAGGGAAACAGAGATCAACAGAGGGAAATGATGATTGTTTTTAGCATTGGTACAACAGAATTTCAACATATTACTTGTTCAGTACTATTTAGGTTCATTTCTGTATAGAGGATTGCTTTTTTTAATGTAGAACTTAGATTTCTCTCATCTCATCTCATCATCTCTTCTCAAGCTTGACTGTTGGGCAGAGAAAAACCTCATAAGGGTCAACAGGAGCAAGTGTAGGGTTCTGCACCTGGGAAGGAACAACCATGTGCACCAGTATAGGTTAGGGGTAGACCAGCTGGAAAGCAACTTTGAAGAGAAAGATCTTGGAAACATGGCATTTCTGCTCTGCCTGCTGAGGCCACACCTGGAGTACCATGACCAGTTCTGTGCTCCCCCATTCAAGAGAGACAGGGAATCACTAGAGAGAGTCCAGTGGAGGGCAGCAAAGATGATTTGGGGCCTGGAGTAGCTATCTTCCTAGAGAAAGTTGAGAGAGCTGAGGTTGTTTAGCCTTGAGAAGAGAAGAATTAGATGAGAATTGACCCTTATCTATAAATATCTGAAGGGCAGCTGTAGAGAGAATGGTGCTGGACTGGTTTCAGCTGTGCCCAGTGACAGGACAAGGAACAATGGGTACAAGCTGGAACCAAAAAGTTTTATTTAGAAATAATAAAAAAAATTTAGTACATGTTTCCTTCTCTGTGGAGATACTAAAATCCTTCCTGGATGCAGTCCTATGCAAATGTACTTTAGGCAGCTCTGCTTTTGTGAGGAGGTTGGACTTGATGATCTGCTGAGGTCCCTTCCAACTCCAATGACTCTGTGATCTGTGATCTACTGGTTGAAGCCACTTTGCAGCTACTAGTGAGTTGTCCATTTGGAAGGAGGCTTACTCTCCTTTAAAGGGGCAAAGCCTACCATGGGAACCATCTTTCTAAGTTAGCAAAATTGAGTAATTACAGCATACGACATACGTTCTCTAGAGAACATTCAGCCACAAAGCATCTGCATGTAAGTAATCCAACAGAAATGCTTATGAGAGCCTGGACTGTATTTTAGAGCTGCCATGCTGTCATAGTCTTCTTATGTTGATGATCAGCTGATGATGTTTTTAAGCAAAGCTGATACCCCTTGATCAGAATGAGGCAAAGTGAACAATTGTGAATGTGAAATGGAAGTTTGTCAGCTTCTAGACCTTATATCTTATCCATTTGCTGTAAAAATTATGGCCCAGATCTCCACTGTTGTGTTAAGGTAGTGGTGGGAAGAGGGAAGTGGTGACATCAGGTCCTACAGGCAGCTCCCCAAGTTTAATTTAGTTGGGTGCAGACTGCTGGAGGACTGAGACTCTTTTTTTTTGTCTCTATATTGAGGTCTATGTCACACTGCATAAGGAAGCATTTGTCTTCTCAAGTAAGTTTTTTTATTCCATATGCTACTGACATGTTCCACTTATGACGACATCTGGCTGGAGGAAGATAATTAGATGGTAGAAAAGTTGGCTGGTCTATAAAGACCTGAATTCTATTTCCTTAAGTTCCCTCCTTCCCTCTATTTCTTTTTTTCTAAATAGTATCTGGTGGGAACAGCTAGGAAAATCTTCATGCTTTCTTAAATCTACTCCTAAATCTAGACCCAACAGACTGGCCATTTGGGATGAGCATACTACAGAAACCAAGAAATACAGTTTCTCTCTCCTGCACCATTAAAGA
This sequence comes from Upupa epops, assembly GCA_013397515.1. Lineage (NCBI taxonomy): Eukaryota > Metazoa > Chordata > Aves > Bucerotiformes > Upupidae > Upupa > Upupa epops. Next base: position 248,556 of record VZRI01006728.1, read on the forward strand.
TTAAACTAAATTCATGTTCTTTACAATCCCTGCAGAATAGTACTAAGTCTTACAGCTAGTGAAGTTGGTTGCGTTCACATTTTCTGTTAGTTTCTGGGTGATTTTATTCTAATAATACATTTGCCATTTTGCAAGACACAACAGAGCCAGACCGTTGTTATTCACATCATTTTTGTTCCTTAATAATGGTTTTGTAAAAATGAATAATTGAGATGAAGTAACAAAACTAATTGTTAATGGTTCACCCTATATGTGGCTAAACCATTACATTAATTTTTCTTACTTCCAGTTGCACAGGAAGCTCCAGTACTTTGTGTATGGAAAAGCTAATTCATTAAAGGATTGCTCTTGGCATGTTGAACAAATCTTTCACATACCCAATCATCGTATTTGAGTACCAACACGAAACGACTTTACTTGCATGTATTGGGACACTAGAAGCAAATATAGCCTCATTTGCATATTTCAATCTTTCAGATGTGATGAACTGGTCCCATGTGAACTCTCCCATGCTCCCACTACTGGTTTTTTGAGAGGATTCTATTTTCTCTTTGGCCTGGTAAGTTCCTTCTAAAAATGATGTGGGACTGCTGAAATGGCACCATTTTCCATTGAGCATAAAGGGATTTTGTTCCCAGCTAAGAAATAAAAAATGAATGCACATCTGCAGTCTTTACACACAGGAATAAAAGGACAGAGGGAGCAGAGCTTATTTTTTGACCTCACCCTGAAAATAGGCTTAGAGATGTGATCAGTTTAAACTAGCTTACTAGTTTTTTTTTCCTGTATCAGCTGAGTTCTAGGATAACTTTCCATGTGCATGTTTTTAGCCCACAGTGATGTAGCATAATCAGATTTATCACAATTCAGTAAACTGAATTATATGAGAATATTTGCAAGACATTCAAAAATAACTAGGTAATACATCTGAGCTGATTTAACATAACTTGTTAATTTGCTGTAACTTCATTGCATTAAATAGTTTTGGCAGAATTCATCTAAGACTGATTAAGAAACACAAATGAGTTCTAAGTGTACTTTACAAAATGAAAGCACAAGAAGTTCACTTAAAGAGTAGTTTAAAATGTATTAAAATCAACCTCATTGCCAAAAAATGGTTTTTACACTTGATAAATATTTCACGTGCCTTTATAGTTCACTGGAGTAAGCCTACGGTTCCTGTTTGGGGGTCTGAATGCTTCAGCAGCTGGTGTCTTGCTTTTCAAGACTGTTAGCATTTCATAGTAACAACGTTAACCACATTTGGCAGAAGAGATGGACAGGAAAAGTAACAGAGTCGGATCCAAATATTTCTGGGAACAAACACTGTTTTCTAGCTTCAGTTACTACATTGCTGTTGAAATGAGACAAAACCAAAAAGAACAAAACGGGAGATGATCTAAAGCAATTTAGGATTATTATTGTGATCCGACCTGTATGCATTTAAGGGGCTTGTTATGCTTCCTGCAATTGCATCTGGATTTTTGCTTAATCCCATTTCCCAGATACAATTTGTTTTGCACTGAATATGAATATATTTCCACAAAAAATCATGACTGCATTCATGTGAGAGACAATATGGAATAAAGTCTGTTAAATGAAACAGGACACACTAGAACAGAGATCCATGAATGGGAAGTAAAAGGAATGACCTGACCATGTCATCTTATTTCTTATCTTTTGATGAGCATTGTTTTCACTAGTAGTATTTGTGCTTGGGAAATGCTGGGAAACACTACCCACTCTTGTATGCTGGGAATAGCCTGATATTTAGTGATCAGCTTCGTATTCTATCACTGAAAAGACAGAACTACCTCATATGGAATCAGTACAAGAGAAAATTTTTAAGTAGTAGAGAACCTGCTATTGATCTAGTGCAAAGGACTCAGGTGTCACTGAGCACGGATAATTCACAGAACAATAGTGTTGACAATAATTATTTCAGCAGAAAAGAGCAAAGCAGATAAAATCCAATGTCTAACAATTTTGGAGAAGAAAGAAACCCATCTTGAGGCCAAGAGCTCAATTATATAGGGACAGTGCTCTGTAGTGCAAAAGACTTGACCATGAATTTTTACCAGTGGAGAATTCCATTGCCTGGATTAAAGGCAAGTGTTGTAGTTTGATCTGGACAGTGATTTTTGGTACTGGGTGAGGCAGTTGGTGGCAGAAGCCCTTATTAAGAAGCTTCAAAGACAGCAGTGCCCCCAGCTGTGGAAGTTTACAATCTGTGGAAGTTTGAGCCAATTAGCACCTCTGTGAATAAGCTCATTTAGGGGAGGGGAAGAACCCATGAGGTATGTTTCCTGTTGGTCTTGGGCTTTTATTTTGGAAGAAGCCATGCAGCCACTGGGCTGAGCACACTGTGGCAGCCAGTTTTGCTTTGGGAGAGTGGTGATGGAGGAGAAAGTGAGTCTATGGACCCCCTAGAGCTTAGTAATGGAGTTGGTGCAAAGCTATAGTGAAGCATATGGAGGAAGAGAGCCTTGTCTGTAGCCTGTGGACAATGACACAGCAGAGCATGGGATCACAGTGTTAACACAGTGAAAAGAACTGCTCGGAGGTTTTTTCCTTGAGGGAAAGGAAAGGCCTACACAGGTAAGAACCAATATTTTTCTCTCTGTATGTCTGGTGTTGGGAGTTTTCCTGTTTGAATTAGTTGTGTTTTAGTTTTCCTTGAGTTGCCCCTATCCCTTTTTGCCTGTGACTTATAAGCAGCAAGAGAATCCTCTCTGTTTTTTTCTGCTTATTAGCACTTTTCTAATTAATTAGAACTTGTTCCAGCCCTGGTAATTGTGGTTAACCCATGACACCTAGTTGGGATATACTCCTGTGAGCTCAGGATTATGCAGTGGTGCTACTTTTAAGATCATATTTAAAGCACTGGAATATGCATAATTGTAGTTTAAGGACTACTGGATATAACTTTTCTTAATTAGATGAACAGATAAACCCTGGGTACCAAAGATTTTCACATTAACACACTTTCTTTCTTTCTTACCCTACTGTGGAATCCTTCTGTCAAGAGTTTCTCAGAAGTTTATAATTTTGCAAACTCAGCAAAATCCAACTATTTCCCTTCTGAGTTTTCTTATGCTGACTTCTGAACATTTGAGAAATTGAGTGCTTTATATTTCTAATCTATTATTTGATCCATAAGGAATTTTGTTGCCTCTCTCATTTTCATCCTATGTTATGCAGTGATCTGAAGCTGTATAAACCCACAGCAGTTTAGTAGACTTACACATGGTGAAGGATCGTGACTCTTTGAAGTGAATTACTTCGCGCTCACTGTTCTCCATGCATCACCAACTACTGTAGGATAAACTTACTGACTATTTTTATGTCGTCTTCAACATGGCAAACTCTGATTTCAGTTTGGGGGGAGGATATATTTGTCAGAAACGAGTACAATATTTTTCTGTGAACTCGGCAGTGAGTGAATGTGCACAAGGAAAACAATACTATGCAATCTCCTGTGGACATCATAAAAATCTAAATAAAGCTCTGATTTGCAGTAAAATGACTGGGGGAAAGAAGCTTTTAACTGTAAGAGCTGATGCCCATTCCATGTGATCTGTAACTCCTCAACAGAAACTAATTCTCCATTGTTATTAAGTTCTGGGTATAACGTTACTGGCTCTACTAATACATGATGACTAGTATTATGAAGTCCAGAGTACAAAACTGTATTATGTAGTACAGTAGAATCTATAGCCATTGTTTTCTTCCATACAGGAGCAATTTAGTGGTGTCAAGAGGAAAGACTTTGTTTGCATTACTAACCCATGGCATATCAGAACATGTAAAGATTAAGCTGTATATAAATTATCTTCATTTTGTACCAAGATAAGCAAGATCACAACAAAAATCTGAGAGTGCTAGTACTGATGAGTCATGATAAAGGAACAAGTTCAACAAATACTAACTTAAGGCAGAAAGGTAAAAAGCATTTTCTCTCATATCTAACATAAAACTAACTGTTTTCATTATACTTTTTTTTGAACAGCCTTTCAGTTTTGAATACACAATGATAACCATAAATATAACTCATGAACTGCCAGGATATACCACGACTGGCACAGCAATGCACACACATCAAATCAGCACTAGCTAAACCAGATAATTTTAAAGATGTTGCTTATGCAAATCCACTTGTGCTACTTTTTTTTTAACTAGCCTCCTGTGAAGAACAATTTGACATGACTCCAGACATTCCCACGTTAAGCGGTTACATGAGTTTTGACACATCTCTGGGTTCACACAGAGCAAGCAACAAAAAGAGTAATGCTTAGTGTTTTTTAAAGTGCATGCTTGTGAACATATATCTATTAGGAACTGCTGCCACTCTTGACCATGGGGAAGTCTACAGGTGACTTACTGTTGGTTTCAAGACTCTCACACAGTTCAGTTTTGACCTCGCCATTTGGTCTGTCGTTTCCTTTTTGGGTTAGTTTGCTTTGCATTGTGGCAGCTGTCACTACAGCCTTGAAGCTCCGCTTCCGTTTTTGAACATTCTGCTCTGGATGAAAAATGATAATATAAATCTTGGGCATGTAGAGCATGCCCAGAGACACAGAAGCACTTAAACTCATGGAGACAGTAAGTGTTGTTGTCTGGATGTACATCTGTGGAAGGAAAGAAACAACAACATAAAAATCATTGGTACTTTAATTCATAAACCAGTATCAGTAGTTTAAAAGTACTAGGGAGAAAGAGAACCGTAACTCTGCATTTCTTGTACTGTATCAGAAAGGACCATTGACTTCAGCAAACTTTAGTTATAGTCAAATATGGTTGTTTCTATGGGTTTTGAAGTCAATGTTAGAACCAACATAATATAGACTACATTTTTTTCATCATAAAAGCAGTCAAGATGCTGTAGTAATGTTCTCAGAAGAGATAAGCATAATTTTGTAAGAGAAAAGAGCAGTGACAATAGGATTGGCCTTAATGCACAGAAGCCTCTGCAGGAATATGATGTGGTAATTCAGTGATGCAGCATGACATAATGTAGGTTCTAATGAAACCTTTGGATTCTTTTGAATCTCAAGCTTGGGGGAAAAAATTGTCTCCACAGTGTAGTTTAAATATTCTTGAGGCTTTTGTGTAACATTTCTAACTTGCTGTTGAGTTCTGGTAACCATTCTGTTGGCACACAATAAACAGTAGTGTCAGAATCAGAATTAACCAACTAGAAAAATGGGGAACCATGAAATCAGATCACAAAGCACTGTGATCTGCTGTAGGTAAAAAGTGAAAACCTGACATTTCTGAGTGAGTCTGTGTGTTTGTTACCACCTACAAAAACAACTGTGGGTTTTTTTTTTATTTTTTTGGGTTTTTTTTTTCCTCTTCTTTAACTGTGAAAGATCAATGACTGCTCCATAAGAACAGCAGAGAGAAGTTTCTATTTGGAGAAGTATTCAGATTTCCTATTAGAAATGCTAATAGGAGTTCTACTTGACAATCATTTTCTCTTAGGAAATCATATTTTATTAGACACTTTGAGACAACAAGTCTACTTTACAGTCCTATGTGGTTTCCTAAACTAGGAAAGTAGGAAACCTTTCAGTAAGCATGTTGTTATCCTTTAAAAAGATGATTCGGTAAAACCTGCTCTCTGCTGAGGATTCACTGACATGGTTGTCAGGCATGATTTTAAACACTGGCTTAAAATACTATCATATTAACTTGGAGATAAGATAGTAGGTCTGTCTGCAGTGTCAGCTTCGGATCATCTGTTCTTATTAAGTGCTCCTGGGTAACTTGGCCCTTGGCAAAAAGTAAAGCTATAATAAACTGGTGTGCAGTCACTATTCTAGTTGAACATTATTTAATGTCTTTCAGCTTACATTTTTCCATTGGATACATTCTCCTTAGTGATCTCAAATAACCTGCATCCTCACTTAATGCAATACTAGGTGACAAATGTGACCAATGTATTTTGGAAGCATGGTCTCTTGCTCTCAACTACCTGATGTACAGAAAATTGCCGAATACTGCCATAAAATGAGGGATAGCTCAATATATTTGTTAAGTAAATACAAACGTTGGCTTCAACATTTCTAGAAAGTTGGACCTGCTTTCAGGGAGAGCACCAGACTGAAAGGGAAAACAGTTGTTCTGAGACAAGTTACAGGAGCAAATACACTATATAGTCTTTTCTCACACCACTAAAATAATTCTGTTCCTTTCAATCTTAATGACAGTAATGAACCTGAAAGCAAAGCTTGACCTGCATGAAGATTTCTAATGAAAATCTCACAGAAACAGTTTTTTCAGACATCTGTGGAGGGGTCACTGTGCAGATGCACATTCACATAGTGTTGACATATCCATTTCTCACTGAACCAAACTGATGTGTCACCAACTGAACTGGCACAGAAGTGTGCTGGTCACCCTTGAATGTTCTCTGTGGTTACTAGTAGGGGGCTACATTTTGTATCTGGGCTGAAAACGGTGTTGACAAATAAAAGTACTTCTGAGCAGTGCTTACACGGAGTCAAGGTCTTTTCTGCTTGTCACTTCACTCCAGCAGCAAGTACAGTGAGCTTGTGCAAGATTTTGGGAGGTGACACAGTGAGGATGAGGATAGTTGACCCAACTGACTAAAGGGATACTCCCTATCATATTCATCGTATAAAGCTGTGGGAATACAAAGGAAGGGGGGGATGTTTGGAGTTACAGTGTTTGTCTTACCAAGTAACCATTGGTAAAACCCTACTGTCTTGGAAATGGCTCTATATTTCCTGCTGATGAGAAATGGTGAACAAATTCCTTGCTCTGCTTGTGTAAGTGATTTCAGCTTTATCTAGTAAACTATTTTTATCTCAACACATACATTTTCTTACTTTTACATTCCTGATTCTCTCCCCCATCCCACCGGTGGTGGGAATAAGCTAGGTTGTGTTGCCTAGCTGCCAGCTGGCAACATAACTTTGAAGGTTGCATTAAGTGTGTTTTATTTTTACTCTAAAGAAGCTAGTCCTTGGTTATGGCTGTAACCTTCCTAAGTAGTTTTGGACCCTCCTTGTTTTGTTTTTTTGGTTTGGACCATTAGCATATTAATTAACGTAGTTAATCTCATGTCAAACTTAATCAACTGATCAGCCGATGACAAGAAGGGTGAGCCAGGCAGGAGAAAATCCCTTTGGTACCTTTAACTGGTCATTTGTGGGCTAGGAATGTCTTTACAGAGCTAGAACATCTCATCTTTGGAATCTTTCTTCCTGCAACCTGATGAAGCACAAATTCTAAGAAACAGGTTGCCACAAACTTGGTTTGACTCCTTCCCAATTCTTATGTTTCATCCCTGACAAGAGGACAACGATGCACTATGGCTGAGCATTCTGGGCACTTTTATTATTCTGGGTGCACTATTGCTAGTAACTTTTTTACAGAATTAACTGTTCTAAAAGTCAAGGAACAACAGAAGTAGTTCAGTTTAATAAAATATGAAGTCTGAATAATTTTTCATGTGTCTCACAGGGGCAGCTCACTTTAAGTTAGATGAGAATAAAGGTCCCTTTCCCAGAAGGACTCATTCACAGAGATGAACTTCAGCACTCCTAACACTAAAATTCATTCTGAGCTAACAACTTTTTCTTTAATAAAGCCTTTCATAGATGTAACGGAGACTGCTGTATCTATTCTCCTTGTTCTTGGCAGTCAAGAGATGATAGAAACCTAAAATTATGGTAGTACAAGAAAAAAATTATACTGGGGGTGGGGAAAGGGGGACTAAATGGCCAGAGTAAAGAAGTGACTGTTCCTCTGTACTGAGTCCTGGGAGGTCCCTCCTTAAGTATTGTGTTCTCTTTTGGGCACCTCAATACAAGAAAGAAGTTGAGGTACTGGGGCAGGCCTGAAGAAATACAATAAGGTTGGTAAAAGGGCTTATGAGGAGTAGTTGAAGGATCTGGGGTTATTTAGTCTGAGGAAAAGTGTATTCAGGGGAGACCTGAAAGAAGGTTGTCGAGAGGTGGGTATTGGTATCTTCTTACAAGTGTCAAGTGACAGGATGAGAAGGAATGGTCTCAAATTGAACCAGGGGAAGTTTAGGTTGGACATTGGGAGACCTTTTTTTACTGGACGGTTCTTCAAGCATTGGAAGAAGTTGTCCGGGGAGTTGGCTGAATTGCCATCCCTGGATGCATTTAAAATTCATGTAGCTATTGAGCTTAGGGAC
>VZRI01006728.1:256802-316449 GCA_013397515.1 Upupa epops
ACTTGATGATCTTGAAGGTCTCTTGAAAACTGAATGATTTGATGATAATGCTTATTTTTCTGTGATCTTTCTTTCTCAATCCATCACACGTGGTCCCTTTCAGCATCAGAAAGGGCTGCAGCTTGCTAATGTAGTCTGAGTGCTTGAACAGCTACAATAGTTCATGGCTGTGTGACTGTCTAGGGGTACCATTGGCTACGTATCTCCTTCATGCTTTGAGACTTAAAATATAACAAAGAAAATATTTGTGCACCCAGAAAGAATATTTTTTAAAATTACAGATACTCTGATGGCTTCTTCAGTTTAGAAGTACTTGAAACTGAATGGTCTCCTTGGTCAACTGAAGACTTTGTGTAAACAAAAGCAGGTGTGCACACCAGATTGTCCCAGTGTGGGTAGCTGCATGATTACCTCTTAGCTAGGCTTCACTGCTTATTACTGAAACACCTCCTGAGTCTGGTGCTTATGGAGGCAATGTCGTGCCTGAAGCATACCTTGAGTTCAACATAAAACAACCACATCTGTTAAAGAAATAGCAGTGATGTAACTTTTGTCCAGGTTGCTTCTCCAGTTTGAGTTGCAAGCTACATAAGGTTATGTTCAGAGTCTCTTCAGAATTGCTGAGTTTTTTATGTTGGCTATTTTTATTTTATGTTCAGTTTAATAGGTCAAATAGAGGATACCTCCCAGCCAGCTTGCTCTTTGATCTGCTTTTAATAGTACATCCTAGATAGGTGGGAGACATTGCTATTGTGATTTCTTGATTGAGTTGAATCTTTTCCATTTTGGTACAAGTTCTTGTAACTACTAACAGTTGTTATGCAGAAGATCATAGAATGTGTAGGGCTAGAAGTGACCCCTTAAATATAATGTAGTGCATGTCATGCAGTAGGCAGGGACATTTTAACTAGACCAGTTTGCTCGGAGTCCCATCAAGCCTGACTTGAATACCTCCAGGGATACAGCTTCTACCTTCTCTCTGGGCCGCCTGTTCCAGTGTTTCACAACCCTCGTTGTAAAGAATGTTTTGCTAACACCCAATCCTAGTCTACCCTGTTCAAGGTCAAAATTTCTGACCCTTATTCTGTCGCTACGCTCCTTTGTGAACAGTCCCTCACAAGCCCCTTTCAGGTACTGGGAGGCATCTCTAAGGCTTCCCTGGAGCCATCTTCAGACTGAACAGCCCCAATTCCTTCAGCATATTCTCATAGGAGAGGTGCTCCAGCCCTTTGAACAAGTGTAGCCACAAGTGCTAAGCCACAGAGAGAAGGCTTGGTACGTCTAAAGCTATCAGGATGTAGAGTGTAAATCCTACTTGGCGACTTGCTACAGAGATACAGATGTTTAAAGTGCTAGAGCAGTTCTAGTATGTCTTATTGGTTGATTATATACAATTTGCCCTTTAGAAGTGTCTTTCTCGGTAGAAGAATATTTGCTATCAAACCATGGAGTCTGAGCCACCCTGCTGAGACAGGTAGGCACTCCTTAACATGTCCCATGCTGCTAGTAATAGAGTAGAAGACTCGGTTATGATTTGATTTTTCTCTTATCCATGTTAATAAATACTTTGTGACTCTTACATGAATCTTCTCAGCTCCTTCAGTCAGTTTCATTTTTTTAAGGACATAACTGCAGCAAGCTTTGTTTCCCACAAGGACTTTCTCCTCTTAATGCCTCCCACCATTCTTGCCTTCACTTCCAGCTGTTGGAAGCCTTTATCAGTTCATTTATAACCAGGAGATTAAGTTGCACACCGTCTATCCACAGGCATCCCATGGTCTGCGAAATACAGCAAAACAGTCCCTCTCTGTTTGTGGTAGAGACAGCATGAGTCGTCTTAGTTTCAGAAAAACACTGAAAGTGTCCACAGCTGTCTTACCTCAGCCACAGAATTCAGCATGTTTAGAAAAAACAGTCCCTTTCTTCTTTTTAAGACATGCACTACTATTGTTCTTAGTGTATGTTGCTGCTTGTTAAATAGTTGACTGGCTGACAAGATGTTTCAAAGCTGTGTTCGCAAATCAGAAATGCCATGTAAATGCCTCACCAAGGATCAGTGTAGAAAAGGCTGGCTGCGAGCAAATGCTTTTGAAACCAGGAAGGTAACAATGCTGACAATGTACCAATAACTAAGAAGACTATTCATGCTTCTCTGCCGATCCACCAGCACCCTAAGCTTACGCGTCCACATTTTCTCCCACTTTCAGTGCACAAAATACACTTCTGTCTGTATCTGTGGGAAGAAAATTCATCTCTTCCTGAGGGGAAAAGTACCTCAGGTGCAAGTCAGTCAGTGTTTTGCTCATATAGCAAACTGTTTGCCAGTTATATGATAAACTTAATGGAATGAGTTTTCTTCAAACATTTGTTCAGTTAGAAAACATGGGAAGCGACTTGTCATATATATTTTAACCTTTGAAAAAGTGTTCCTTAACAAACGACCAATTAAAATGAGGCATTAAGAGAAAAAGTCAGAGCCTTCTCCTAAACATGAAAGTACAACATCTGTTAAGATGTACTCTCAAGCACTAAGCATGTAATTCTGTAAAACTGGAGAGCAAACCCTCATTGTTTTTATCTGTATATATCAGTTGCTTTCAGAAACTTTAAGAGAAAGGAAAGATCTAATTACTGATCTCAAATTAAATGTGTGCCAGCTTTAAGAAGTATGAACTTGCACTACAGCTTGGGCACAAGAGGAGCTACAAAAGCTCTGATCCTCAGTGGATCATGTATACACCTGCATTCCACAAATTAAATTATGGTAGTTATTTAGCTGTTGAGTTTTTCCACTTAAATCTAATTTTAACATTTCTTGCAATACTTCAAAGTATTCCCTTTTTACCCATAAATTATTTTATACAAAGAAAGGAGAGGCTGTAGTAGGTCTTGTTTGTTTGCTTTGTATTTAGTGTTTTATGGCAAGTACAGAGAATTTGGGGCTGTCCACTGATCACTGGAAATGGCGTGTTCCACAACTGCACGATTGACAGGTTACGTTGCATAGCTTCCCTCCAAACGTTATTTCACTACGTGCCTAACACTGACCGTAGTTCATCCAAACATTTACTAGTGACTTCTCAGTACCGGAGTTTACCATAGAGGTACAGTAGTACAGCTGTATCCTAATCAAAGACACCTCCTGAAACTCGGAATTTCACTTCAAGTTTTGCTAATTTGTCCTGTCATTTGGGAACAATTTCTCCTTGGACCAGTAAGGACTGTCCAACTCTGTGTATTTCTTCTACTTACTTCCTAACAAAACACTCCTTTGTCACACAAAGGCTGTCAGGACACGATTATAATATATCAAAAAGAGGAACAGTTGCTTTCCAAGGCTATAGATGTAATACTCTACCCTCTGGTACCTACTCTGGTGTAGAACTGGGCACTAGGATGTTACTGCCTGCATTGTTATTCTGTCAGATCTCTCCCAATATGAGCAGCCTGGACCACCAGCTCACACTCTCCCAAACCCCCCACAGGAGTTTGACCACAGTTTGGGATGATTCCCAGTGTTCTTGCTGAGAGGTAATGTGATTTTTAATATTCTAAATCAAGTGAGAGTCTGACAACTGGCTTCACGGCCTGTGAATGTTCTTGACAATATTTAGTTACTCTGTTAGATAGTCTGAGTGCAATACAGGAATATCCATGAAGACAAAGGGATAGAACAGACTCGTAGAGAAGGATTTTGAGGTACTGGTGGATGAGAAATCAGATATAAGTCATAAGCAATGTATGTTTGCAGCACAGAAAGCAAATAATTTGCCGAGCTTCATCAAGAGGATGGCAAGGAAGTTGAGGGAGGTAATTTGCCTACCTCTGTTCTCATGAGACCCCTATCTGCATTACTGTGTTCAGCTCTGGGGCTCCTAGTACAAGCAAGGCATGGAGCTGTTAAAGTGGGTCCAGATGAAGGTCACAAATATTATCAGAAGATTGGAACAACTCTTCTAAGACTGCACATAGGGAGAGCTGGAATTGTTCAGTGGCTCTGGACAGTCTCTTTTGCAGCTTTTTTGTATGTAATGGTGGGCTATATGAATGATGGAGGACTTTTAACCAAGGCCTGTAGGGATGGGATAAGGAGTGAGTTTTAAACTGGAAGAAGCCAGCTTTATATTGGACATAGAGAAGAAATTTTTTATAGTGAGAGCAGTAACACACTGGAAAATGTTGCTCAGATAAATTGTAGATGACCCATTGCTGGAAATGCTCAAGGTTATGACACGGTTCAAGATTGGATAGGGCTTCAGGCATCTAGTGAAAGATAACCTTGAAATGTCCCTTACAAGACAGGCAATACTATGACTCTGATTCAGTTATTCTATGATTTATAGCATTGTGGTATTTTCCCAACATGGTTGACAGTAATGTCAGTTGTCATTTCTAGGAGTAAATATCACCTCTAGGCATAAAATTCTAGAAAACTGTCTCTTTTTTTCCTGTTTTAAGTCCTTGGGTTTGTTCCCTTCCCTTTGTTTCAGTATACAAGTTTCTGTTGCTCTAGATTTTCCCTAATTGCTCCATTTGAAAAAACTGTCTGTTGATGTGTGACTACTATAGATCTAGTCTGTGGTTTTGCAGATAACGTGACAGAACATTGGCACCAGGAGTTATACTAGTTTGTGACAAAAGTTGGAGAGGACTTGACTGAAGGAGCCAGTTGGCAACAACAAACTTGTCACTTTCATGTGCAAAATTATTTAGTGTTTAAAAAGGGAAAGAAAGCTGCCTTAAAAAGGAACAAAGAAGGATGTTACTAGAGAAATAAATTGCTTGGCTATAATTCATACTTCAGGTTTAAAACAAAAATGAAACTGCTTGCTACAATACAGAAAGAACACTGCTGTAAACCAACATTTTCTTATAAGCAGAAAGTGAGCAGCAAGCAATCGTTTTACTTGTCCAAATTTGAAATTTTCAGAGTATTACAACCCAGTCTTCTAGAAGTGACTGAGGTTCTACTTCCTATTTTCACAAAACTTGAGGAAAATTTAACCTTAATTGCTAGTTTATTATGCTATTAACTTTTAGTTTCTGTTTTTTGAAGCCTTTTAAATGTACATTATACTGAGCTAAGGAGAGGAATGTGCTTTAGAAATTTTATAAACCATTCTCTAACTCTGCAGTAATTAACTTGCTTCTGGGTTTAGTTTGCAAATATTTATTTAAGTAGTGCACTGGCTTAAGTGTCAGAGTTGAGCACCTGATAGAGACAAATATTACGTGAAGTACTCTTGTTCAGAAGATAATTTTATTTAGCATCTTCAAGCAGGGCATAATTAAGTTACTCCGTCATACGAAATGATGGAGGTTTAAATAAGGAACAGCTGGTTACCCCAATGGCTGTACAATGGAGGGCAGCCTTTGGCAGAAAAAGCTGTGCTAACACAACCAATATATTATGCTAATGGACACAATGTAATGAGCAAGGAAGCAGCTAAAATGGAATGACAAAGAGAAAAACAAACAATCAAGCGACTCCCTTCAGCACTTAACTTGCATTTTACTTAGAAGTGATTAGAAATTTTTCAATGGCTACACTTGAGTGTTATCCTTAGCTACTTCAACATTTCTTACATCTGGGTAATTTATTGACAGTGGGATGCATCCACTGATAGTTGCTCCCTTGACTTCAATGAATCTACACTGAATTGCTCCAAGTGATGAATGTAAATACATAATAAAAAGCTAATAAAAATATTTTCCATGGATTTCCTCTGATCTTTTACAAAAAAGAAGTAGCCAATTCAGACTTTAAACTAAGTACAGCATAAAAATATTTCTTCCCAGTTAGTACTAAGCTCTAAAGGCTTCACTTGAGTTCATACTTGCCTTGGTGTCACTGGTACATTTTTGTTCTATAATTCATTGTGACACTGCTCCAGTAGAGTTTCTCTGTCAAACTTCATTCATTGCAGAAGGCTACTGTGAATTCCCTACACAGCTCTTGAGAAGTATGAAAGCCCTACTAACCTGAACTGACTTCTAGAACCAGCTTCCTTACTGCAACTGGTATGCTGCATGTTATATAGGATATGTTCTGTGCTGCATCTAACCCACAGCCCTTCCAAAGTCCACTCTAATAGAAATTTCAGAATAGGATATCTCAAAATACAGGTCATACATGGAAAGAGATGCAGGGGTGTATTCTTATCCTTAAGGAAGTTCTACACTAGGACAGTAGTGTTTTGCTAGACAGCACTAGCTCCCACAAATGATTGTTCCTGCAAGCAAGCACAGGTGGGACTCTTGTTGCCCCCCACATGCATCTTGTGCCAAGTACAACAGCCTGTCGTATGACAAGGCACATAATGATTATATAGCAATTCAGACTAAATGTACTTTTTTTCAAGAACAATCCTGTCACTCTGCCTCATGGTTCAGTCCAGTTGTACTCACTGTGGAAAAAACCTGCTCCTTTTTCACTTTTATATGGAGCCATCTCTAGTGAAGTTTCAATCCACCCTCAAATAAAACCTAACATGTTAAGGTTTCTGGGGGCAATACCATAAGATAGGAACTTAGCAACAAGTGGTGTTCCCCTGGGCTCACTACTGGAGCCATCTGAACACCTTTACTGATTATTTGGATGAGGAGATTGAGTGCACTTTCAGTAAGTTTGCAGTCAACACCAAGTTGGGCGAGTGCGTTGATCTGAGGGCAGAGATTGAGACAATCTGGATCAACGTATTGTGGCCATTTGTATGAACTTCAGTAAGGCCAAGTTGCAGGTCCTACACTTGGTTCACAACAATGCAGTGCTACAGGTTTGGGGAAGAGTGACTGGGGAAGAGCTGCCTGGCAGAAAGGCACCAGGGGCTGTTGATTGATATTCGTCTAAATATGTGCTGGCAGAGTGCTCAGATGGCCAAGAATCCAATGGCATTCTGTCTTGTACCAGGAACATCATAGCCATCAAGAGTAGGGAATATACTTGCCCCGGTACTACAGGTAGGGGAGGATGGGGGCTCAACTACTGTGTTCTGTTCTGGGCACGTCAATACAAGGAAGACATTAAGGTGGTGGAGTGAGTTCAAAGAAGGGCGACACTGTTGTCAAAAAGTCTGGAGAACAGGCCTCATGAGGAGTGGCTGCGGGAGCTGGGACTGTTTAGTCTGAAGGAAAAGAGGCTTGGGGAGATTTTACTTTATCTTTTTATTTTTTAAACTTTATTTATTGAAAAGGTCATCTCACAGTCTCACAGTACTGATGAGGCTGGAAAAGACCTTAAAGATATCCAGTCCAACCTAAAACCAACCAAGTAACCTAACATCTGACATCTAGATCATGTCACTCAGCACTTCATCCAGACTAACCTTCCAGACCCTTTACCCTTCTAATTGCTCTTCTCTGCACTTGTTCCAGCATCTCAACATCCTTCCTAAACTGAGGGGCAAAGCATTGAAAGAGGTTGCCTAGAGAGGCAGCTGAATTGCCATCTTTAGATGTGTTTAAACTCTTGTAGGTATGCAGCTTAGAGATCTGATTTAGCTGTGGACTCTTGGTAGAGTTATGTTAGTGGTTGGACTTCATGATCTTGAAGGTTTTTTGCAGCCTGAGGGATTCCATGTTTCTACGAAGAAGGTACACGGAAGCTGATGTGTCTAAATTATACTACAGAATCAGCAAGAAGCTGGGCTTGTGACTGATTTGGGACTTACTCTATGTACCTTTGCTGATATTAGGGAAACTACGAGTGACATGTCTGTTACTCTCCTGAATACAGTTTTTCATACATGGTGAGTCTGGCACACTTGGATGCTCAAGTAGCCATCTGCTCTTCCTGTGGTAACGGTACACAGAGAAGACAAGGCTCTCCCCTTTACAGATGAAATAGTCACTGTTACTGTCTCCCACAACAGAAGGACAAATTAACCGTCAACCTGAAAATATCTTATCTACAAGGACAGAACAGACCCAGATTCAAGCAGAATGTGAGGTAGACCTATTTCAGTTTCCTGCTGTTCAAATTTGAACTCTACACTTCAGAATATGTTGGTCTGAGCCATGAAATGAAGATGTAAAATCACCTCAACTTCTAAAAGCTGCACTGCTCTTTGATCTACTGCATTATACAATGGTGTCAGCATCACTGCTGAGAGGGAAATGGCCTGGCCGTAGTGAGTCTTCTCAGAATTAGAAGTGATTTTTTTTCTTTTCCTCAAACTGACAATCCACAAACATAGAAAAATCCAATCAGTTCAAATGCAGAATTTGGGTTAATTCTTTCAAAAAACTTTTTCTTGGTTTATAAGTACAGCTAATTCAGCAACCCCAGGTCAACAGCCCAACATTTTCCTTGAAGCAGGGTCAGCTGTGCTGTCAGACAAGGTGTCTCAGGGCTTTATCTAGTCAGGTCTTAGAAACCTTTAAAGATGGAGAGACTGCACAGTCTCCCTGGCCAACCTCTGAATTTGAGTGTCTTCAGAGGGAGGAATGATTTTTCCTTTCAGATGGTCTCAATGTTTTTTTTTCAATTTATGCCCATGGTTTCTTGCTCTCTTACTGCATCTCACTGAGAAAACTCTAGGTCTATTCACTCTGACAGATGTTACATCACAAATGCTATAACAGTAGCAGTAATTCAGAGGTATTGTGGAGTTATCTGTAAACTGAGCGTTGGTACTGAGCTATCTAATGAATTCATTAATACTTTCTCTTTCATTGTCTCTGTGATACATGCTTGACATCCTGGCCCTCCTTGTTCTCTCTTCTTGACTGAAATAAAGAAGACTGAGACAGGATCATATTTTGATTTGATGTAATGTGCTTTATTTTCTCTAATGTACATAGTATGTGTATTTAAATAACCTAGATAATATCAGCCACAAATTAGTATTCAAATGGAAATTCTGGTAAAAAATTGTTAAAGTACATGAAATTCAATCCAGTCTAAGTAATACTCTTTCTTTTTTGGTATGGTATATTTTACTTCTTTATAAAAATTGTGGGGTTCAATTACTAAGGGCTTTTCATAGATGTTAATTATTAATATGAAGTCTTCAGTCCTATGTTTCCAGAGCTCAAAGCCTATCCAGAATTCAACAGATTGCCTATTTTTTAAGAGGTTGCCAATGTTTTAATCAGAAAATCCCTTTGGTTTACATTCCCATATATTCAGATTTTTGTACCGCATCTGCTCTAATGATTAAATAGGACATTCCGTCTCCAGAGGGAAAATGATTCAATTATGTGGGAAATCTAAAAGGTAGTTTTCCTTACCCTTCTTAAATTAAAAAAGACACTTGTGTTTTTTTCTACTTTTTGATCTGTAATTAATACCTATAATTGTACAACACAGTGACAGAGCAGTTGCATGCCAAAATAAACGTAACACAATTACTAGTTACTACTGATTTGCTGTCATTAAAATAAAAATTAATCACTAAAAGACAGCCATCACTTGATTTGTTAGTTATTCTTTCAATGCTTCTAAACAAAGGGCCCAACACTCATTAATTAACTTGATGTATTCGCTTCCCTTTCCACAAACATGATTCAGCCTACAGCCTGCAAAATGGTGGCCAGACAAGAGACAGTCTTGTTGGTCCCCTTAACTGTGCTGAGCTGTTCCAGAATTAAGGCTTTATCCTACCAGATCATCCAGTTTTTAATGTAAAATTTAATGCTTGTCTAAAGTACAAAGCCTCTTCCACTAGACAATCTGCTGGGACTGTGCTGTTGAAGGCCCTCGATGTATGCCAAGAAGAGATGTTCTTCTGCCAGCACAGTTACATCACCTCACTGAATGACAGATGCAAAACTAACATTAGCTTTCCTCTGCTGACATAACCACGCATTGGAGTGTCGCCAATGTAAATATGTTAGTCAGCTCTGATATGTGAATGTGGGATGGTGGTTTTTTTAGTTTCCTCTTTCTTAGCTTTGCTGCCAACTCTTTATAGACATGGCCTAACAATATGTTTCTTCTAGCTCTTTGACTTGTGACTCTGAGAAGTTAAGTCTTTTTCTGAAGTTTTAAATTATGTTGGAATATTTCAGATTTATTCTGCACTGGAGGGATTATGTCTTCTATTTTGTAAGGTGTGGTTCACAATACACCTTGTTTCTCTCCCTTTAACTGCCCATGCAGCATCTTCATTTCTACATAAATGCTGGCTGAAACTGAATATGAAACCATTACTTTATTTTTCAAAATTTGTGGTGGAATTTAGATATCCAGGGTTGGTAATAAGTAAAGTCTAAGTACTTTTGATCTATAAATGCATATACTGCCCACACTTTATTTTGTCAATTAGCCTGACAGATTTCACTGTATTTCTATAAACCTGGAGAACCTAGTGCCATGGTCTAGCTTATGGTGGTGGTGTTAGGTCAAGGCTGGGCTTGATGATCTTGAGGTCTTTTCCAGCCTCAGTAATTGTGTGATTCTGTAACTACATTGCTGTTGCTGTTGTTTCATCAGTGGTTAGTAAATCTGATCCAGATCTGATCCATCCATCTACAAAACATTTTTCTTTCTGGAAGGAAGGTGGATGCTCATTTCACACTTTGCAAATCATTATAAATACAAAACAAAGAATACATATACATGATACTATTTAACTTTATAACTAGAAGTACAATCTGGCCTAGGGTAGTAGCAGTCCGATCAAATTTAGCATGCCATTGTCTTTATGCAATACTAATTTGTGTAAATTGTGTTGTCAGGTTACAGTAATACAAGGAAATATTTTGGAAGTAACAGATGACCCATGACAACTCTAACTAAAATATGTTATTGGTGTAACACGGCTAACAAACCCATCATGTTCCACCTATTGAGTTGCACTAAAAACCAAAATAACACTTAGTGCATGATAACACAAATACAAAAAGACAAGCCATGTTATTTACCAGCTACACATATTCTCTAATAGCCAAATGTGATCCTAACCACCGTCATCCTGCAGAGCCTTTTAGTATTAACCCATAGCTCAGGCCACTTCTTTTATTTCCCTGTGTCCTACCTTTTGCTTTTCCCTCTGAAAGCATTTTTTGATTTTTATTATCTGACAGGTCACCTACATCTACATCACTGACACATTATCCTGCCTTTCCTGACTGGATGACCTAATTTTTGCCAACAGGAGCACTGAATGAAATAATTATTAATGTCCTGAGACTATTCAGGGGAAGGTTAAGAGCACTTAAGGATGAGGGATATGATAGGAGACAGTAAGTATAGGAACACTTAGGACATTAGAAATAATTTCCTGCTCTCCCCCCAGCTTCTCCCCTCATCCTCCCAGGCAACATTTTCTGCTTTTTGCATGCACATTATTTAATCTGGAAACATGAACTCTAGAGTTTCTATTAGCTGTGCTCCTCCTTTCTGAGGACAAAAGGGATGGTGAAATCTAAATCAGAGACAATATTTAGCAAACGTTGCAGACCTTTCTTTTGCCATTTTCTCACCAGTTAGATGCTATTTCTGCCACCGTTCTCAACCTTCCTTCACTAGTGCTGCTCATCTTGATGACTGTCAGCTCCTCACCTTCGCTCTCCACATATATCTAAGGCATATTTGAAGGCTATAAAGAGTTTTCATAGGGTATCTGCATTCCAATTCTGGCTTCTTGAACCATACTGTTGAGGAAAGAGGTGGTATACACTCTCTTCACAAGTAATTTGTCCTGTCTTTATACATACATTACCCTCGTTTTCCACATCTCATGTTATGTTGCCTGTATTTTGCTCTACTAATGGAGACACTGCAGTAATCTCCTTTTCCTATACAAATTACTGATAGCCTTCCTCTGCTTCCATGAAAGTGCAAAATCTCTAAACAAATAGGAATGCCAAAGAGTGCTTGAAAGCCCCTTTAGTCTTCATGTAAATTCTTTGTGCCAAACTACAAGGTTTTGTAGGTGTAACAAATATAAAAAACCTGGGAGAAGCACTTCCTGAATCACAAGTCAAATCGCATAAACAGAATCATAAATATATTATTCCACTGTTTACTCAGCTCTAAACCTGACACTTAACAAGAAATGTTTAGCCACATGAGACAGGAGATAGCATCTTCTCACTTATACACATTCACGCTCTGTCTCTTGCATTTGATTTGTGCCAGATTAGCAGAAGAGAGTGAGGGATGAGGCTAAATTGTTGCTCCCTGTGCAGAGGGAATGCAGAGGTCTCCCAACAGCAAGTGGCTTTCCTCACCATATGTGCTTCTTCATCTTGGCCCAGCAGGGCAGGAAAATGAGTTTGAGGATTTTCAACCTGGCAAGTATTATGTATGCGTTATCCGCAGTGCTTTGCTCCATTTTCCCTTTCGGCGGCTTATTCACACACCTTTCACAGAGAGTGGCTAAGCAGAGGAGTTAAAGACATATTCTGTGTGGCAAGAGCTATGGAATTCAACTGTTACATGAGGGTGAAATTCATGATGTAACTGAGTTGGCAGGGCTGTGGTTTTGTGCACATGTGGTATAGGTACATTCCCGATTTAGTCTAAAATCAGCTTTGTTATTCAGAGTGCTGATAAAATTATTGACTAATTTACAGTAGACTCATTTGAGATGAAGTGATTAACTGAATAACAATTCATTTGGATAATTGTTACACAAGTTCTCTAGGTAGGGATTCTGGACAACACAGGTGGTTTTCCAAGCAGGTCCTGCTGCCACAGGGCAATTGAAAGGTACCACTTTGGTGTTGCTCCTACAGAAGCAGAAAGGGCAGTCTTTTGTAAATAGATATAAATAGAGGGATTTATTATAAATAAATCTTGTACATAGCACAAGATAATAACGAAAATAGTTCATACATTTACTGTGGGAGTGAACTCGGCTAAAAAAAGTGTTCAGGGAGTCTCATCCAAAACAGCTGAAAACAAATTTGCAAGGACTCAGACAGTGACAGATCATTCTGAGACACTCTACTCTCCCCACATGATCATTGCTATATAGAACATATTTCAGAAAATTAAGAGATTTTTAAGAAGCCTTGTGTCTGTGCAGTCATACGGCCTTGGAGGGAGCTGGGCAGGTTTAACTTGGAGAAGAGGAGGATGAGGGGGGGATCTCATTGCCCTCTAAGGCTACTCAAAAAATGTTTGTAGAGAGGTGGGTCTTGGCCTCTTCTCCTTAGTAACTATGACAGAACCAGGGGCAATGGTCTGAAGTTGAGGCAGGGCAGGTTTAGATTAGATCTGAGGAAGAAATTCTACAGAAAGAGTGATGAAGCGCTGGAACAGCCTTCCCATGGAGATGGTTGAGTTACCATCCCTGGAGGTTATTTAAGCAGCATGCAGACGTGTGCAGCATGACAGACTGGAGTGGCAGGCATGGAGGGGGTTATTTTGTGGTTTCCCATTAATTGGGTATTTAGGGGTTTTGTTGGTGTGGGTATGGTTGGACTCAAGTGATTTAGGAGGTCCTTTCCAACTGTGATTATTCCAACAGTAATGACAGGCTGTCATGCTATAGTCTCAATTGCCAATACACTAACTCTCCTCACAAAAATAGCATTTCACAGGCAACGTTTAGTGTTATTTCTTTAAACATTGAATGTCTTTCACCACACTTCCAAATAAACATGAGTGAAGTCATGACACTCCTCCTTTCCTGCCTTCATGACAATGGTTAGTGTTCCCCACTCCAAGGGTTTGCTACTGAAAGGAATAGGATTAGGAAATTTTGCTGCCACTTGTGAAGTCAAAACACCTCCACAAATGGCCTTGAAATGAGGTGTCATACACTGCCTGCTGGAAAAACACTGGACTGCTGGTCAGACAGTATGATGCACTTTACCCTTCTATCCTGATCTAACCAAAATCAAGAGGCACCATCAGCAGATACTGAAGCTCCTAAATCTTATGTATGTGATCATGAGTAAACAATATACACCTTGATAACTATTTTGTAAGTGTGTAGATAAAAGTTTCTTGGAACAGAGGAGATTTAAGAGAATGCATAGTTTAGGTATTTCTATGACGATGTATCTTTGTATCACTCCATTCTTAAAATGCAAAATGTAGATTATAAGTGAGTGAAGTGATCTTTTGATAATGTTTTATTGACATAATGTATGTAGCAATCAAATACTTAGTCTTCATTCCCAAGATATTAACAGATTCAGGCTTTTAATTTCTATGTAATAGATTTAAGAACTTCTTCTAAAATTGAAGACTCTCATATCATAGGAATACCTTCAAAGTTGATAAACCTCAAAGTGAGGACCGGAGGAGAAAATTCCATTCCACTCTAAGATCAAGTTTGTCACCATTTCAGAAATAAGAACTGCTGCTAGGAGGACAGGCTGAGAAAATTGAGGTGGTTCAGTCTAGAGAAGTCTCTAGGGCGATCTTATTGCAGCCTTTTTTATATATTTATGTATTTAATCTTTTATAAGAAAGATAGAAACTATACTTTTAGCAAGGCCTGTTGTGATGGAACAGGAGGTTACGGTTTTAACTAAACAAGAGGAGATTTAGACTAGAAATAAGGAAGAAATCTTAACAATCAGGGTGGTGAAAGACTGTCACAGGTTGCACAGAGAAGTGGTAGATGTCCCATCCCTGGAAAGTCAAGGTCAAGTTGGAATCGGACTCTGGGCACCTGCATCTAGTTGAGGATGTCGCCCCTAATTGTTGGGTAGAGATGAACAGATGAACTTTGAAGTTTCCTTTCCACACAAAGCATTCTGATTCTGTAATATCAGATTGTCTTTATCACTTTAAAATATGAAACAAAAAAATTCACTTGTGTCCCCAGTAAATGAATTTATCCACTGTATTTGTGGGTTTCCACAGAAAACGCACCCCTCCAGAAATAATTGCCTAAATCCATTCTTATTTTCATTGCTATTTTAAAAATTATTATTTGCAAAAGTGTTTTGGTAACCAATTATCTGACTGAAGGAAATGTGATTTATAAACATTTTTATTTACACCAGTTAACTGCACTCTGAAGTAAAGGAGTATATCTCAGCAACAATTTTTAATTTCAAGTTTACAACAGAAGAGTTGCTATCTTTAAATGTCTTTTAAAGTCTCAATCATTTAAAATCTTGACTCTCTACACTCAATGAAATTCGCATCATTGGAAGTTTCCTTGTGAGTATCCCTCTGTGAGGGTTTTCTGCCAGTGCCTTTTAGGGGAAGCGAAAAGTATCCTAACTTTCATTCTTCACAAACCCTGAGACTGCAACAGTCAGGCTTTTCTGATTGCCTGGGTAACAAAACTAGCTGTTTACCTCTGCACTCACCCACTGCCAATGAAATATCCTACCAGTGTTCTCCCAAAACTTACTGATAGTTCTGCCATCACAGTTCTTACACAATATTCATACATTGTTTGCCTTTCTTGTCAACACTAAAAAGTAAAAAAATAACTTGCAACTAAAAACTATTAGAAGTGGCAGATTGTTAAAGGATTTGTTAGTAAACACAGGATTTTGAAGAGACAGATTATATGTGTGAAAATACCACTGATTGCAAATGGAGCAGGGGAAAACTAATAAACCCCATATTTTACCACAGCAAGTAACAGGCTAAGTGCTTGCTTGCTTAAAAGCCACACTGAAGTGCTAGGAGAGCAAAGAGTTCATCAATTCTATTAAATAAAAAATTCTTAGGGAATTACTATGTATTAACATGTTTTGGAATCTAGAGATTCCAAAAGACTACCTTCTGTGCTATGTTCGTTTTACATTTGGAAGCTTCTACACATTGAATGTTCAGAGACGACATGTTTGAAAAATCCTTCGCTTGTATATACAAAAAAGGTGAGAATTCATTGACGCATGGACTTTTCTGTGATTATTCTAAATGCAGTTTCTAGTAAGGCCATATCTTTAGTGTTCAGCATACTGACTAGACGCCTACACTGATTAGGTTCACAGACACTACATTGGCATAAGGAAACTGAATTGTACAGCTCCCATACGTTAAGCTTGGGAAGATTCACTGAGTTCTATCCACCAACTTCGTACAAATAGAAATGTGATTATCAGATATATCTTATTTACCTGTCTTTATTAAAATATACTGCAAAGTGGTTTTGTAACAGACAGTAAGCATTTATAGTGGGGGTTTTTTTTTAGAAGATGTTTGTATGTGGGTTGACTATAATAATCATGTACAAAGAGCTCATGCCATCCTGGCACAGTGTTGGGATGCAGCCAGATGCTGTGAGGTTGACATGTCCAAAAGAAAGGCCAGTTCTCTTCTGAAGGCCAAATGAGGAAAGTCACTTGTCCTCATGTTACTTCTAAGGATGTAACTAAGCGGTCTGTCCACAAGCCAATCAGTACTTTCTTGTCGGGATGTGTACCCTGCAGAGTAGGAGCCTCGTCTAAATGGAGAGGTACATTTTACACTGCTGGTGTCAAAACAATTATGTCAGATTAAGAAATTTCACCAACTACATAAAACCTAAAAGCTTCCACTAAGAGGAGAAGTCATACATTATGTATTTGAAAAGTCTTAAACACTGTGGTTTGCATTATCGGAGGATAGCAGTATCTTGGAGTAATAACAAATAATTGAGTGACCCATTTCAACCTAAGCCATTCTGTGATTCTAAGCCACTGTTCCATATGTTTTTACTACAAATAACTGGCAGGAGGAAAAGACCTCAAGTTACACCAGGGGAAGTTTAGATTAGATGTTAGGTAAAGCGTCTTTATTAAAAGGTTTGTAGGCATTGGAAGAAGTTGCACAGCTTGAATTGACATCCATGGAAGTGTTTAAAAAGTCGGATAGATAAGGAGTGGACATGGTTTAGCAGTGGGCTTGGTAGAGTTAGGTTACATGTTGGACTCAGCCTTTAAGGTCTTTCGCAACCTAAGCAGTTCTATGTTTATTTCTATTTTTATCATCTAAGTCTTTTTGAATATTGATAGGTATTGTCTCTGACAGATCGGTACACAGGCTTATCTGCGTACCTGCAAACTTCTTACTTGTTCTGGGACCTACCTCCACAGTTTTGTGGGTGTATAAAACACCTCTGATACAGGTAATGACACTCAGTTTAGCATCTCACTCCCGTGCTTTCAGGTGCTATGTATATTCTAAAAGTAAAATACTTATCCCTTGGATAGGCAGAAATTCCTAGCACAGTAGAAACCCCCTAGGGTTCAATACAGCTGAAAACTTTGTGAATTTTTGTGTTCAGATACAGTGGAACTACCATGAAGCTATTTCTGTTTGTGAATGGTGATATCTGACAGTTTAGGAAGGGGCATAAAACTGCTTGCGGCCATCAGGCAGAGCTGTGGGCCGATGAGTCTGTCAGTGGATTTGGAGAAGAATGCACTGAATTCTGCATGACAATTGTAATATTTTTTAATGTCACTAACAGATTCAAGGACAACAACAATTTCAGGGCAGATAACCTGAGATATCCTTTATCTCCTGGGAAAGGAGCTGTGCATTTTTAACATTTACAAGTAATAGTAGCTGAAGGCTTTGTTTCTCTTAAGGCTACTACAGAATATTTTGTACAGCACTGCCATGAAGGAAGGGTGTAAGACAGTGAAATTAAATCAAAGATATATTCTAACTCAGGTTTGGAAAATAAGTCATCGTTTATAACTAGTTGTGATTGAATGAATGGCTTTTATTTTGGTTTGTTTTCATAGAAAAAGTCAATACTGTAGAAAATAGTCATTATTTTAAAATGTATATTTTAATGACATATTTTCTTACCCTTGAAAGAAGAGTAAATTAACTCAAACCAGAAACAGAACAGATGGCGTCATTCTTCTACTTCATAGCTGCTGATAGTTAGCAACTTATTTTCTAACTATTCTTCAGAATGGAGAGTCAATGGCTGACATTTCCCAGAACAGTAGCTTCACAACCTTGCTACAGAGCATCCTGGAATTACGTTTGGCCATACCTTCTTATGGAAGTCTTCTGTATGAATAAGCATACACTCATTTAAATGAACAATTAAAGATTTGCTGAAACTAGAATTCTGTCTTCCTAATTAGTCTCTTCCTCACAGGTCTCTGGCACAGTTAGATCCCTTACAGAATGTTTCAGTTGCTTGGAACTCAAACCATGCAAACCCCCCTACAGTTAGATGTAACATAGAGATCTAACAAAGACAAGGAAAGATGTATTTTATACATATTAAGTCAGAAGATAAACACAGTAGTAAGGGGATGGACTTTGCATGAACTGTTATATATGTATGAGGAAAAAAATTTCCAGGACTAGGAAGTAAGTGCTGTGTTGCTGGATTTGCAGTAGCTATCTTGGGCATATTAAAATTTGAGACTTCTAGTCTTTCCAAACCACCAGCTCCTTTTCTTAAGCTTGTCGCCAGACTGCTCACCAGAATTGCTCCCTAAGCACAACCAATCCACTGCTTGTTAAACTCTTTCCTCATAATTTGTTCTCTGTCTTCTGTGTCTCCTAGTAGGCAGCTGTTTATTCATCTGAAATAAGCAGACATGATCTCTGAAACTGCAGACAAGTGGATTTTTAATAGACTGCAACAGAGGGTGACTTGTGTAACTGAAGAAACCGGACAACAAGGGCTGTCTTTGAAAACCGCGTGTACTCCAGTTTACTTAATATTCTTTGACAAATCTATGTTCTTGAAGCTTTTAGGAAGCAACAGAATTTGTTTCTTTTCTAGCAGACATTACTCACCACCATAATTAAATTGTGAGCAAAATTCATTCACCTTCCAAATAAGAAAACATGTTTACTTAACCCTCTTAAGGAAAATGCGTGTGATTTTTTTCAAAACAAGTGAAGGAGGTCTTGATTAAAAAAAAGATACATACGAATTGTGACTGTATTGAAAAGGATATTTCAACAAGCAATTAATAGGGTGAAAAATGTGGGACCCCTGTGAAATATACTTCACCCAAGTAGATTGCTTAGAAAGTGTATTTTCTACCTGTACTGAAAAGCTAGAATGAAAAAGAAAACAGTCACAATGAAAACAAGCACACCGGTGCTCTGATCCACATCACTACTGGGTAACCTGACAGGTCAGATCTAAGTGATTTGCCCTTTAAAATGACAGAGTATAAGCATGGTAGTGCTAACTGTGGCAAAAATAGGTCTTGGCATTGACTCTGAAGTATCACATGTGTTGGAGAGGTGCCGATGGTTTAATTTTGCCACCATAGGTGTCTAGCCTTGTGTCAATGCATGTGCACAACAACTTTAAGAGGAATATGCACGTTCATCCACGGGCAAAGAGGCCAAAGTATCTCGTGTCAGTATTTGGATGACACAATTAAAATCAAGTGTGGTCATTCTCATTCTGTAGATAAAAAACACTAAGATATTATTACAAAAAGTGTTTATTTCATTCATAAGAGACAGACATTTCTAATCAGGCTTATAATCACACAGTGATCTGCACATTCTGTAAGGTGAAACTGACAGCACTTGAAAATCTCTTTGTTGCAATTAAACTCTTTCTTCAGCATACTGTCAGTGTTTTGAAATGCAAAAAAACCTTTTTCAGCATACAGGTGTAGGAACCACATGCTGCCAGACAGAAGAGGCCTGTTCATCTTCAGTTTTGCAAATTTTTTATTGTGCATTTAGGTGACCTTGAGAGAAAATGGATAAATACTAAAATGCCTGGATGTGCCTGGTGTTCGGCAATGCTTTCCCAAAGCCAATACAGATAGAGCAAAGGCAGCTGGCAGTCCTTTCCTCTAGTCCATAGTCTAACATCACCCAGTTGCCATACAGATCTACATGGGTACAAAAAGAAGAACTAAGAAAGGAAACAGTCAGTCAACAAGATCTGCTGCTTTTATCCCTGACTGGGAGACAGGTAGATGTACACAATATGTTTCTCTGTCCTACATCTATGGTTGGACTTGATCCTAAAATTATCTTCCCACCAAAGCAGTTTTATCATTCCAGAAGTTTGACTGAAGTTTCTAACTTACATAGGTCCCTTTAAAAAAGATACTGGTAGAGAGGAAAATAACACTGGATGCATACAGATGAGTGGATAAAGGAAGGGTGAACAGCAGCTGGGGCAATGACATCAAAGGTTTCTTGACATCATTTGCTGAAACCCCACTCACTTGAATGGGATTGTGGCATTATAGCATCATAAAATGCTTTGGGGGTTGGAGGGACCTTTATGGGTCATCTAGTCCTCTAGCTGGGATGTCTCTAACTAGATCAGGTTGCTCAGAGTTCCATTCAACTTGACCTTGAATGTTTTCAGGGGTGTGGCTCCTCTGGACCCTCTCCACCAGGTTCATGTACATCTTGGGCTGAGGACTCCTGAGATAGACACAATATTTCAGGAGAGGTCTCATGAGGGTGGAGTAGAAGGGGAAAATCACCTCCCTTGACCTGCTGGCCATGCTTTTTTTGATGCAGCCCAGGACATTGTTGGCCTTTTGGTCTACAAGAACACATTGTCAACTTACGTTGAACCTTCCATCTGCCAGTACCAACAGGTCCATCTCTGCCAATTCCTTAATTTCCCAGCATGTTTTGATATCCAGAATTTCCCTAACCCATGTTATGACCTTGCATTTGACTTTGTTCAATCTCATGAGGTTTGCATGGGCCCACTTCTCCAGCTTCTTCAATTTCCTCTGGATGCCATCAGGTGTATCAATGACTCCAGTCAGCTTGGTGTCATCTGCAAACTTGCTGGGGTGCACTCAATTCCATTGTGTCAGTGATGAAGATATTAAACAGAACAGATCCCAGTATAGACCCTTGAGGTTGAGGTACGCCACTTGCCAGTGATCTCCATGGGACATTCTTGACTGCTACTCTCTGGATGAAAACATCCAACCAACACCTTATTCATTGAACAGTCCACCCACCAGATCCATATCACTCCAGTTTAGAGAGAAGAATGTTGTGTGCAACAGTGTCAAAGGCTTTGGATAAATGGGTATGACATCCACAGCTCTTCCCCTATCCTCTCTGTTCTAGAAAGCCACTGGTTCATAAGACAGGACTTGCCCATGTTGAAGCCATGCCAGCTCTCTTGAATACCTGATCATTTCAGGAATGAAACTAATCAAAAGAACTAAAGCTTGGATAGATTTGAGAACACAAGATGTAGTCAGATGGAAAGAAAAGGAGAACACGCCTGGATGCAGAAGCCACAACAACATTTTGATAGAGTGAATGTCACAAACAGTAGAAACAAAAAAGCCAGCTTTGTACCAGTAAGGAGGGGAGGAAGAAACACAGGGATAAATGCAAAGTCTAGGTACTATGTCATGCAGGACTTCGGACATCATGAAAGAAAAGTGATACTGAATGGAATGACTATTTCATCTTGGACAAATTATACAATAAGCAAACAGGAAAACACAGGAGAATATAAGCAGCAAAATAGAAAGGTGGATAAGGACGGAGGTTTTGGCTTTGGTGGTGATTGGAAAAAAAGAAATTACAAGCCTCATTGACAAGACAAAGAGTGCAGAGGGAATAGCCAAGAGATTACCAAGTGGGAAATCCAGAAGCCTTGATGAAGATATGTGGTCTTTGTGGGTCAACACAATTTTATGCAGCATGATGGCTCAGAGGGACAGAAGGTGGTGTGTTTTTGAGGAAGCGGCTTCAGACCGCATCATAATTTGCATTGTATGTGTAGGACTCTTTCTATAGCAACATTTCAGTCAATCAGCTCTTAAGGAAGACATATAGTGCAAAAAATTCCCTTCCAGAGACTGCTAAAAAGTAGTTTTGGGCTTTGGTACCAATTTCCCTATCATGTCACATTGGTTTGTCTGTGGCTTCTTGATGCCTAGATTAGGAGATAAATGCTTTGCCTGCTGTGAGCTCTTCTGCTATACCTCACCCAATTACAAATGCTACCTCACTAGAAAAGACACTTGCAAAATGTCATGACCTTGCTGTTTTCTAATTGGGAAATGTTGTTCTGTACCTGTCTGAATGGCATTCACAATACCTGTGAACACCTGCTGCTATTCTAGCTGAGCTCACTGGAGTTAACAACAAGGAAAATCAAGTCCTATGCCTTTCCTCCCTTCATTGTTGAGCTCTTTGTATTGTACTGTGGTAAAGAGGAAGATGTTTTCTATAGAAACACAGATTTATGCAGTCCTACCGATGAGCCTGATAATATAATAACATCACTTTGATCACCAGGACCTTGATAATCACCATGAGAATAATTATTTGGCTATTCCACCAGCGTCATGCTTCTAGCAAACTGGCTGATAATTACATAACTCTCAAGTCTGGCAAGCACGTTTTAGGAAGAGAAAATAAGATCTGTATTGTTTAAAGTTAAGAAGATGCTTCATAGTTAATCTATTTTTAGCTGAAATTCTAGAAAAAATAATTTAATAGACTTAGTTTTGGTTTTTTAAGAATAATCATAAAGCTCACTGGTCTTTCATAATTTTTGGGTTCCTGGTGTTTCCATCCCTATGAGATACAAATCCTACACTTATCATCCCCTACATTATTCAGTGTCCAGCTTATTTGCATGTTGTCAGCTACATCAATTATTACAATTTTTAATCAACAGATTGGACACTATGGCCAGAAACACATATCAGCTTATCGTGCTTTATGTGACTAACACTTCAGATGAGTCAGTATAATTGTCCTTGAACCTACTATTACTCTAAAGGAAACACAGGGTAGCGTGGCTTTGATTAAGTGCTGATCATGAGGCAAGTTCCATATGCGGTACGTGAGGAGCCTGTACATAGTCAGCCTCTTTGTGGTAATTTATCAGTCTACTGCATTCCATCAGATTTGGAAGACCGAAATATTGATAATGCTATGAAACCTATGCAAAATTTGAATTACTGTAGCAGGAAATAAGAAAGACAAGAATACAATTTACTTAAAGATAAGCTAAGAGCCTTTTTAATTTGTTTCTTCTGTCTTCATTTTAGTAGGGTAAAAGTATTCTTAAAGCGGCAACAAAGGCTGTTTCTGTACTGCTTCCAACTTGGCAGGAGCAAGCAAGTAGAGGATGTCTCACAAGACTATCCCAGCAACTTTCAATCCAATTTCTAAGCAGTGTTCTATTTAAAGATTTCATCTTTTCTTAAGAAGAGTAAAAATGTAAAGGACATATGCAGTTAATTTTCTATTACACACAGACCCATATTTTTTCACAGTGTGTGGGTTTATACTGTCATTCTTTGCTGAAAGAAAAACTTTCTCTTCCTATGTATTTGCAAACATATATGCAAATTATCTCCTTCCTAACTCCAGTGTAAATGGAGCCCTGCTGGAGAGTAGGCGTGAGTCAGTTCTCAGAGCAGCAGGTCTGTAGTTGGGAACTCTCCTCTTGGACAGAGACACCAAAAAGATTATTTCCTGAGATTAAAAGAGCCCTCCCCCTCCCCTTCTGGTGAGTGGATGTTCCTCCTGGATGTACTCTCAAGTGAGCCCTCATATCTCTTTGGGTGAATGACCCCTTTTCTGGGTACCCTTGAGTGGGAGGTTTTCCCTTTCTATGAGAGTGCATACAAATTTTGGTTCATCTTTCTAAAAGCCTTAGAAGTTAGTTTCACCTCCACCTGCATTTTGGGTAGTTACTGCTGTCTCCCCTATGCGTGCTTCTGTGACAGCATTCTTCCCTCGTATGCCTGTTACCAGCTCTTTGACATTCCCCAGGATGGGGTAGGGAGCAGATCACAGGAGATTTTAATCTTTCTGGCAGCACTTTCCCGTCTTTGGGAAAGAAGCTATCATTCATCATGGGCCAGAAGCAAACTTGTCAGACAAGCAAAACACTGGTATTTTCCACTATGTGACAGGTGCACATCTCTTCAATCTGCACAACTAGGTATGCCAGCTCAATGCTCATACTGGAACAGACATGCAACCAAGCAGAAAAGAACAGGGTATACAGCCTTCAGGTGCCTGCTGAACTGAAACAATGCTTTATGTTTTATCAAATAATCAAAACTTTCTTGGAGAATCTGACACTTTCTCTCTTCCTACTACCTGCTAATAAGCATAATTAAAATCAGTGCTCAGTGTACATACTTGAAATGCTGGTGGCTTAATGAATATAAAAGTAAATAGAGAAATAAAATTACAAAGAGTTAATAAAGTTGTCTTGAAAATTACAGATGCGTTAGCTTTGTGTGAAGTCCTTTGTTCAGCAAGAACACTTAATGAAACGCAGGCACACACTATGCTGAATAACAAAAAAACCTAATCAGGGACTGGAATTTTTAAAGGTAGCTGTATTTGGTCCTCCAAAAGACTTCCTTGAGTAGGTAGCACAGTATCGCACCTACGTGTCACGAAACAGGCAGTCTTCAGTCCATGGCTGTTTCAGCATACCTCTGCAAATGTGTTTCACCTCAAAGCAATTTGAAAGGCTTTTGGAACCTTGGCTTCTTTTCCTCTAATCATTCACTACTGTAGTAAAGAGTCCAAAAGCACGTGACTGCCCCACAAAAGTGCCGTGATCTTAAATTATGAAAATAAGCTGGAACAGCATCTAAGTGAACAGAGTTCCAGGTATCTTTTTGCACAAGAGACTGACTTGCAGTTCTACAGTAATCCTTTTTGATTTCTTACAATAATGCAGTTGAGATAATTACCACAGAGCAGCTTAATTTGTCAGAAACTCCATACTTGGTCTGCAAGATGGTCAGAAGTGTTTTGACAAATGTGCTTGTAAATGCAAGTTTGTGGGGCACTTAACAGTCCAGACATTTTTCAGATGAAGAAATTAGGAATAGTTAAAAAGCTGTGAAATTATTCGCTTTCAATATCAAAACTGCTCTGTTTCCAAAATTAAATTTAACTAAAAAAGATAAAAGACTGAAACTGCCAAAAAACCTTTTGGGATGCCCATAATATTTCAAATGGCCCACTCCATCATTTTGCTGTTTTTTCTTTAATACTTTTTTCATAACTTCCACTTTTGTTTCTAGTGGAAATAGGGAAGCTTTTCCTGAGAATCAGTTTTTGAAATGGTTATCCACATAATGACTTTTAAAAAGAAATATATGTGTTTAACTGGCATCTCATTAGTGATGCCTTATGCAGTTTATGTAGCCACATGGAAGAAGTGTCACCACTCCTTTATCCTCTTGCATCAGCTTAGGGAGGGCTGGTGTGGGAATAGATTCATGGGGCTGCCACAACCACTACTTGTTCAACTGACGAGTCAACCCAGCAATGTCTATAACGTGCACTGCACTGAGTACGTTCATTATGCTCACTAATAACCAAGAAAGAACTTCCCTCGCAGAGAAAAGGGAAGCAGAGGAAGTCTGAGTGAGTTTTCCCCTCAGCCCCCTACTCTGCACTTGTGGGACCCCACCAGGAGTACTGTGTCCAGTTCTAGAGTCTTCAACATAAGGACATAATGCTCCTAGAGCATGTCCAGAGGAGAGTAACTCAAATGAACCAGAGGGCTGGAGCATCTCCCCTTTGAAGACAGGCTGAGCAAGTTGGGGTTGTTAAGTAGAGGCTCTGAGGTGACCTTACAGCAGCTTTCCAGTATCTGAAGAGGGCTACAAGAAAGCTGTGGTAGAGCTTTCTAAACAGGTGTGTAGTGAGAAGACAAGGGGAAAGGGTTGCAAACTTGAAGAGGGAAGACTTAAGTTAGACGTTAGGAAAAAATTCTTTCCTGTGAGGGTGCTGAGATGCTGGAACAGACTGTCCAAGGAAGCTGTGGCAGCTCAGTCACTGGAAGTGCTCAAGGCCAGGTTGGATGGAGCCCTGAGAAACCTGATGCAGTAAAGTTGTCCCTTTGGAGTTAGACCTAGATGATCTTCAAGGTCCCTTTGAACCCTAGCCATTCTATTATCCTATGAATTCAGTTGTACTCGTTTGCATTTTTCCCCCCACTCTTCTCCTACAGTATAGTAACAAAGTCCTAATTTAAGAATTGGGTAACAAATGCCACAAAATTATCAAATTTAGAAATCATTTCACTCACTAAATGTTTAGATTTGGAAAAACATGAAATGAGTAAAAAGTATGAAAAGCTTCTCCTTTCTTAATGTACTCTTCCCAGTTTGAGGGAAGGGTATTTTTATTGGATCATGTGGAGAATTTGTCTAACTGTCTGAGTTCTCAAACTGCAAAAAATCAAAACAGTGATAGTGTTATTACAATCCTGCAGGTCCTCTCATTTTCTAAGGATTCTGAAAATACCAGCAATAACAAAGAAATTGAGTTTTAAACAATGATAAATTGATGAGTGTGGGAAGTACCACTTCAGCAGTTTTCTAACTTTGGATCCTGTGCTAATGAAAATTAGAACTTGTTCCAAATATCCCTCTGATTAATCCTCATACTGTGCACACTGTTGTCAGAAAAGATTCTAGTTTAATTAAGCCAAACATTACTCATAAAATGGAATAAATACTAACATGATTAGCTGTCTTTCTGGACTTTTGCCTGTGATGTGTACAGCATGGATTACCTGCAAGGCTGAAATCTTTGAATGTGATCAGGATAAGTAGAGAATGCTTTGGGGAGAAGATAAGGCTCAGTGCAGTCTGTTTAATTAACGTAGTCTGAGCCATGACTAAGATGCTTTGTTTTCCTACAGTCAAAGGAATACATTTGAACAAGAATTCATAAAATAAATGCACACACAAAAGCTGATTTGTATAAATCTAATAGAAATATGGGGAAAGCGAGGGGTCTACATGAATTGGTAGTATTATCTGGGTTATTTAAGCTGAGCAGCCTCCTCTCCCACTGAGTATCTTCCTCTTGACAACTACAGCAGGACATTACAAGTCAAATTAATAACACGATACTCTCAGAAATGCTTCCAGCTAGGTGACTGGTGACAACCAACATGGCTTCACTAGAGTAGAACATGCCTGAGAAATCTGGTGGCCTTTTACAACACGGTTACAGCATTAGTGAACAAGGGTTGAGCAACCAATGCAATTTACCTGGATTTGAGCATGGCATTTGATGCTGTGCTGCATGACATCCTTGTCTACATACTACAGAGTTCATGGATTTGACAGATGGACAACTGATTGGAGAAGGAATTGGTTACACTCAAAGAGTTGTGATCAACAGCTTGATGTCCAAGTGGAGATCAGTTTGAGTGGTTAGTGGTCATCTGAAGTTTGGTGGACAGCAAAAATTCATGTACTGTACTAACTGTACTGGCTTGTATTTCTCTAGGGTTTATCCAGAATGTCTTAGCAAGTTTGCACTCTTGGAAACTGATCCCAGACCCACTACAGATACAGGTAACCTTCCCATGACAGTTCATGAGGTTTTGATCTGAAACTATTTTGTCAGTGATATAAAAGCTTCTCAATATGTTTTTACTTATTCTGTGTTCATGGAATAATGAAGTAAACATAACCTCTCAAGAATGCAAAATAGTTGAATGAATTGCTAGCCAGAAGTACACCTGTCTTACAATGAATGCTGTGTTGAATTTTATTCCTGTCAACATTTCAAATAAATGAACCATTGCTTTTAAATTATATTTTAAGTTCCTGAGCTTATTGTTCTATTCTATCTAAAAAAACTCAAGCCACAACAAAAGGAAATCATTTCAATTTTCTAAAATCAACTACAAAGTGAGTATGCACCTAGCAAAAATGTTTACTTTCCAATTTCTTTTATCTTCCAAAAAGTCGTCATAACAAATTTAAAATAAGACATTCTATAAACTGCTTGTTTTCCAAATGCTTCTTTTGGTGCTATGCACCAGCTGGGCACACACTGGAGCACAGCAGGTTTGATATAAGTATAAGGAAAAACTTTTTCACTGTGAGAATAACAGCATAGGAACAGGATGCCCAGAGAGGCTGTGCAGTCTTCGTCTCTGTAGACATTCAAACCTGCCTGGATGTGTTCCTATACAATCACCTCTATGGGATCCTGATCTAGCAGTGAGGTTAGACTACATGATCTCCAGAGGTTCCTTCCAACCCATACCATTCCACGATTACCTGAGAAATCTACAAGCAATCTTAAATTTATTTAATTTATACATGTGTGTACTGGGACATACTTTTTGTTTTGTTCAGTCAAGCAATTTAATTGCACAAACACACAAGCTATTATGGTGATATCTGTAAGATTCTGCATGTAAACATGTTTTTATTTGCAGCAAAAAGAGGCAGCGCTGTGAAAAGAATTATTAGAATTACAGAGCTACTGTATTAGCATAATAATTTGGGATTTGTACTTCTGAAAGTTGTTATCTGAAGAATAACTAATAATTCAAAATAAAAATGAATTTGTGTGCTCAGTCTGGAGTGTCATAAAAGAAACACTAAAGGAGTGTTCATTAATCTTGTCTCTCCAGGTCACAGCCAAATCATCCTTTACTACCAACTAGGGTGAACCGATGGTGTAAATCAAAACTCATCGTATATTTTCCAGCCAAGTCATAATTTCTGTTTTCAACATAGAGAAATAAATGTCTTTGTTATAGTTATTTACCCTAAAACTTCCTTGCCCAAGCTGTTAAAAGTACCACATTTATACAACATTTTTCTCACTGAAGCCTACACACACAAAGAAGTCATAATTCACCTAAATGTGTTTTCCAGTATCAAACAGGAATGTTATCTTTCCTTACAGTACATATGATCCTTACAGTACATATGATATGCCACTGCCTTGGTACTTCCCTTGACTTAATCCAAAAGGCCATGGAAATCAAGCAGGAAGCCTGCTTACTTCAGCTGTAGTGTGGAAAATGTTTTTCTGACACTCTCTCCCCAACCCAATAGCTCTGCTTGGATTAGCAGGCATTTATCAAGCTATACGGACCTGTTCTTTAATTCTGCAGTGAATTAGAGTGTCCTCTAAACCGAAAACATGTCAAACCTTTGCACAACTCTAAGTGAACGCACGTTGACTTTTCCAATTAAATGAAAAGTATACTTTAAAACGTTCTAAAAATCACCTGCTAGAAGACAACAGGAAGGACACTATGTAAAGGACTGATTACTTTAGTACTTTAAGATTTTCCAGTTGTCACAGATTTGCAGGTTTGAAGACTGATCCTGCTATTAGAGTTCCTTTCTGTGAAACTTTTCCATTGTCACCAGTATCAGCTGGACAAAACCTCACATAGCTGACATTACCCATTAGAATTTAGAGGAGAGTTAAGCCTAACGTGGTTTATAACGCACACTGCGAATGACATCAGAAAGGATCCATGCCAATTGAACAAGAAAGAACAGATATTCAAGTATGCAGCATTTATTTTCTTTCTAAAAGATCAGGGAAATACTTTATTTTTGTTCTAAGATTATAATTACTAAAGTACACTTGATATGATTTCATGTAGACCTCATTCATTCCTCTTATTTTTTTCTTTTCTACGTTATATGTGTCAACCAGAGAGAAAAGTAATTCTTTTCATCCTGCCCAGGCATTCTTCTTCATTATTTTTGACAAATGTAAGTTGATCTTCTTAGACTTTTGAAACGCAACCACTGCTATCAGATCTGAGGATAACAAAGATTTATAGCGCTTCATGGAACAGGCTATAGCATCACTGAAGAGTAATAATAAACATCAGAAGAAACAGTTATTTAAGGATGTATTGAGAAAATGTCAGTATTATTATGCCAGCCACAACGCAGTCACGTTCGGTTTCTTGCTTTAAAACACAGGAAATCTACCTCTTGAAACATACCTTTTGTTATCTGTGAATTCCAAGAGTTTGTTTGCAATTATCATTCAGAATGTAAGAGTAAAAATATTGTAGTGCTACAAATACTGCTAGATGAAAATAGAGCAGGTTAGCATCTGATTTATAAACTTATCACTTACCTTCTCTGCTGACTGGGCCGTACCAAAAAAGATTGGGATAAAAGCTAACCAAATTATGCAGGTTGTATACATAGTAAATCCAATGGGTTTTGCCTCGTTGAAGGTCTCTGGAACCCCTCTTGTTTTAATAGCATAAACAGTGCATGTGACCATCAAGAGAATACTGTATCCAAGGGAACAAATGAGCGAAAGATCTGAAATGTCACATTTGAGAACTCCCCTGGCATTTTCTGGTTCAAGTGTCCTCTGCTCTCCATAGTCTACGATGGTGTGTGGTGGATCAATAGCAAACCAGATGAAGACTCCAATAAGCTGCATGGATATGAGGCTGAAAGTGATCACCAGCTGGGAAGCTGGACTAATAAATTTGGGAGCTGTAACAGACTTTTTACCTTGTTCAAATATTCTGTGAATCCTGTTTGTTTTGGTAAGCAAGGCAGCGTAGCTGAAACACATGCCAAGTCCTAAAAAGATCCGTCGAAATGAGCAGACCACTGTATCGGGAGTCGCAATCATTAAAAAAGTAATGGAGTAACAGAGAAAAATCCCAGTCAAGAGCACATAACTGAGCTCCCGTCCAGAGGCCCTGACGATCGGCGTGTCGTTGTACCGGACAAAAGTCACAATCACAAAGGTGGTGGCAATTATACCAAGAATAGCTATGAAGACAGGCACAATGGCCCACGGAGAATGCCACTCCAGTTTGATTATAGGAATAAGCTGGCAATCCGTACGGTTGGCGTTTGGTCTCTTATTAATAGGGCACAGTTCACAGTTGAATTCATCCACCTGGTAATGGTACCCCTCACAGCGCTCACAGTGCCAGCAGCACGGCACTCCCTTCACGGTTTTCTTTCTTTCCCCAGCTTTACAGGGCAAGCTGCAGACAGATGCTGGATGAGTGTGTTGTCTATTAGCCCACTGCATGTCTTCTACCTGTGGGTATAAAAAATTAATGAGCCTTCTATTTTCCCCCATTTATAATATCCTAATCCTGGCCACAGGTTTGTCATAAATCACTACAAGCTGACAGTACAAATACAGTTTACCATAATAAGAAACAGGTTTCTTTCCCTTGTATTGACTCTATAAACCTGTTAAATGATTGCGGCCAATAAATCATTCATGCCACAGGCTTGATGAGTGTCATTAGTTTCTATTTACCTCTTTACTGCTGACCAAATTGACATCTGTAAAGATGTTTATTGACTCCAGGCAAGTTTAAAAGCAAAAAGCCCTGTAGACAGTCCTTTAAAAGTTAATCACATGCAAATATAAATGCCAGCAGTTCTCAGACATTTAATTACAAAATAAGACCATGCGAGTTCCAGATAAGTTACTGGTACGGTACAGAAATAGATTAAAATTTTGCATCAGCTCTGGCAGAATAAGAATGCCAGGAAAAAAAAGATCTGTGATGCCACTTCTTACAGATATCTGAAACTTTTCCACTCTCTATGTCTCAAAATGCACAAGAGTGGTTTGTGTACATCTCTAGAAGATAAAAATGGGTATATACTGCTCTCTGAATAATAATGGGGAAAGATGCCATGGTTGCTACTTCTGTCCTCCTAATCTAAAAACTCCAAGCATGGTTTCACAGTACCGAAGAGATGCACACAATGCAGCCTTGTTTAGGAAATCCCAGGTTTCTCCAAGGCAGCACATTAACAAAATACTTCTTTCGTCCAATGCTCCATTCTTCCCACCCTCATGCCTTCCAAAAAATCCCATGGATTTAAAGCACCTCCAGCTTAAAATTATCATTTCATCCCAGCTCTTCTAAACCCACGCTTAGTAAAACCGTCTTCTGCCAGAGGTCACACTGAGTCATCCATAGCCATACACGAAGCAAAGACCTACTTGTAGGCATCAGAATCACTCTGCTGCTCCTATGCTGCACCTTTCATCCTTGGTTAGATGGTAAGTACTCAAGTGCAAAGGACTTGCCACATTCCTTCCTACCTAACAATTTTTATTCGTTTGGAGGCTTCATTTATAAGGGAAACAGCAGAAACAAGACTTCAGCATCAGGAATGTTTTCAGTTCCTTCTGGAGGAGGACAGAATGAGGACAGCTTATCAAGAGGAATAATTTTGGCCTTTACATTTTATTTTTCCAGTAATTTTTCAACAGATTTGAGAAAACCGGAACACCGGTTCCAGCACCATGCAGGGTGAATAAAGATGCAACAAGCACAAGCATTCAGGCTCTTTCTCTTCTCTTCCCACACTTTAGTACACTGTAGGACTTCACTGCTATTTGCCACTCAAATGGGCAAACAAGGAGACTCACTCGTGTAGCCAGTTCTGTGAATCCCCAGTCATTCAAGGACTTCAGTGGGGTTTGGACTGGTCCTGAACCTGGAGAAGTTAACTGCATTTGTGTCAAGAACTGTGATAATTGCACAAAATGCAGCTTCTAGTGACTAAGTAAAAGGACATAATTTGAGTTATTAGCTTCCTAAAAACCCTAAGAATAACCCAGTTGCATAAAACAGCCCTTGACTGAGCCCTAGCAGAGCACTTGACACTCTAAGGAAACATTAATCTCTGTTACAATCTTCTAGTTTTATTCAGTGAAATTCTCAAAGCCTGCATAACCCCCCTACTGTTTCATCTACTAGACAAGAGAGAAAACACGCTATGACAAAATCAGTGTAATACATATTCTCCTTCACAGTAGTGTTAGGAGAATAAATACATCAAAGCTTGCGGTTTAGTCAGATCCTCCGATACTGTGAGCAACAGGAGGCCATGGTCATTAATCCATATCTGTTGATAGATTTAGAACCATTAAAAAAAGAACCACACTGCATATTTTGCATTGTTTCTTATCTGGCATCAAGCATCGTAAAGCCACATTTACTGTAATGTGAATCCAAGGCTCAGATCGGTATACAGAATTCCTTGTTGTCTCTCAGAGTTTCTAACTTAATAAAAAAAAAATCCCTTTATTATACAGCTACTTGTGATTTCTCAGACTTTGTCAGGACACTGACTAACTAACTGACTAACATGCTTACAAATTCACCCTGGTTTGCAATACAGTGCCTCAGGTTACACATCCCAGTGGCAACAACTAATAATAAACTCTTATTTCTGAAGGTCACTGGTAAAGATTCATATTGCGCCTTTTAGTCTAGTACAGCACAAACAAACTACACGATACAATTTCCAGCTTGGAAATACAGGGTCAGGAATGCTGTGAAACTTGCTGGCTAAACGAACCAATCTTTTTTTAAAAAAATAATTATGCAAATAAGAATTATCTGTTAGTGACAGAGCGACTGAAGAAAGAACAGACTCCAGAACCATAGGAAAATATTAAATCAATGCAGAGAATAAACAGACTGAAGGGCTGGTGCAGGAGCATTTTCCAAGGCACACAAGTCATATCTTACAGTCTCCTTTATCTGGACTGACTGTTTTAGGCAAAGCACACAGTTACAGTTGGGTTTACCTCCATTTTTGAAAAGGCTCCTATGTTATGAGTCCTCCACATGAGATTTTTATCTCTTTTTCTATCTAAGAAGAAAGAGAAGATATGCTACCAAGAAACATCGCTCAGGGTTTGAAACTGCAGATTAGAGACAATTCTGACATTGTGGAATTTTAACTTTGGAAATGGGTGCAAAGCTGGGATTCTCGCATGAACCTAACCATCCTGACAACTCTGTCTATTGCTACATTAACAAGCAATGTGGCATAGTAAGAACTGATCTGTGGAGCAAAGTTGTTGGCCCTGATGACTTGACACACACATTGAACATCATTTGAAATTAGAGTCTGTGAAGGAAAGGTATATTGAACTAATTTTGTTGTAGTTCAGTGGCCTGAACAACTGGTAATGATTAGTGATTAGATATCCTTCTGGAAAACATCTTCTGTTTTCATTTCAGCCGAAAGCATTCCAGTTCATATAGCTGCAGACCCACTCCGTGAGCAAGTGTGCTAAGTGGAAATAATTAACTCAAAAGCAGGCTCTTGACCGAAACTAAAATGCTAACATGTGTACATCCTCAGACTGCTGCCTAAGCACTACTGTAACAGAGGCAGAGTAAAGGGCAGGAGAAAATACACCTCAGAGTGAGCGCTCTTTGCTCTCATGAGAGCCAAACATTACATAAAGGCAGCAATTACAGACTTCTAGTCATCTGATTAATTTCAAGCTATCCGTAACCTGTTGCACGCTTTGCCTGTAATGCAATTCTGAGCTATTATTTTGCATATCATAACTGTAATGGTGAAATCCAGTACAAGCCATAATTTCAACAATGATCATACAGCTTTTCCAGGTTTTTTCAGCCACTAGATGTGTAACACAAAAGATGCAGCTTCTTGAACTTGTACAGAAGATTCACCCATGTCATCATTTTTCTATCCTTATAGTACTACTGATCCCGTGACTTCTCTGGTGCTAACTCTTGACAATAAATCATAGCAGGAACTGTTAAGAAAAAAGCAAGGGATGGAGGCTGATTTGCAAACACAGAAGCAGTACAATTTTCAGAATTGCTGAAATCCTGTAATAGTTGTAAACTTCAAAGGGACTGGCTAGGTGCTCATCCTCTTCTGAAAACCATAATTTTCTTGTGTGTAGACATAAACACTTAGCAGTGGAACTTTCAAAAGTGCCAAGGGGAACTTGTTCAATCCATCTAATTAATTTAAATGGTAGCTAAGTGCCTTATCTGCTTAAAGTGCTTTTGAAAATCCCACTATGCTTCCATCTGCAGTATTCACCATTTAAATTCTTTGGAAAACCTGCCCTAAAGTGATCTAGAAATTCAAATGTTACAACACTAACTTCAGGGTAGCTTAACTTTAGGCACACATTTTTAAATTAAATTCCCATTGTGGAAAGAAACTGGCAAAGCAGCCAAAACCAGACAAAAGAAAGGTAGAAAATAAGTGGGGGAGGGATGTACACTGAAAAAGAAAGTAGTTCAGCATCTCTTCAGTCCTTACTGGGTCTGCAGCAGTCTTTATACTGCTCAGCCCACATGAAGGCTGCATGTGTCTCAGATTATTAAGCAGCCTTAGGTAAAGGTTTTTTCTACAACCTATGTCACCTTTACTTACATGTGACATCCTCTAGCTCCTGTGCACTACAGTACCATACAAGTATCTGAATTCATCATTTAAGGCAGATGCACTGGATTAGCCTAACTTTGTATCTGTCATTAATAATTGAATGGAATGGAATGGGTCAGGTTGACAAAGACCATCAGGATCATCGAGTCCAACCATCAACTAAATCGTCCCAAGCCCTCCACTGAACCAGATGAGCAACATGGATGGTATGGACAAGTACAGCTTCTGAGCCTGGTTTAGAGTTACAGAGGGGGTTTTTTAACCTCAGGCTGAATCTGACACAACTACATCAAGCATGATACCACCAC
Source organism: Upupa epops (assembly GCA_013397515.1). Taxonomy (NCBI): domain Eukaryota; kingdom Metazoa; phylum Chordata; class Aves; order Bucerotiformes; family Upupidae; genus Upupa; species Upupa epops. The sequence continues at coordinate 291,917 of VZRI01006728.1, forward strand.
CACTTCCGTATTGATCAGCATTTATTTGCATTGACTACCTCTCTTACAGAGTTCTGGAATTCCCAAGGTATGTGAAAACAAATGATAAGGAGACACAAGTGATTTGATCAGAGAATAAATCTGTGGACAGCTAGAAGCAGGACCTGGGTTTCCTGCTTCACACTCCTATGTATAACTACAAGCACATTACACCTCCCACCGGAACGAGTAAGAGCTGAACTATGTGCATCTTCAGAGTGATTTATCTTGTACACCAGACAGCTCCACACACACATAGCTCTCTGGTGAAGCTCCGAAGCCCCACAGACATGGCATTGATCTCTCTCACCACAAACCACAGAACTTCTAATTCCTTGGGTAAAATTAGGCAACCTGGTTCCCTTGTCAAAGTTGTATTGTAAAACCATAGAATACTTCAGGTTGGAAGAGACCTCAAAGATCATCATGTCCAACTGTCAACCCAATGCCACCATGACCACTAAACCAAGTTTTCACGTGCCAGATCTATATGTTTTATTAATACCTCCAGGGATGGTGACTTCCCTGGGCATGGGCAGCCTGTTCCAATACCTGATCAGTGAAGAAATTTTTCCTAATGTTCAATCTAAACCTCCTCTAGAACAACTTGAGGCTATTTCCCCTTGTTCTATCACTAATGACTTAGAAGAAGAGACCAACCCTCAAGCCTTTGCAAGCTCCTTTCAGGTAGTTGTACAGTGCAATAAGGTCTCGACTCCACCTCCTTTTCTACAAACAACCCCAGTTCCCTCATCAGACCTGTCTCCAGGCCCAGATCCTTCAACTACCTTCATTGCTCTTTCCTCAACGTCTTTCTTGTACTGAGGTACCCAAAACTGAATGCAATATTCCAGGTGGAGCTTCACTAGTGCTGAGTACAAGGCAACAATCACTACTCTAGTCCTGCTGGCGACATTATTTCTGACACAGGCCAGGATGCTGTTAACTTTCATGGCCACCTGAGCATACTGCTGCCTCCTATTCATCAATGAGCACCTCCAGGTTTAAGTATTATTATTAATTTTGAGTAGCTTCTCTGAATTTGTAAAGTGAGTGATAGATTGATGTGTAGTCATGAAGTACCTCACACCCTAAAACGAGGTTCCATTTTCTCCTAAAACTTATCAGACTGAAAACATCACAATCAGAATGACATCTTGTCTGTACAACATACTTATTTTCTATGAAATGCATCATGGTACAGAAAGAGAATGGGTTCATTGCTATTTAAATAGACATAAAAATCATCTCTACGTGAGATATCTGCCTGATGGAGCTGTAATTTGCTTTAATTTGCAATACTAAGATTCACAGTTCACTAAACCAGTAAAATACAGACAAAATACCATTTCATATCAAAACCAAGTAAACACCTCTATTCTTCATGACCACCTTAAATACAATTTCCTTGACTATCTAAGAGTAAAGGTAAAAATTAATGATGTGAGAAATAGCCAAAACCAATATAAGATTCACATGATGCAGTACAAGTAGCACATTCACATTCCTAGCACCTATTTTCTTCCAAAAATCAAGCAGCTCACTCAATTAGCAATGCTCTCAGCAACCAGACAAGCCTGATCAAAACTCCTGCTAATAGATCACGTATAATTTTGGAACCATTTATGTGTACAAAGCCACTCAGTTTTCCATTCTTAATGATAATGGAAACATTTATCACTTAGATCATTCAACAACTGGTGGCAAGAAAAAGGCACCTGGACAGCCTTCTCCGAGTCTATATCCAGATCTGGACAGAGGAATTCAAGATCCAGAGTTATGGGAGCAGGCAACCATATTATTTTATAGTCATTTAGGCAAGACTTGCAGAAGCATCAAGGCTCTCACACCAGTTTGTCTGACACTTAATAGATATTCAGATTCTTAGTTACAAAAATGACACAGAATTGAAATATCACCTCCAGCTGTCACTACGAGTTGTTCTCATTTTTGCCTCAAGTTCCTGGAGCATTTCTTTTCTGACAAAAAGCTTCATCGGAGGAGTGTAGCAAGTGAGTGAATTAAGGCAATTTAGTCTAATATTTAGCTTTTAAAATTGTCTAATGCATCTGTTCTCACAGTGAAAGTTCATGTCTCTAATGTACCTTGTCCAATCAAGTCATCTGAACCATCAAAAACAATATTAAACCGAAACTGGTTCAACTAAAGTGAATTGATTATGAGCCTAAATATAATGATCATTACATTCAGTCTGCCAGACAGATTTTATCCTTCTGCAGAAAAGCTGCTTATACTAAACTCACAAATATTTAAGTAGGCATGTGCAGGACAAATAATACAGTCTTAAATTAAAAAAAAAACAAAACTAAAATCAAAGCAAGAATAAGTCTAGACTGTTAATGGTAGTGTAAAATCACTATCATTAACACATTTGCTATAATTGCTGTAACTTATCTATCTCATTCGCCCCAAACAGATGTTTTCCTAACAACTCAGAAGTCATTTTCCAGAATTTCAAGCATAGGCATTCTGAGATGTTTGCAAAGAACATGGGATGGAGTCTTTGGTTTTATAACCACTTGTCAAATGTCAGTTTGAAGAGGAGTCTGAAAAACATTGCATTATCAAATGCAATGGCCATTAAAGGAACTGTCTACAAGGAAAAGCATCCCTTCTCTTTTCCGTTAAAAAAGAAGATTGTTGCTACAATCCAGGTGGAAGCTGGCTTCTCCTCACTGCACCCACCTGCCTGAAGTTCCTCTCCACAGCTTCCTTAAAGGAAAACCAGACAGTTGAGTGTACTATAACTAAAATTCATTTTTAATATAGATATTATATATATTTATGTGATATATATAACTAAATACCTATTTACATGCACATCTATTATTTTTATGCGTGTATTCTTTAAAATTTTGTCCTCAGTTTCCTCCTGAGTAAGTCTTTGCTTTTGCTTTGAACCCCCCTTGTTGTTGTTTTTTTCTTTTGGTCCATTAGCATATTAACTAAAATAATTGGTTAATCAGAAACATCAGAACAATTCCGTGCTTCTGTGTATTTCTTGCCATTAACAGTTTCTCTAGAACTAAAATATCACCAGCCTCTGGAATTGCTAAAGCTAGGAGAACTTCATTTTGACATTCTGACCATATTAACAAGTCTCTGTCAGCTTGGACAAAATAAATAAAGGGAAGGATGCTCTAGGGCATACATGTAAACAGAAAAAGAACAGTGCAAATAAATACAACTTTTCTTATGCTCATGAACAGAAAAGTATAAACACTAGCCTTTCTTAATCAGTGGAATCATGTTATTTACTGCAGACTGTACCTGTACCTTGAAGAAGCAAACCTCACTGGTTAAGTTTTACACAGAGGTGCACACTGTGGCTAAATGGGAAATGAATTTCCCACTGTATCATCATAAAATCATAGAATGTACTGGGTTGGAGGAGACATCCAAAGGTCATCTAGTCTAACCCCCTACAACAAGCTGGGACATCTCTAACCAGGTTGCCCAGAGCCCCAACAAGCCTGACCTTGAATGTCTGCATGCAGGGATGGAGCCTACACCATCTCTCTAGGCAACTTGTTCCAGTGATCCCCCAGCCCCAGATTAAAGAAGTCTTTCCTAATGTCCAGCCTAAATCTACTCTTTTCCAGTTTAAAATCATTACCCTTTGTCCCACTGATACATGCTTTTGTGAATTGTTCTTCCCCAGCCTTCTTTTGGGCCACTTTCAGAAACTGCAGGTTCACTGTAAGGACCCCCAGGAGTCTTCTCTTCAGGCTGAAACCCAACTCTCTTAGCCTGTCTTCATAACACAGGTGCTCTAGCCCTCTGATCATTTTCATGGCCCTCTTCTGGACATGGTCCAACAGGCCCACATTCTACTTGTGTTGGGGGCTCCAGAACTGGAGGCAATACTCCCAGATAAGAGTAGAGGTTGCAGAACCACCTCTCTTAATCTGTTGGCAAGGCTTCTTCCAATGCAGCCCAGGATGCGGCTGCCCTTCTGGGCAGCAGTTGCACATTGTTGGCTCATGTCCAGCTTCTCATCCACTAGTACATCCAGGCCTTTTTCCACAGAGCTGCTCTCCAGAGTGTCTTCTCCCCACCTGTATTGATACTTGTGGTTGCTCTGGCCAGGTGCAGGACCCTGCACTTGGCCTTGTTGTACCTCCTGAGGGTTGCCTGGGCCCACTCTTCCAGCATATTCAGGTCTCTCTGGATAGAATCCTGTCCCTCTGGCATATCAACCACACCACAAAGTTTGGTGTCATCAGCAAACCTGATATAGCCGCCACCACTGATATCATTAGTAAAGACATTAAACAACAGCAGTCCCAGTGTGAGCCCCTGAGGGACACCACTTGTCACCATTTTCCATCTAGACAGCAAGTAATTGACTATTGCTCTCTGGATATGACCATCCAGCCAATTCCTTACCCACTGAACAGTCCATTAATCAAATCAATATCTCTACAATTTAGAGAGAAGGCTGTTGTGGAGCACCATGTCAAAGGTTTTGCAGAAGTCCAGCTAGATGACATCCATTGTTCTTCCCTTGTCCACTGATGCAGTCACTTCATTGTAGAGAGCTACAAGGTTGGTCAGACAGGACTTTCCCTTAGTGAAGCCATGACGGCTATCTTAAATCACACCCCCCGTAACCTCCATGTGCCTTAGCATATCTTCTTGGAGGATCTGCTCCATAANCCTTAGTGAAGCCATGCCGGCTGTCTTGAATCACACCCCCCGTAACCTCCATGTGCCTTAGCATATCTTCTTGGAGGATCTGCTTCATAACCTCCCCAGGCACAGAGGTGAGGCTGACAGTTTCCAGGGTTCTCCTTTCTACTTTTTTTTAAAAATGAGTGTGATGTTTCTTTCTTGCAGTCACAAGAGACTGCCATGACTTTTCAAGTATCATGGAAAGTGGTTTGGCAACTGCATCATTTTCAGAGACTGTTCACTAGTGTTATACAGACTTTAAATCCCAGTATCCCAGTCTTAAAATGGTAAAGATTGAATGATCTAGGATGCATTCATCTTACTTGCTTTTACTTCACCTGTTGCACTGATGGACTACCCTAGGAGCTGACCCTGACAGGGCTGTGACAAGGGTATGAGGAGGTGCAATATATTAACTTCAATTTGCCAAAGGAGAAACGTTAATGTGCGTGGAATACCAGGAAATCAACATGGCATGGAGAGTAGACCAGCACAAAGTGTGGTGATTAACAGGTCTTCAAGTAAACAGGTACTGTTACTACACTCTACTATTGCTCTACTTTAATTTTTCCTTGTCAGACTTAGATACTTCTTTAAGAAAATACTGTTTTGAGAGGAAACCTTCCACCATCATCCTGTTTCGTCAAATGACAGATTTTGACTAGTTCTAGTAGTAAGGTCATTTGAACTACAAGGCTTTCTTCCTGCAGTTGATCAAGCAGAAATAGCCTGAGAGCATACTTCAAAAAATGTAGTGCTTCAAGAAAAGAAAATTAGTCTAGTTCTGGCAAAGGGGTTTTTAATGTTGCTGTCCTCATGCCTAGGGGATCTTTTCAGTTCCATTCAAGTCCACGGGATCAGTAGTTTAATAAACTAGTTGCATTTCTTGATGAAGTTTGTAATGCTTATAACAAACACATTCTCTCTCCCAAATCTGTCCTTTACATTACAGTTACCTATGTTAAATTTCAAGTTGAGCTCTCTCAAGTCTGGTGCTCTGTAGCTACTATATTTTTCTGCAATCTGTGTGAGATGCTTTTCATTCCCAACAGTGATCAAATTCTCCTACACTTCACAGCTCAGAGTAAACAGAAGGAACATAAGGAGTTACAAACAGCTGCCAATTCACTCTATAGCAATATTGTATTTTAGACTTTTTTTCACGACTAATTTATTAAATAAATCCCTTTGTTTAATGAAAAAATAGTCACCATTACATGCTTTTAATAATTTTCTTGGTTTAAAGGTGAGTTTCTTCATCAAAACAAGAAGGTGTTATCCCCAAACACTTTATTGATGGTCTGCAAAGGATGTAGTGGGATAGACCTTTAGCAGATTTAGATCAGTCTGGTAACTTCAGTAGAGTTATGCTAGCAAAGTAATAATTCATATATTTATATAATATTACTTAAGGAGATTACCTGTGACCATTTTTGTTATCATAAATACCTCATTATTTTAAAATTATCAATAAACAAACCTTAAAATGCTTCCATTTAGTCTGAAAAAGGGTTTATATGGGTTTGTCTTAGTTTTAATCCTGTGCCTTTACATTGAATTGTTTTAATCCATTTCCTATTTCTTTATTGTGCACACGATGTGCATATGAAACTGGAGAAGGAATGCCTCTACGCTCCAACCTGCATGATATTTCCTACAAAATAATAATATACAAATATATTTCTTTTATTTTCACACTGCTACAGAATAAGACCTCAATTAACCTAAGGGCCATACAAATCCATGAGAAAAAAATGATGGTCTCAATCCTAAAGAATTCACAGTGAAACCGTAAGGTAAAGGAGAGCACAGTATAGGAAGAATCAGAAAAAGACATCCTAGAACCCGATCAGCATGATAGTCTGCCGCCACAGTAGAGCTCCAGACAAGCTTTTTAGGCAAATTATATCAAAAAGAATTTTAATGGTGGAATTGAAAGAAGAGAGCAGGGCAATCCTGCATCACTTTCCTGAGCTTTCCATCTTAGCACGACCAGCAGGAAGACAGAAAGCACAGGGGCAATAATTTCCTCACTGACCTCTCAAAGAACAACTAACCATCTGAAATATCCTGTGATCCTGAACTTCTCGGTTTCTAAACAGTGTTTCCACAAAGTGAAACTCTTGGAGTTTTGAGAAAAGCTGCCCTCATTCAGCAACCTTGCACCTTAATTGACTGTGACAGAGAACCAGACAAGCTTGACTGAATGTAGGGCCCATGTTTGTATCTCTGTCTCAAGAAAAGAGGTACTGTGCCTAAATTGATCCTGACATATTTACCCACCCTGATTTTGAGGAAAAAAATGTTAATATGTGTAGTACATTCTTCCTAGAAGAAATACAAAATCCTAAACACTGAGATGTATGTCCTGACATTACATTAAGGTGTTTTCCCACCACAATAGCTCAGATTCTCCTTGCCAGCTCCTCTTAGCACACAGTCAGGTCTTTGCACAATAATAATGTTGACTTTTCAGCACTACATAAGCAAAAGAAAGTCACGCTGGCCTTCTAAAATGAATTCTGACCAGTAAACAAAATCACAAATGAAAGGTCTAAAAGCCTGAACTAGTTCAGAAGCAGAAGAAAACAGACTGTTTATACTGAGATTTGTTAGCAGCAGGTGAAGAGCTCTTACTGCCAAGTCTATGCTGCTCCTTAGAATGAACAGTCAGTAGTTAAACTGAAAATTCTGTCGAGAGACTCGGTGATCTGGCAGGCACAGAAAAAGCATGTGGAAGAAGTTTAAGCTAGAGAAAAATCACATAGCACATTTAGTCAGAAAAGCTGGGAAAAAATGATTGCTACTAAGGGAAGAAAGATGAGCATATTCAAAATGAGACTACTTCAGGAAGTCAGAGGTTTTCATATGGACTGAATATATTGAGATTTATTCTGCAATCATTAAAGCAGTGACTGAGGAGATACCTCGTGATACTTTGTTGGGAAGTATAAAGAACTTGCAAATGGGAAACCAAGTGCTTGTGCTCAGAAAAGGAAAGAAAAGAAGCCAGGGAATTGTCAATTATTCAGTTTAACTTGAATTCCCAGAAAAATCCTGGCATACATAAACAAACACATTTCAAAAACACAGAGAAAACAAACAAGACAAATAACAGCCAAAAGGGATCTGTCAACAATGAGCTGTCACAGCTCCTACAGTGAGAGGATAACAGGCATCCTGAATGTGAGGCAAGCAGCTAGGTGTCATTTATCTTAACATTAGAAAGATTTTTGACACCATCTCAAATTACACTCTCAGTCATAAGCAACCTATTGAAACAGATCTATCCCCTAAGGACTTGGTGCAAATTATATCAGAAAGCTGTGGAAAGATAAAATTTGTCATTGATTCACTGTCAGAATGGAAGGGATAGTACAGGGTAGGGCCTGGAAAGGTCTATTCTTAGTCTGCTATTATTCAGTACTTGTAATAACCACTCAATGGTTTGGATGGTAAAATAAAGTATATGGTGATCAAAGTTAGGCAGTAAGACTGGAAGAAGGTGAAGCTATGCTGAAGGTCAGGACACTTATTCCAAATGATACTACAGAGAGTTTCAAAAAATATGAGTGTGCAGTTTAACAGGGACAACTAACAGGTAGCATATTATGGATCAGGAAGGACAGAGAGACAGCAGCTCTTCAGAAAAAAAGAGATGTCAGGGCTCTAATGGACTATAACATGCTATACCTATGGCATACTATTGCAAAAAGGGTAAATGCCATCCTAAGAATACTTATTACACGATTTTTTCCTTCAGCTCTGCACTTGTGAATACATGAAATGATGCCACTCCTGTACTCTGCACTAGTGAGATTTCAGGCAGAGTACTTCGTGAAAGATACATGATTGTGTTTCAGTTTGAAGTAGGATCAAACAGGGAGTCCAGTGGAAAACAGCAAAGATCAGAAGTATGTCTAGAAAACATACTCCATGTGACTAAATTGAACAAATTCAGGTTGTATAGCCTGAAGAAATAACACAGCCTAGGGGGTAAAATGCTTTTCAAAACTACGTGAAAAGGAGGAGGATGTGCTCAGTGTAGACTGAAGAAAACAGGAAGTAATGGGCTTAAATCATAGCAATGAGGAGTAATAAAGGAGTATAAAACACTTCAGAGTGAAAACAGTAATTAAAAAAAAGGAAGAGAATGTCTTCAGAGGCATTCCTTGGTGTAACATAAATATAGAGGATGACAGCCTCATGCAAGGGCTAGGTAGTCTCTTGAGATCCCTTTAGCTGTCCTGTATAGTCCTAGGGCAGATTTCAACTACTAAATATTTTGGCCACAAATAAAAAACTAAGATCATAACTATACCATGATATGTATATATGTGTGTATACATATATATGTGTTATATACATGTGTGTGTGTGTATATATGTGTATATATGTGTGTATGTGTGTATATATAGATCTCCTCATGATGGCTAAGCTCTTTAGACTGCTTTTTGCAGTTCAACAGAATAGCTATTTAAAAACACCAATAATTGTAAGAACAAAATAAAAAAAAGAAATGCTGATGATTACGTTTTTACTACTTCTTGGCTAATTAATGATGCATATCAATTATTGTTACGGATAGAGCAACTATATTGCTTTTGCACACAGGGAAATGGCTTCTCTGTGAATTGGTAAAGAAAGAATGTCTAAGTAAAAGAAATCACCACTGTCACAGTAGTAAGTTGTTTTCTAGAGACATAAACTAAAATAAGAGAGTTTGGAAAGTATTAACCAGCTCTTGTGTGAAAGTCCAGTCTTTAATCCTGTATTTGAATAGAAAGCTTTCCAAGGATTCACAGAAAAGATGCTTTTACTGATGTGACGCAAAAAAATAGCTCAGGTTTATAAACCAATAAATCTGACATGGTGTTTTTCTAGAGCTCTTGCTAAAGACGTACACAGGCCTGCAGTCACTCAGGAAACTTGTAGACTGTGAGTCCACTTGTTTACATCTGTTCTAGCATTTTCCCAAGGCATTCAGGATATCTCCCTTTGAGGGTATTACTAGCAAATTAAGTAAAACAAACAATCAAAAGCCCCTGAAGAAATGAAGCATTGGAGACTGCCCACCTCACAGTGCTTAATTTTCCTCATCATTAGAATCTTCCAGCAAGTCTGCATAAGATCATTCTTACTGTAATTCAAATTCACTTCTCCTAGTAATCAAATTAATTAACAGTTTATTCTTTTTCTGAATAGTCTTTTCCAGACTGAAAGACATTAACATAACTCCTTTCACTTCATTCTTCTCCAGACTGAACACTTCTAGTTTGCTCAACCATTCCCTACAGGAATGTTTTTAGATAGCTGATGATTATCACCGCTTCCAGCTACTCTACTTGTTGAAGTCACAATTCTGCTTACCAGGTCATAGCAATGAGGAAGAGAACGGATGGGTTACATCACAAATCTAGGAGTTACTTGCTGCAATGGCCTCTGTCAGTGCAAATTTCAGTTAACCATTACAAAGCCATTGTTTAGGTTTATGCATATGCTTTCTATAAAGGTGGTTTCAGTTCGATGTATGGAGATCCTGGAAACACTGCTTCAATCCTCCTTACTTGATCCAGTCATTCTGGCATGTCCTATTGTCCCACTCTAATATTTAATCTACTTATTGCAAGCTGAAGTTACAATGACATTACCTGCCCATTTTTCATTCCCTGCATTAAAATGTATTATCACAACGTCACCAATGAAAAACAGAGATACAGTTTTGGAAATGTAGAAAATAATTCACTCCATGTATTTAAGGAAATTGTTAAAAATATGTTTGGAGATTTATCAGAAAGAGAAGTTCTGGATAAATACCAGAAATTAATTTAATAGTACTGTAAGGTGAATAGAAATTACAGCAATGGAAACAGAAAAATAATCATGTTGTAATGTTTTGCTAACTGCTGGTTGTCCTCTTTCATGACACAACCACTAAATGTCTCTTTCCCATTTAATAATTTTCAGTTTATTTTATTTTTTTAATTTATTTTTATTTTTATTAATTATTTTAATTCCATTGCGTAGCAGAAATGAACTACAATTAAAGTCATCTAGTCTACCATTTTCACTTTCAAGCATAAACTTCTTGCTTCTAGGTTTAAAGGGCACCTCACTCTTCCAACTGTAACACATACAAAAATGTTTGTGGGGGACAAGAGAAAGATGGAGGAGACTGAGGAAAATAAAATACTCCATGTTTCACACAGGTGCCTTCCTAAGCAGTTTACTGCAGACTCGATGCCAAACCACCTGTGATACCACGTAGCTGTACATGCTAAGTCACATTAGCAGGTATCTGGGGAGCAGCTAACTCTGCTCTGAAGTCCCATATGTGAAGGCAGAAGTCTCCAGTAATGACTATAAAGCTTCTGATTTAAACCACTCTATCACAGCACATGCTGTTGAGTTTTTTTTTGTGAAAAAGAGAATAATATTTTAAAACATAACTTATTTATTTCATTTATCACACGTGACAAGGCCTCCTTTCTGGGTTTTGGAACAAATAAAAATACTCCTTGATCCTGTTTGCGAAAGTTAACTCTAATTATACCACTTCTAACAAAGGATGAACGTAAAAAAACATGTGATATCTACCATCCACTCAAGGATACTCTGTCCAATTCACAGCCAAGTGTGCACCTGCAACTCCATGCTTCACTTGAGAAATCTAACTTTCACTCACCCTGACAAGGTCGGAGGAAATGCCTATTGACCCTAACTCTCAAGCAGAGGCTGTTTCATTCGTAATCCTATTAGGACCAATAAAATAAAAGGCTTCAGATGAAGGCAAGCTGTCATTCTTCTTGGGTTCTTATAAGGTAATTTGCTCTAGAATCTACGTTTTGTTTTGATTTTCAGTTCTGTCTGAAATAGCATTTGCTGGCACAACTCAAATCCATTTCCTGCTTTTTCAACATCTGTATTCAGCTCAACTCAACTTAAAGCAATGTTTAATGAGTAATACTGTCTAAAACCTTTCAAAATAATAAAATACCAATTTTACTACATTTTTCTTGTATTTCATTGGCTTGCCTACAATTTGCATCTACTGTAGACTACTTTTGACTTACCTCTTTAGTCTAGCAGTGGTCCTTAGTGACTACATCTCATATTGACCTCAGACTCTGACAGTAAATAAGAGTAACTCCTGAGTCATACTTATTGAGCAGTGCTAAGATCAGGACTATTTTTGTTAAAACTAAACAGTTATCTAAATCCCCAATGATCTCTTTCTACTTTCAACCCTGTGTAGAATAAAGGAAGCCAGCCGTATAATTCTGAGAAGAACAACATATAAACATTTTAACTTGTCTCATTAGTTTTATTTTTAACTCAGCATCAACAATTTGGATGGAGTGTAAGTTTGAGCTCAACTATTACATATGGGCAAAAGAACACCCTGCAGGCAATATGATTGCCATACTTTGTTTATAAATATAATCATATACAGAACTAAGGGCTCTCGTATATTCCACTGTGGTGTGCTCTTTTGCTAAACACAGGGCTTAGGTTCAGCAATTTGAAAATCTCTATCAATTACACAATAGCTAGGAAAAAAGAGGCTCTCTGGCTTCTTTAATGAAATATAGTGACCTACAGCAAAGCTTGAAATTTATTTGCTTCAGATGGAGAAAACATCAGAAGCTTCTTGAGTCATTTTCTTTTACCATGTCACAAGAAAGGAAACCAATGCATCCGGAATCTATTACTTTCAAAAAGAATTGACCAGTGTGTCAGTGTTGATATTGCCATCAGGACTAGGTATGTAATTTACAAGACTCCTAGAAAAGGAAAGAAATTATGTACTGATTCAAATTTTACCATAATATGACTCCCTGAAGGGAAGCTCGTCGTCAATGTGAGGTTCCCACTTTTAACCTCAAACTGATGATGATTATGACTGTCGTTCTGATACATCAGTGTAATTTTAATTTATGGTTTTCTTAGTCATAAATCAAGACCATTATAGAAAAATTGATGTCCGTGAGTCATTTATATATTTAGTGCATACACTACATACATCTGAAACCTTATGCATCCTATTATGTCTAAGAGGGTGCTGAAAATCTGTTATAGTAAAATTTCTCATGCCTTTCAGCAGAACTCTTGTGCTCTAGTGAAAAAAAAACAAACAAACCACAAAACAAACTAATACCCAACAGAACCAAACCAAACACAATTCTGTCTTTGAAATTTCCCTCTTTTTACTTGAAACGTACAGTTTTGCTATGTTTGGATTTTTCTTCAACATTTAAACGTCTCTTTTTCCAACTAGCATCTAGATTTCAAAATCATATTTAAAAGAGAAAAATGTCCCTTAGACTAAGCCAGAATAAAATTGAATGATTTCCTAAGGAAAGGAAACTGAGAAGCTTGTTATTAAATCTTTAGGACTCACGACTACTTCCATTTACTGCCACTGACACAAGGCATCAGTCAGCATCTCAGTCTAGCTTTCATTACAATACGTGCAATACAGAACTCAGTTTCTAAGAGAGAATTCATTATTAATCATAAAAGGAAGCTGATTCCAAATTATAAGTGCCAGAAAAAGCAAGCTTGTCTTTAACAACTTTCCTCCTACAGAGATTACATGGTTGAGAGCTCAAATTTGCTAAACCCACACATTTGCACGGAACTTGTATGTGTGACCTTGTATGCAAAATACTGTTGCAGAATGAATAAAACATAAATTTTGCAGAAACAGCTACCTTTTCCTGGATTTTTATTCATTATGAAAACCAGAGTATTCTCTGGAAGAAAGGATTTTAGCTATCAGAGTTATTCTGAAATATAAGCGATTTTCTTCTATCAATAAAGAAAAGAAAATGCTGAAAGCAAAAAACACTGCCAGCTAATGATCAGAAGTTCTGAAGCAATTACTTTTTCCTTCAAAGTGATACTAAAAATGTTTGAGATCAGTTGCATCTAAGCAACCTTACAGAGTAAAAAGATTTTAAAAGAAGTGCAAATTTACATTGTCAGATGCATGTAAAGTGATAATTGTACAAAAGACAATCAGATTCTTTGAGATTACAGTTGATGTTTCTAAATACCAGCTTTCAGAGCTTCCTTGCACCTGTCAAAGATCAAATTACCTTGTTCAAACTCTAGAGTACTGACAAATTGTAATGTTCCTCTTTTAATTTAACACATACATTTGTTTTGTAAGAACTGCAAGGGTGGTACTGATAAGTAACCATGAGGTTCCCCTATCTGCAAGCTATAGTTGCTTCAGAGGCAGCCTGGAAGGTCAGTCTGCTTAAATGAGAGCATTAATGTTACTGAAGACTACAGGGAGAAACCAGCAACACAGCCAGAAGGGTCTCTGCAGCTGGTGAAGCCTGCTGACAAAGAGCCCCTTGGGGAGCATGATTCAGTCTTTATCTAGAGAGAGTCAGCAATTTCTGCCCAAAGGAAAAGCGAGCGCTGTATTGGGAGGGGAACAAGTTTTGAAGTTTGACCACAGGGGCCCTGCAGAATCAAAAAATCCTTTGAGGAACAAGTGACACCAATCCTGAATCCTGAGGGTTGTGGTCAGAGACATGACAAGGGCTGCCTACCAGGTGAGGAGTCATAATACACACAGCAGAGACCCACAGTTAAAACCCAACAGAGAAAATAATAAAGAACATCCTAAAGGAAAGGAAAAAATAAAAAGAAAGATGTGAAAAGGGTGCAAGGGATGGAAAACAGAACAGAAATAAAAAAAAGGAAGTATTTTGATTCAATTATTTAGATGCAAAACATGTTCTAATCTCAGTTACATTAATTGTTCCAAAGGGTGAATTGTACTGCAAACCTGATAGTTTCATGATTTATTTATCTGTCATAGAAAATACACACATGAATAAAAGCTATAAATTTTCTGAAGCACAACACAAGTCGTGTAGATGAACAGAATCATAAACACATCATACCTACAATGTATTACCACAACATTTGTAGAAGAAACGCCTGTAAAAACAGGAGCAGAAATGCCTATAAAGGGTATCTTGCTGACAAATTCATTAAAAATCATAGTTAGGCGTGTGTTCATTACACATGTATATGTAATGAATGCTGCAAGAGAAAGAATAATACTGTGGGAGAAGTATTACATTTCCAAACTATCTCTTTCATGAATACAAACTGCTTTGCTGTCTTACTACTGCTTTGCCTTTAATAAACATAGATTTTCCATTGAAACCAATAAAATAATCCCCGGTAGTCCCTCTGATTCATTGACAATCAAAGGCGCTACCTAATTAGCAATATGATGATTTGGAGTCTCGACAATCATTCACAAAGATTACTTGGTTTTAGTACATTTTCTCTAGTGAGAGGAGGCAACAGTTTTGCCACAGATGATCGTCATGCGGCTGGCATAAAGTACCACCACAGAATAACAGAACATGTTTTGTCAGAAGAGACTTTTAGGATCATGAAGTCCAGCATTCAACCAAGCACTGCTAGGTAATTGCATAGGCATAAGCATCAGGTCCGCACAGTGTTTAAATACTTCTGTGGATCACTGACTCCACCACTTCCCTGAGAAGACTATTCAAATGTTCCACAACCCCTTAACAGAAGAAATTCTTCCTTACATCCAGTCTAAACTTCCCCCAGTACAGCTTGCAACCAATTCCTCTAGCCTTATCACATGCCACCAGGGAGAAGAGGCTGTCCCCCTTCTCACTCCATCTACTCTTCACATAGTTGTAGAGAGTTGTTAAGAAGTCCCCTCAGCCTCCTATTCTCTAGGGCAAACAACCCCAGTTCCCTCACCCATACCTTATAGGACTTGTGCTCCAGACCTTTCACGAGGGTTGCCCTTGTTGCCCTTCTCTGGACACAGCCAGCACTTCCATTTTGTCCTTGTAATGAGGGGTCCAGAACTGAAGACAGTGCAGCTTCATCATTGCTGAGTACAGGAGTACAATCACCTCCCTACTTCTGCTAGCCATGTTGTTTCTACCACAAGCCAAGATGCTACTGGCTTTAGTCACCTGAGCACACTGCTGGTTCATACTCGGTCAACTAACAATCAATACTCCCAGGTCCTTTTCCAAAGTGCATCTTTCTAACCACATATCCTCACATTTGTAACTTATCATAGGGTTCCTGTGACCCAAGTGCAGTACCCGGCACTTGGCCTTGTTAAGTTCATACAATTAACCTTGGCTCATTGATCCAGACTGTCTGGATCCTTCTGTAAAGATTTCCTACCCTTCATCAGAACAATACAGCCATCCAGCTTGGTGTCATATGCAAACTTACTGAGGATGCACTGAATCCCCTCATCCACATCAGCCTTAGAAATATTAAAGAGAACAGGTACAAATTGTGGACCTTGGAGAACACCACTTGTGGCCAGACACTAGATTTAACTGCATTCACCACCACCTTTTGCACCCAGCCACGTCAACACATCACTGAGTTTAGTGAACACAAAGACAGAAGGAAATGAAAGGCATCACCCCTATTATGACTTCATTGCCATTGTTACCGTACCAGTGCCTCCAGTCACCCAGGGAGGCCAGTATACAGCATCACAAGACTTGAAAAACATTAATAGGTGGGTTTTAAACCAACCCCTTATGAAATCTTCAAGGCTCTAGATAAACAAGTGATAGGACAAGAGGAAATGGCATTGAAGCTGCACCAGGGGAAATTAGGTTTGGCATTAGGAAAAGCTGCTTAACTGAAAGGGTCATCAGGCTGCCAGTGGTTGAACGATCATCACTGGACACATTTAAAAGTCATGTAGATATGGAGCTTAGAGACATGATCCCTTGGTGGGGTAGGCACAATTAGATTAACACTTGGACTTCATGATCTTAAAGGTCTTTTCCAACCTAAATGACTCTGTGATTCTATGATTATAAATAATATAACTAAGTCAAGAAACAGGAGTGAGGGGATGGTAGGGAACAAAACATCTTACTGAATCAATATTTGCACCATGGATGGGGTCACTGAGCCCCGTGTCCTGGTCCATGTGAGCAAGGGGTTTGCAGCAGAAAAGGGGGTCATGGGAAAAGACATAGACCACAGCTTGAGCCTGGAAGCAGAAACACTTGTTGTAGAGCAGTGTGCTGCCCTGTTCTCATCTACATGACTCCACTCTCTAGACAGAGCCTACCCATGAATTTGGACAACCAGTTTCATCCAGCATGTAAGCTCATAAAGGTCAAAAAAACAGATGAAAAAAGAGAGGAAAGAACATCCTAACACATCCATTCTTAATGAGAGTTAACAAGTGGTGTCCTTAAATACATCCTTTCCCGTTAGGTTTGTGGTCACTGTGGTTAGCGTGGTGTGGTTTCAGTAGTCTGAGTAGCAGACAATCTAATCATATTCCTGAAAACTCCCTGGAGCACATATAAGTCAGGCAGAAATAATGGGACTGGAAAGCTACAAGCTTAATGAAAATTTAGCCATCTAAGAGGAGACAGAAAAAGGCAGATTGGAATGGAATTAAAATCGAAGCAAATTCTAAGGTATCTTTTAGTTACTACTGTGTAACTGCCATGTTAGTACTAACCATTGTGCAAAACACACGTATCAGGTTTTTAGCTTGCTTAATGAACACTAAGTTTTCTGAAAACTGTAGCAATTATGAAGATCTGGAAAGCATGTCATGGTAGTTACTCTGTGTCTAACCTGTTGTCTAGGAATAAATATTTATCATTAAACTTGTAAATTGTTTAAACTTTTTTTTCCTTTATGCCTTTCAACGTGCAGCTACCACGTTAGCAGAGGGAGATACCACTTCACACAACCTCTATGCACTGTTACTGGTGGTAGGGTAGTTTCTATTTGAACAGAAGAATTAAATGTTAGTTATTGCTAAGTAGGTATAAAATGGCAGAGATGGTAAAGTAATTTAACAGCTGTGACTGAAAATATATGATACTGTGGGTAGCACTCAGATAATCATTGCAAAGTAATCTCAACAGAAGAATGATTTGTAAATATTTACTCCAGCGTGTTGTTCTTCAGGAACCTCTCACATGGAAAATCAGAGATGCCTGGAACCTGTATTGCGTGGTTGGATTAGTCATTACATAAATGGCCTTCAGTGAATCTAATCATCCATTCACGCTGTTGCCCTTCTTATCAGCTCTCAGGAAAAAAAATCCACTTGATATTTCACATTTGCAAAGCTACCCAAGTGGCTAACATACCTTACATAAACTCCGCAAGTATCAAATAGCTTTTCAAGTATCCAACAAGGAGACAGGTAACTTCATTTTACTTCTCTCATTGACTGTAACTCCCCTTCTATGGAACCACCTTCTGACTGAAGGAAGTGCCTTGGACCAAACAACCCCTGAAGTTGTAGCTTTCTTGACGTTCAGCCGTCGTACAACTATTGCATCTCATATTCTCTGAACATTACTTCGATAATGATTTTCAGAATTAATACAATTCCATGCACAGGTGGAGCTTAACTACCACAAGACTTGAAGAACATCTTAAGGCAACAACTGGAAATACGTCCTAAGGATCAGTAAGTTGCTGTGTCTTTTGTTTCTTCTGTTATTCAGTAATAAGGGACTATAATAATCCTAGTTAACTACACAGAAAAATCCTCATCTCTACCTTTACATTCGAAAACTGTTTTTATTGCATTAGTTCCTCATCCCAGTGTTTCAAAGTCAGAAATTATTAGAGTCCAAATTGTCTTTTATTAAATAATTTCCATTCCTTTATAATATTTTAAATACTTGGGCAATATAAATGCACCCATCATTTTGTCTGACACCTGCTTTTGAAGGACAGATTGCTATTTTTTGTGCCTAATGTAATAATCAGTATAAGAAATACCAGACATACAATGATTCTAAAATATCATTAAAAGGAGGAGGCAAATACACAACCCAACTGACTTAAAAATAAAGACTTGATTCAGGTTATTGTATGATCATTTATTGACTTCTCAAGAAGACACTGGAATAGCTTTCTTCTGCCAACTGACAGAATAAATCAATATTTTACAGTGTTCTGCAATAATATAAGACTCATATGAGTATTCTGCAGTGTCACCATCATGATCAAAGTAGTACTTACATTTAGATGAAGCTGGTTAGTCCACTGACCAATTACTTTGTATTCTGTACTCTTGTTGGTGACTTGATACTGAAAAATATCATAGCGTCCAGGAGCATCTCCATTTTCATTGAAGACAACAGGTGTTCCAGCACTCCCTGAAAGTAAACATTTAAAAAGCAATTAGGGGAAATACTCAATTTTCCAGAAAAAATATTTCAGAGTAAAAAATACTACAGGGTGAGCATCTTCTTCATAATGGAAGTCTAGTTTGGTAATAAATCCCAAAACCTCACAAAGAGAAAATGCGTGTTATTACCATCATCACTAAATCTACCCTGTCTACTAAGTTAAATGGAAAACATACAAATTAGAGTCATTTACAGTTGCTTTGTTTGTTTGGTTTTGTGAATATTAGGAACCCACATTATAGCAGAAGTGGAGAAACTCCTTTTGACTTGCAGAAGGAGACAATTTCACTTTAGCTTCTGAATACAGTGCAGTAGGTACAAACCATCAATCTTTAAGTGAACTTCATGCAAAATTTCCCCATTCAGTATGAAGACAAAATTAATATTAATATCATCAACTTAGGAGGCAATGCTCATAAAAGACCTTAAGACACAAGTGTCTAAATCTGATCACAGTTAATGTGACCCACTTCTAGCACTGACCACCTGTGTAAAACTGTTCTACCAAAATAAATTCAGGATAGCAGCTGTGCTTGTTACTCTCTCTCTGACCATGACACTGCCTGACAGAAAGGTCCATTGCTGAATCTGTCAAGAGTTATAAATTGGCCCTCTGTTCTTACTTCTATCAACAAAATGTTCAAAGATTGAAAACTACGTGTCTACCTTGGCAGCCAGACCAGCCAAATTAGAGCATATTTCGATGAATTCCCTCAAGGTGACATCAAGGATCTGCACTGCTACGGAGACTTTACAAAAAGCACAAAAATAATGGCATTTTCACCTGATCCCCAAGTTCCTGTGTATAGGTAAACGATCCTCATAATTGGGGCCCACTGAAGACAACTTCAAATAAAGGTTCTAATTCAATGACCAGAGAGCAAAATCAGTGTTCACTAGGGGGAAAAAATATTAAATCAGAACAAAAAAAATACACCCCCAGTGGTTTCACCCTTCTCAGTGGGAACAGCCAAGAAAGGGAGAATATCCAAGTCAGAGTCAAATCCCACAGCTTCAGACCTGTGAAAATAACACCCAGAGGCACTAAGTCCACTGTGAGAGTTTTGCAGAGAATGAAAAAAAAAAAGCATGAAATTCTGGGTACACAGCAAACAGAAGCGATCCAGCACAAGTGGGAAATGCAATCTACCAAGTCCAGAAAATCAGCATAAATACTTCTTGTATCTCTATCTGTCTCCCATAAAATATTTTGTTCTCTTGTTTTGTATCACAGCTTTCCCACAAAACTGATACTCGGTAAACTAAACAGCACTTTGAGAGTGACAAATGGTACATTAACTACTGTGCCAATTTCACACTTCTGCCAACTAAAGTCTGGCTGCAAATGTTAGACGTGAGCAAACACGGAAGAAGAGTATTAAAAAATTACATGTCACAAAGACTCGAGACCCCATGAATATACAAGGAAATCAACACAAAATTTTTGAAAGCTCTTCATGCTTTGCCTCCAATTAATTTAACGGAATGAAGAACAAGAAAAATGCCATCTTTTCAGCAATGAGATTATTCTTTACTGTTCAAATAGGAGGTTGATTCAATAAATTTCTTCCACCCCATCAACACATACTTGGCTGCTCTTCGTATGGAGATATGGATCTAACCTTGAAATTATCACTCTCAAGTAATGATGGAATTAATCTTTCCACTCAGCAGCATTCAAAGACCTTACAGAAAGACCTGGTATCTTTCACCAGCAGATAGGAGATCACTTAGGACCACTGGGAACTTCAGATGTTCTTATGCTCAGCATTAATAGTGTTGAGTTTATAACCTGTAGCTGGTTTTAGAAATATAATGCACAAAGAGACAGACCATACTACAGGCCAGAACCATCTTTCTCTTTGATGTATTGGTGTTCTCAGCTGGAGCATAACAGCATCTCATGCTGTGCACTTCAGTCAACAGGGACATAGTGTCCTGCTGAATTCAGCTGCCCCTCCAACTGAGCCAAACAAGACCTTTCTCATTTAGCAGTAGTTAAAACAATCTTTGACAAGTTGGTAACATTAAGCTTGTTAAAAGTTGGAATAGGTCACAGAAGATCCCAAACACAGGGAAGAACATACTACCTCTCTATTGAAAAGCAGAATGCACAATTACAGTCACTGTGACTACTATAAAGTAAATTTGATAATGGCAGTGCTGCCACAACCAGGAGGTAATGCCAGCAATCTGTAAGCAGATCATTGTTTTCACCTGTCTTCGTCTTGGAATTAAACATAAAACAAGGAGGTATGCATAGCTGTATTTGCTAATAAACTACTGGCTACATAACCAGAAAAGAAAAGCTTAAAGACATTTGAAGTAAAACTGGGGATTTAACCAAGAGTTCCAATGTTATGAACGTAAGATTGCAGAAGAAACCTTGAAAGTGTAAAGACAGAATGAAACTAGAGGCCTCAAGGTTATAAACAAATCAACAATAGTTAATTAGCATTCTTATAAAGACAACAATCTCATCTGATGAAAAGTATACCTACATCCTGGTCGAAAATCTGGATGAACAGATTATCTGAGAATGAACAGTCCACAAATTGAAAAGGCTACATACTTTGTCAGCTAGCCCATCAAATTTAAATGAATACTCTATGGAAACACTGATTAGCATAGTATAGACATCAAGTAATAAAATCATGGGGAGAAACACTGTAGGTGACCATAACTAACAGCATAGGTGGAGGCACATAGGTCTAGATTCACTGTATAATACTGCAACAAATGCCCTTGCATTGCACATGTGCCTCTGTTTGTGATAACTAGATATGCAGAACTGAGCAGTCTTGACGCCTGGTACTGCACTGCCACACAGGCCTATACTGCATCGTTACCATTATTGCATCTTAGTTCTAGCTGAAGTCACTGAGTGTTTAAATGTTCTACTTAATGGTCATGGGGAGAGGTTGTTAGATTTAAATGCAACACAGTGTGAAAAGCAAGTAATACAGACTACATCACTGAGGTAGAGAGTTCGAGTTATATAAATTCTAGCTGAGGTAAAAAGATTTTGAGAAACCACACAAAATAGTTCTTGGTACAATATTTATCTTAGAGAGTGAACTTGGATATCCTTATCCAAGAACTACACGTACTAGTCACCACCACAGGAAACCGTTGGTTTTGTTTGGAAAGTATGTCCCTGTAATGCTCCTGTACAAAACAGACAGTTGGCATTTTTTAAATTTCAGTAAAGTAATGACTTTTTTTCACAATTTGTCAACAATCATTTAACAAGGTAGTTAAAGAGCACTGAGGGAACTGTGCCCTTGGGTCTTTTCACATTTTACTCTCTGTGTGATTATGCTGCCATGCATAATTTTAACCCATGATCGATTCAGGTAATTCTTCTCAATCTGTCACCATTTCAATTATATTTTTCATAGAGTCTGGATGGCTGAAACAGAAATATATGGTAGAATTTCAAGAAAGCATCATAAACCTGGCTAGCTATGGAAAATCATGAGTTAGCTTCTTGGGTTTTTTTTCTTTTTTTTAATATATAAACATAATTCCCAATTTATTTTGGAATATGTTGCTTAAGGTTTATTTTCTCTGAGTAATTCCTAAATATTTTTAGAAAGTCTACTCTTTTTCTGAAGTATAGCTGTAGACTGGTAAGGGGCACGAAGGTTTCAAATTTTACAATGAAGTTCAAAAGGTTTACAGACTTATTTTGAAATAAATCACACTTTTTTTGTAGTTAAAATGGTAAAATAAAATAGGAAAGTGAAGCTCATTTAATGTCCTCAGCCTGTAAAGAAAGAACAGCAGTTCAGTTGCATGGTTACTATAGCATCAAAGTGTTCATTTTTCTTCACAGGAACTACCTAACCAAAAGAGACAAAGGGGATGTAATAGAAACATATGGAGAGAGAACTCTGTCCATTCTTCTACTCCTTCAAAGACACCAGAGCAACAAGTGATTACATTGTCCTGACAGCAGAGCTGTGGCTGCATCCAATGACGTGGTCAAAATACAGACTGGATTGTACACCTGAGCAGGTGTCCTGAGTTTTTCAAGACATAAACCTAAGCAATTCTCTACTATTTTTTTTAACAACCACGTGTACTTGAAGTATGACATGGTGACTTAAAAGCTTTGGAGCCTTTCACATACTGCACATCATGCCCCTTAGAGTTTTTGAAACACTGAACGGCTGATAAATATATCCTGCTTCAAAATCACCCCAAAAGCTCAGCAAACACTATGGAAGGATGCTTTGTAGAGTAGAATACTTGTCACTCATGTGAAGAGTGGCATAAAAGAGTAAGTTTCATTGTCTTTATCCTAAGGAAACTTTTATTTACTGTAGATGTAAGGTAATAACCTGGTAGAAAAAGGCACTCTCCCTCCTACCCAGTCTATAGCCAGCAGCACTTAGCAGCTGTGGGTGTTAAGCTAGCGCATTAGCTGAACGTTACTGAAGCAATGTGTTTGTGACCTCAGCTGTTTACGGGAATGCAGCTTAAACTAGCCAGAAATGGTACATACAGAAGTTAAATAAAAAAGTTAAATGAGTGTTCAGTTCAGAATCAAGCATGTAATAGACTTTGTTTTTTTTTTAATTCCTTACTCTGATGTCAAGGAGGACTCCTGATAAACAACTGAATTATGACAGGTCCTTTGCATACTGAAGTGGAACATGCACATTCTTCTGAAGAAATCCTTAAACATTTGCCTTGATATTCTTAAGATACTGCTCATACCCTCCATGTGCCCACATTATCAAGCTACATATTGCATGAATCTAAGTCATCCCTGCCTCTAATGTGACCCATAATCTTAGTTCCCTATGAAGTTATGGAGTACACTTGCCCAGACGCCTTACAGGGAATTTGTTCTCTTTACATCTCAGTTAGCTGAAAAGAAGAGGAATGACTGCCAAACCACAATTTCATGTGTAGTAGTGGCCAACTGCTTAATAAATTGATTGATTTTCCCCTGCATATGGAATGCTGATGATCCTTATTTAAAAAGAACAAAACGCCACCACAGTTCAATAAAGTCAAGAGCCTTGGATTTTTCCCATATAAAAACCTTTAATAAAAGAATTACTTGCTTTGAGGCTCTGCTATTTCAGTGTAGAAAACTGGCTGTGCTGTTAAGACTCACAACTGCTATTTACATAGTATTCCAATTCTAGTGGAGCTGATTTCATCACAAATATTGGTAGCAGATACAAATCTGTTATTTCACCAAATTTAAGTGGCTTGATACTCATTTAATTTTTAAACTGAAATGCACCCCACTTCCAGAATGGAAAGGGGTAGAGGGACAGACAGCGGAGGAAATACAGCATAAATTATACATTTGGTCCTTGTGGAAAAGTTCTTTTTCCAGTCTTCTTGCAGACGTCAGCTTCCCCTGTATGTCTTAGGCTTGCTTCTAGCTTCCCTCAGCTCAGGAGCTCTTCCTTGAGGCCTTAGCAGCATCAGATGTAAGACTAAACCAGATCCCCAGTCTCTTTCTGTTTGCCCAAGGCTGAGGAGATTGGTACTTATGATCTCTCTCTCTCTCTCTCTTTTTTGAGGCTTCTCTCAGTGTCTCAGTGGCAGAGCATACAGCATCTTGGT
>VZRI01006728.1:316569-353333 GCA_013397515.1 Upupa epops
GGGAGGGAGAGGGGTAAGAGCTCACTGCTGTGTGGCAACTTCAAAAGTGCTCCAGCTGAGATGTGTATGTAGGAGATGTGCCTCTCTTTGGCCCGCTGCCAGGAACCAGGACGAGCTGCTGCTGGCTTTCCATGTTTGAGCTCTCAGGCAAAAGATTGCAGTAGTTGCCCTCTGACAGAACTGCAGCCAATCTAGGCTTCTTCTGTGTTCTACCCTTCAGTGAGAGGTAGGCAGGGAGCCTTTGCCCGACCCCCACACCTGCCTGGGGAAGCTGTTTGTCATACAAGNGTGGCAACTTCAAAAGTGCTCCAGCTGAGATGTGTATGTAGGAGATGTGCCTCTCTTTGGCCCGCTGCCAGGAACCAGGACGAGCTGCTGCTGGCTTTCCATGTTTGAGCTCTCAGGCAAAAGATTGCAGTAGTTGCCCTCTGACAGAACTGCAGCCAATCTAGGCTTCTTCTGTNCTAGCTTCAAAATAAAATGCTCTCTCAGCATAAAAGCACCAAAATTAGCACTTGAAAATCTGATCATTTTCAAACTGCAACAGGAAGTCAAGCAGGTTATGGTACACTATAATGCAGCAAACTGGCATATATCAAAAACATTCAAGTGCACCATCGGCTAGAATATAACGTTACTGGAAGATTCCTCAGATTTAAAGGATCACCCCTTATTTCAATAATTTGTGCAATCAGTTTCAAGTGCTAGAGTTGGAGGTTCAGAATGCATTTGTAAAACTAAACAAGAAATTTGTCACTTGCAAATATTTCAGTGAGACAAATGAGACATTAAAGTTGAAATGGAATCAATAGAAAGAGTAAATAAAAGCTGTAAAATAATTTAATATTTGCAAAAAAAAAATACCAAACAACTAGTAATTGCTAATAGAAGTTCATTTCTGAATGTTAGGCTGGCAGACAGAGCAGGAATACACACTGTGCCAACCTATGTAAGCTCTGTGATAAACATGGCCACTAAATGCTCAACCTCCATACAGCAGACATTTTCAAACAATGAGCATGAAGGTTACTAAAATAATAAGTTCTTACACCTATTCAAAATCTGAAAAGCCTTTGCTATAATGCTTACACTAAATGTCTAGTTCAAGAAGAGGATAATGAAGCAGGACTGCAGCCAGGTGCTGTAAGCATAGGCACTCGCTGACATTTTAAATACCCTCAGATACTGGAGACATCCCCACAGACACACAGAATATGCATATGACAGAGAACCTGTGCCTCTCTGAAGCAGCAGCTGGAGGCCAGATGGATACCCTGGAGTAACTGAAATGGCATTCAGTGCCCATGTTTAGGCAATTTATCTTACTTACCATAGGGCAGATTCTGGCTGTTCATGTATGAATGCACAAAATAGAACCAAACAGAAAGTGAGAGTGCTACAGGAAATGAATTATATACAGATTTGGGGCATATATGACATGAATTATGGTGGTGCTCACTACAAGTCTTATAGAGAAAGTAAAGAATCTGGTGTTAAAATAAACTGATACAAATAAATTCAAGATTACTCAGTAAAACTTTATATTTTTGAAACTGATGGAGAAAACTTTTCATTCTGATTCTGCAGACATGAGTAAAATTTGATACCTTGGTCCTCAAACACAATCAATAATCATAAATATGCACTTCTTTGAAAGAATCAGTTTATTCCACCCCTACATGAAAACATGGGTCAGGTGGGGATTGCAAGCACATGGTATCTAAAGTAACAAATAACTCATATTTTTCCTTCCAGAATGTTTTAGAACTTCTTGCCAGAGCACACACTGAGACCTACCCTAAAATGAATAAAATGTGAAGATGAAACTGTTGCAGCCAACACTGTACACTAGTACAGGCATATTAAAAAGCAATTTGCCTCATCATTCATTCATATGACGACCAGTGGTTATTTAAAGCAGTGATCTAGATATAACCCTCATTCATCTAGTACTTCACCCACCAATTGCAAGAAGAATATACAAGAGATTAATTCTTCCACACTTTCATTGTTCCCTGCATTCTCCCCACAAGCATCTGCTCTTGGCCACTTTCAGCAAACATACTACAGTGGTGAAATTTTTGTTCATATACTCTAACAAGTATTACTCTTACAAGTATTACTCTAACAAGTAATACTCTTACAAGTATTACTCACTCCAGAATACCAAAGGACAGAAATCTAGGATCTCTCCTGACAGCACCTCGAATCTATTAACAGATGATAAATAAAGCTGTAATACATCAGGGCTTAAACTTCATACTTTACAGACACAGAATTAAAACGTCTAGACACTAGCCGTGCTCTAGTGACACAGGATGTGAAGGCAGTTTTATATTGCCCATCCTTGGCTGATCCCTTTCTACTCTGCACAACAAGGCTATGTCTCTATCTTCACATCTCTTTCCAGAAGTGTGGCAATGCTACGGTGAATGACTTTTGGTGCTCTGGGGCTAACTAGAAGGGGTAGACAGATGCAGATGGTCTTCACAGGTAGGTGCTAAAGCCAGAAAAGCATTAGCACTGTGGCGTTGGTAATCAGTCATCAGGAGTAGATGAGGGTAGAAACTCTGAGGAACAGAGAACAAGCCCATTTGGACCTCCTCTGCCAACTGTGTTTGTTTCTCCTGCAGCCAAGGAACAGCCCTATCCCTTTTTGACATCACAATAGATAGGAAGTGGGATTTGAGAGTAAGAGAGAAGGCAGTGTCAGAGAAAAAGCTTGTCATTCCTTGCTAAGTTCAGTGCTACCAGTATACATGGAAGAATCTGGCCTGGCTTTCTCTCTACTTAGAAAATCCATAGAGATAAATTTGATCTAAAAATCTAGAGTATTCATTGTGTGCCAGAGAACATCGGTTCAGTTCTGCAGTCAAAACACCCAGTAAGTCAAAGAAAGCTAACAGTCCCTGAGAAAAGATACTGTATACAATGCAAACACATAAGCCCTATAAACCCCATACATGACATCAAATACACACTAAATACAACTCTACTAACATACTAACATTGAAATGAGGTGGTGTGATGTTACCTAGTACAAGTGGAGGATTGTACCAGAAGTTATGAGGATGGTTAGTTTTTGAGGATAACAATTGAGCAAACATGTAAACAAATGCAAAGTTTTCTTTACATAATATGATAAACTGGATAGATATGAAATGTTATTGAGTAGAAAATGTTCATTTTAATGTTATCATTTTAATGTTATCACTTTAATACTATAATTTTAATGTTGTCTTTTAAAATACTGGGTATTTCTTAAAAATTGTTGGGTATTTTTCTTTATAAATATATTTTGCAGATCCAGTAAAACCAAATGATTTTTCATAATCATTCTGAGAAGAGTTCATGGTTATGATATTCTACAAGAAAAAAAAAGAAAGATACCATACACGTATGCTGGGAAGTGAGTGGGAGTAAAAGTGTGAGGAATCCGTATTGCAGATATAACAAGTATTCTGCTTCAGCATTGCTAAAATTAATACATTTCAAGTAGATGTAAATTTCTTTACAGAATCACAATGACAACCAGACCTTAGCAACGCAAACATACAATAGGTTCCTAGCTTAAAAGAGTCTTCATATAATTTATTTCTATTCTCATGATTTTACAGGCAAAAAGGTCTTCTAAGAATCTGAACATATGTAATGCCATGTGAAGAAATCAGAAGATATTGAGCACATCTATGAGCATCCAAACATTAGCAGGTTTTTATTACCTAAAACTCTAATTAATATGTTCCTAGGAAGCACATAACAAGTCCCACCCAATCATAAATGTGACTATCAGTTTATCTCACAGTATACAAGAACACACGGAGACACATAAGAACTACATAACAGGAAGAACTTGGATGCACCCTGTTGGCATCTGTCTTAAGCAGTAGCTAGTCACTGATGCCTCATGAGATACTGAGTTCATTATTCTACTTTTTCCATTTGTTTCTTTTTTATGACATTATTTGGGAGCCGGTGGCCAGCTTTTACACCACCACCATCTCACAGAATCACAGAATCATAGAATCATTAGGGATCCGAAGGGACCTCAAAAGATCATCTAGTCCAATCCCCAGCTCATTCAGCAGGGGTCCCACATTGCCTCTAGGTTTAGTTTTACCTGCAATGTATTTGAAGAAGCCCTTTCTGTTACCCTTGACCTCTCCTGCAAGGTTAATTCCAAGGAGGCCTTGGCTTTCCTAGTTGCACCCCTACATTCTCTTACCAGATACTTATAATCACCCCAAGCAGCTGCTCTCCTTCTTTTATGTTGTTGTTTTTACTTTCACTAGTCCCAAAAAACTCCTATTTATGTAGGGCAGTGTGTATTATATAGGAAGAAAACCTGTTCCCTCTCCAGAAAAGTGTTTATACATCATTCTACAGCAGAGGTCCCAATCCAATAATGTATAAGTATTCTTCTTTCTCTCTCTTCCTATTATTTTAATTTTTCAAAGCATTCAGGTCAAAACATGTGAAATTCTGGTTTTGTAAGACTTATTTATTTCTTTATTAATTAGCTCGCTTCACTGACATGAACAATCCGGCTCAGTTCTACTAAAAGGTATGCCTGCAGCATTTCTATTCTGCGTCTCACTTTTGGCACTCTAAAACTTTTCAGGTAAGAGCCTATCTAGCTGATGATTGACAGAGTGTCTTTCAGATGATACCAGACTTTTCTGATCAGTTTACACTTACTAAGGCAGAGGTGAGTTACAGCTCTCCAACCCCAGACTACAGTCTAAGCATTTTCTTCAGGCTGAAATGAAAATGTACCAAGCAGAGACATAAGCACCTCTGTAGACATCAGAAGCCAAAAGACATTAAAGATCTTTTCTGATAAAGAAACAACTTTACTGATTGTCAGTAACTCGCCAAGTGCCTGTATAGTCTCAGAAAGCAAGATTTCTTCCCTTTCCACTCCAGAACAATACCTCTGTAACTGAACCAGGTGAGAGAAATTAGTTGTGGAGCTATGTGAAAGCCCTGACCACATGGAGGTAGGGCTCATATAAGTAGATCAAAG
This sequence comes from Upupa epops, assembly GCA_013397515.1. Lineage (NCBI taxonomy): Eukaryota > Metazoa > Chordata > Aves > Bucerotiformes > Upupidae > Upupa > Upupa epops. The sequence continues at coordinate 321,596 of VZRI01006728.1, forward strand.
AAAACTACACGTTTCTACCCAAATCAACACGGAGACTGTGAAGATGAGGCATTTGTTAAACTACTGGGGATATGTGCAGAAAAGAAGAGTACCTGAAGAGCCACCTATACTTTCCAACTGCTGTTGGACAGAACTTTTAAGAGTTTGTTCAGCTTCTTAAACAGCTCTTCTGTACTTGTAGATTCTTGAGGAAGATGGGAGGCAGATCAATGTCAAAGCTGCCTGTGGAGCAAGGCAGCACTCTGCTGAGAAAAGTAACTAAAATCTTCAGAGTCATTGTTAAAAATGGCAACAAAATGGGAAAAGGAGTAAATGGCCCCACTAACAGGCTTCATCCCCAGTACAGGGACTTCTGTGACTGTGGCTTATTTGTGACTCTGCTCCCATCTTCAGGCTCTTATCTTGAAGATTTCAATTGATGAACTTTCTGTCCAGCAAAGTAGGGCTTTACATGGAGTCACTCTGCACTAAGGTCACCAGCTGAATCAGTGGGCTTTCACAGAGCTTCTGTCTTTACCTTTTTTTTCACCATGGTATTTTTAACTATAAAGTTCAGAATCAGAGTGCAAGGGTGACAGAGTCACTCCCTTAGCTAACCTAGACCATGGTCACAGTACTCAGATACAGAAATGTAAGTATTATGTAATAATGACATGCAATAATTGTGGTATTTCATGTCTAAGCATTCATTTTGATTCCAGAAATTATCTATTACTAACAGAAACCAAACAAAAAAAACACTGACATGTAATCACAGTTAAAATAACTGATGGCAAAGAAAGCAAAGGAATTAAACAATTTCCATTAAGCCTTATACAAATTGTAGTGTCCTTAATTCTGTCTTATTTGGATTGTCTTTATGACAGATTTTAGTCCTCTAACATTTAGTTAACAGACCTGAAATATATGTCATTTTATGTCTGACCCAGCTGTACTTAACATTTCCCTCGTGTGTAGCTTAGTGTGACCAATATACTATATATCATTCAAGTGACTAGCTATCCTTGCTGAAAAACATCACATTTGACATTGTTTTCTGAGTGTAATAAGCTGTGTGATAATTAAAATAATTAAGCCAGTTAAAGTGTATCAGGGAATTTCCTAATACTGATTTCTATTAGTTGACAGGGATTGCAAAAGGAATTCTTTCCAGTGCTTCAACTGAGGCTTAAACTACGATATTTAGAGAAGACACAACTCCAAAGAACCGTTAAATATCCACAGCCCGTTTTGTAGTTACATTTCTTTTGTACAGCCTACATAGAAAATGAATTAACTCACACAACCATGCATACATGCACACACGGAGATTTAGGTCATGCTTCAATTCACTACAAATTTGGAGAGAGGCATCAAGCAGAAACAGCCCTGTCTGAATCACAGATTTAGGTTTTCCAAAGTATCCAAAGCAATGTTAGTTCATCCTGATGACCTTATCATGTTTTATTGTTTGATCTTTCTACAGTGCAAACCCATCTACTATGATTCACAACAAATACTATGCTATTACCTTGTGCCAAAAAGAGAAGCAGACTACAGAGCAGCGTACAAGTCTGGGGTTTTTTGCTGCAGCAAGGAAAAAATGTTTGAAATATCTTTGCCCTTCAACTCTGTATGGCAATAATTAACGTATTGAAGTAAATAATTTCAGGGAGTTTATTATCTTATAATTATAGCAACCACCAGTGAGTAACTGGTGCCCAGTGAAAATTTACTGTATTGCCATGGTTATTTCAGGTAACAGTAGAGCTACTAATCTCCAAAGACATAAAACAATATTAATGCTGCATCTATAAAACACTGAAGAATTTTAATTTACAATGTTTTACAAGTTGCATATAGGTCATAGCCTGAAGAACTGACTTAATTTGGAAGCAAAGTCATTTAACGCACTTATAACTGATTCCCACCATTCTCACTTTTTAAAGGTCCTGCTTTGGAGATCATTTTATTCTTCCAGGAGGTCAGCCCGTGTAACCTTTCACTACTAACTTTTTAGAAACTTATATAGCAAAGTTTCTACTCATTGTATACCTTTATGGTTGTTGTTTACACGGATCCTATCAGAAGGTGTTAATTTACTTTTACTGAACACAAACAAACACATTTTTTTTTGACAGAGTAACAAATGTGAATGAGAGGATCAATGTATTCACTGAATGGCTAATCTCTCCATTCAAGGAGGGTCACGGTGAGTATACTTGATTAACAAATTAATACAACAGAGGTTGAGAGTGTACACCTCAGACTTGCCTACTGCTATTAGAAACTCACACCAGCTACTTGTTGCGGATACCTGGCAGACATGAACTGGAAAAGACTTTGTATAGATTCTAATTGTCTTTTGCTGTTCTCCTGTAAAGAAGTTGAACTTGTCTACCACGTAGTAGGTTGCTTTTGCAACCTTCAGAACAGACCAAATGCCCTTACCAAAAAAAAAACCCAACAATTTTTGTTCCAAATTTTGGTATGATATAAAAAACAGTAAAACCAAATGGTGCTAGTGGACATCTCTGGTTAACATAACCTGTGCAATGGGACATGGCCTGTGCTAATTACAACATGCACAAGCTTCAGTCGAAATTGCATCCACGTATCTATAGGTAGTGCTAAGTACAGAGCTGTGCACTGTCCTGCTTTGATATACAACTGCTTGGTCATGTGCAATACGTAGAGCATAGCAAAAGCAAATCCCCCTCCTTTTCACGGCTTACTCTCTGTGTGTCTGGTGCAGCACTGTTAACTATCACAGCATCCTTACCATCCTTGCCCATTAAAATCTATGTTGGTTATCTGAAAGGTTTGGGCCCCAACCAGCTCTGTCAAATTCCTACAAGACAGATCTTAGTCAAACATTTAATCATCCAATGAGGCCTTTGGCTATGGTGCCATGATCATAGTAACTACCAGCATGCAGAAAAACCTAATGCCTGTTGCCACTGGGAAAGGTATTCTTGTGCACACTGCATGAATTAACAAGGTAGTTCATCCTTCTGTTCCTGTAATTGGTATCACAGATACCACTACTGACCTCCAACAATCTGCCAGTTTGCATTCAACAAATTCTAAAGCTCATGGTGCATTCTCACCTGCACTCTGACACCTGAAACCATTATGTGCAGTTCAGTAAGGTTTACAGGTTTTCTTGCAATCAGTGTGAATTCTCCCGGTGCACAGGTGCCAGACTGAGAATTTCCACCTCTCTTCTTGCAATCAGAACACATACATTCACATGCCAAGGTTCAGCTGGAGTGGTCTCACTTGATGATTATGCAAGATTGTATCTCATACCTGCCGAATGATATTTCAAGTTTTGCCTTCTGTTGCTTATTTTTCACTCTTTCAGTGTGACATTTTGGTTGTAAGATTATAAAACCCTGTTCTGATAATTCCATTCCTTTTCTGCTCTGCTTTGTTTTCTTGTTACTTTTAACTTTAGAATGGCTCCCTAGCAGAAGAAAAAAGTCATGTCATGGGTTAGAGTTCAGCTTCATAAACTGTTCTTGAATAAATACAGGTATAAATACAAAATGTTGGTTTTTTGAGAAATATTGTCCTGTAATTTATACTTCTATATCAATTTCCAGAAGCTGATAATCTAACAAACTAATTTAAATGAATGAGGAATGATGTTTCACTGAACAAAGATACGACTTTCTGATAGATCATTCATTGCCCTTTGAAAATTCTGTCTAGAAAACAGTTCATTCACATTATCTTATTTACAACTTGTGTCCATCTTGAAATACTGAAGCAAAGTCAGGAAAACCAGAGGAAAAAATCCATCTTCTTGTATTTTCCAAGAGATTGAGAAGATTTTCTTTAGAGATACAATCCGACACATTAAAAAAGCCTCAGAATCTTTTATACAGGCTCCCTAGAGCTACAGTAAGCTATACAAAAGAACACCCTTAGTTGCTGCAGTCAAGCTATGCGCAGAAACTGAAATCACTCATACATCACCATTGAGAACGTGAAGCAATTAACAACATTTAGAAAAGTATAATGATTCAAAACACCATAAACAGACCGTCACATTACCCGTCTAAGCCTCTGATGATAATTTCCTAAGACACTGACCTCAAACTGATCGAATGATGCATTGTAATACATGAAAAACACAGTCTTTACCACCTGCTGCAGTACATCTCACCTGTTAAATGTTGAAGCCATTAGACTCATAGACCTATATAATTGCATTCTGCTTATCTAAATATTTTCCCAGTGTCCATATAGACTGTTTCTGCCAGATCAAAAATTAGGGAACTTTGGTCATTTACTTCTGCTGATCATATGTCACCTTGGTTTTAAACTGTCATGCAATGTACAGGTTCATATAGAAAATGAAACATCCTTCTTCAGAATTGGATATCATTGTGAGAAAATAATATACTTGAATGATACATTTTAAGTGTAAAGTTCTGAAACTCAAAGCATGTTATAAATAACTATATTCAAACTGAGGATATGTTATCATTGAATTAATCTTTACTATTTTTAAAAAAACTCCTTTTGTAAATATTTTTAAAGATATTGAAATGCCACTCAAATGACTCTTCATGCCCAAACACTAAAATAGAGTTAAACAAGAATATTTTTGTTATTATTTTGTTAGCAACCAAAAGTCTTTTCCACTAAAATTATTTTTGTGGATTTTCACTGAAAATTACTGTATACTTTTTCCAGTGAAAATCTTCTGATTTTTTTAAAATCTGGTATATTTACATGACAACAATTAATATAAATTTGTGTACCTTTAAAGACAAATCTGATTTAAGGCTGGATGCACTGCACTAAAAATGTTACCAACTATTCCATCTTACACAGCAAGAGACATCACACTATGGCTTTGTTCACATTGAAGAACTGTTGAAAACTTTACAAAACAAGCAAAGAAACCACATCCTTACGTGTTCTCTAGATTTCTAGATGAAACCACAACAGGTTGAGCTAATGATGGAGTAAGCAGAATGATGACCTTTGGAAGCTTTCTTGAACTACACATATAATCTAAACCTTCAGCTATTTATTTATTACCAATTTAAGCCTATTAAGCACTTTGTGTGAAATTTTATCAAAACATTAATATACACCTTTGGTGCTCACAGGCATGAAGCTCCATTTATCTGGCCTCCTAACTTCCCCTAACGAATGTGTTAATGAACCATCAAAGCTACTCGTTATGACCCATTACATTATCATATTTAATATTAATGCTTACTCTCAAGTACTATTATTTCAGCAAATAAAATAAATGAGGCAATTTTTACATTCCAGGTGTTGTGAAAGGTACTAGAAGAGGCTTTTAAAAAAAGTCCTGCTTCAGCTTAAGAAAGCCATAAATAACATACATTTATTTTTAATTGTGAAATCCAAGAATGTGGTTGTCAAAGTCCGAGTGTCCATTATTTTAGTTTCTGGTTCACACACAATGAAATGGCTAACTCAGAAAATATATCAGCAACAAAGTATGCAAATACAAGATCTCTTCAGCTCCGATATAAATTTTAAATACAAATAAAGAAGAAAATCTCCTCAGATACCATCTTGCAGTGCCGACATATTTAATAATAAATTACAGAGACAAGGACATAAAAATCTGTGTAATATTCACACAAAGGCAAATGAAATAAATCCTAGTTAGATACGCTTCAAAATTCAACATGATATTTTGTCAAACTTTACTACTTTTTTTTTTCAAAGGGGTTCTGCAAGGATACAATTCTTCTCATCAAATCCTATTTCAGGGACATTTTGTATGCTTTATCTGTTGGTATAATGAGGGAAACACTGACATTCCTCAGACTGTGCTTTCCAGGGCTCACCAAATAAGCTAAAGATTTTTTTCTATTGATGTCAATACGTGAAAAAGAATGAACATTCTTGCCTCAAGCTTTAAAAGACAAAGAGATCTATACTGAGACTCGGATTCAATGCAGAGGAAAGGAAAGTGAATCCATATGGATATATACATGGAACTGACTGAGACTTATGTGCATCTATACCACACTGACTAACATCCCTGTTTATTGATCCACACATATACTGAGACACAAACATTGCTCAAGACCACAGCAGAACCAAATGTACTGGAAACAATAACATAAGGCGTAGGAAAACTATCAAACATTTCACTATAATAAATGCATACACTAGACTTCTGATTAGATGCTATTTTGTAATCTTCATTAGAATCACGGAATATGTAATATTGGAAGGGACCACCAAAGGTCACCTAGTCCAACCTCCGTACAAGTAGCAGAGACATCTCTAACTAGAACAGATTGCTCAAAGTCCCATCAAGCCTAACCTCCAATGGATACATGAAACTGATAAAACTATTACCTTCCGTCAGATTTTGTCTGAATACAAAAATAGTGATAATCTATTTCTAGTAAAAAACTTGTCATCATTTGACAGTGTAAATGCACAGAACATTAAAGCATGATTGTTGTAGACCAGCTCCAATCTGTGGACACTCTGAAGTTCAAAGAAACAGGAAACACAAATAAAGCTGTTATATTTTTTCCATAAAGCTGTCTATATCAAATCTGCCACCAGACAAAGCTTGTCAAGGCAAAAACATTGTTCCTTTTGTTACCTGCACCTGTTCTTTAGGAACAGCCAAATGCCTGAATTTTAAAATTAAAGCCATGATTTTAGGCGAGTGGTTTTTGCATGCATTCAGAGGAAAGCAAAGTAAAACATATTTGCTACAGATCAAATAACAAGAAGTTAATAAACACTGTCTGTTGTAACATAGAATTTGAAGAAGCTATAAAAGGAAGACAAGCAAAAGAGTAGAAAATGTCACCATTTGCTTAGGGGAATATTAATTCCTGGGGAGAAAAAAAGGCTTAAGAAACAAATACTTCCAGTTATACCGAACATCTCCACAATTTCTGTAATTTTGGATTCACACTGAATTTTGTCCCACACAAACCAACTATTTCAACTCTTAAATGGCAAATTGCAGAGGAGAGGCTGGAATGATCTCATGTATTTTTCAATCCATATTATCTCTTGTACAAGTATTTCTGTTGTACATGGTAAGTTATGGGGCTAAAGCCAAAGGTCTTTAAATGAGAGGGAAAAGGGAACAGAAGGCTTTAGAAAAGAATATTTCCATTTGGACTATTCTGGTAGTCTTTCATATATATTTTTTCTCTCTTGTCTAAAATTTCAAACCTGATATCTGGCTGGTTATGTATCTGTAGTATCAGAAGTATAATCAGTAGTAAATTCATTACATATTTTTCCTTCCAGAAGCAGCAAAGTTCTTGTTTTGTAAGTACATACAAAAGCTATAACTTCATAAACCAAGCCATTTTAAGTACTAAGTTATCTGCAACTGAAAATTATGAAGAGTTATTAAAACATTCTCTCTGTTCTATATAAGATTTCCTGAAGTTGTATAACATTTAGATAATATATCCAAAAACTTCTCCTACATATTGAAGAGGTGGAAGATCCAGTTACTCCTGCTCAGTATAGGGCAGATCAGGATGACACAAGTGATGACTGGGGTTTTTTTTACAAAACTCATGACATTTTTGAAGGAAGGAATTTCTTTAAGTTCTGAATTTCTCTACTGTATCCACAATGCATTTTCATGGTATGAATTATTTTATTAACATAAATTATTTCATTAACCTTTCATTAATCTTGAAGTCAACCAAATTTAACATTTGTTCCTTTTATCATGACACTGTACTTGCAGTTAACCATCTTGACCATGAATAAGTATTACATTTAGAACAAGATGGAATCTGCTATACAGGATTGCTGTCACAGTTCCAAGTAGACATCAGACACAAACCTGTCAAATTATTAACATACAAAACATTAATCAATTCATTTTAAGCCTTTCTCCTGTTAGTTCTCAAAAGGGATATCCATTGTTTGGGAGGGTTTATTAATGATGTTTACTCCATGTTGTTGTATTTTTTAAGTTACACGTATAACAAATTCAGAAGTATAAGACATTTATCTGAGGTGCCTTAAAATACTATTGAAAACTATTTTTCCCCAGGCAATACCTATACATCAGAGAAAGGAGCAGAAGAGAGAGTTAAATAAACTTCCTATTGTTTTGCTGAACAAGTACAACTGTGTATCCCATCTATATTATGGCAGAATAGTTTGATTTCATTTTCTGTATTGTATTAGAACAGATGGCCCACAAGTTTTACCATAAAAACTGGTTAAGTTTTTAACATACCTATATTTATACCAAAGGAAGTCAGGTAACCGCCCACTTCCCACATTTCTGTCATCCCTCTGGCCATGCTGCAGGTACAGAACCTATGCCATAAAAAAAAGTAACATTAAGGGATTACACCTATCATCTCAGGCTGAATATTTCCGAGTCTGAAATACAGTTTTCACAAAAGATGCAGGTGACAAAATATAAGCCCGCTGAAAAGAAGGATTTGGGTTGCTTAACTTATTTCAAACACTAAAGACTCCTCAAATTAAACTCTGGTGTCTCAAGGCAAGATGCTGGAAGACGGTTGATTGTGCTCACATTTTGCTACTTGGAATTAATTTCCAGGCACAAGCTTTGATCTGTCTTTGTTTGACTTTAAATAACAAATGGGGTTGAAGAACAAATGAGTAGAACAGTAATGCATTTATCTGATACACAGCAAACTTCCTGCAGACTTCTGTAAACTGCTGGTGAATGGAAATGAGCACATGGCTAGTTAGGCCTTTTGTAATCCCCTCATAATTGATTTCCTCTAGTTAAGTTAATTCACATTTAATTTATCACAAAGGTAGCATGTTTGCCTTGCTGGGATGCATCTACTGAAATAATCTACTGAGCTTGAGATGCAGTGTCACTGGAAGCACTAAATTCTTCTGTTTTAGCTAGAGCTATCCTGATGAAAACATGTTCTCTTTGAAAAAGCTGTAAAAACATTCTGATTTAAAATATTGTTGTCGCCCACTGGAGTCACTCAGGAACATTTTGTAGGCGTGTGAAACAATAAGTCCTTAAGAAATGCGTAACTTAGAACTTGGTAAGAGCTATAAGCATCCTTTCAGCATAAAATGTAGCACAAGAAACTCAGATACCCAGAACGTGGCCCTGAAAATACCAAGTACCAAAAGAAGGGTGATGTCCTGTCTGACAAATAAGAGAGTACTTGAACATGGGACTTCTGTCTCAAACGTATGGTTATGGATTGTAGTACATACCTTAGGAAGAAGCCTGGTCCTGCTTAAGGAATTCAAGAGCTGGGGACATGCAGCAGTTCTCCCAAGCCTTATCCAATCAATCACAGCAAGATACGTTTTCTTTTCCACCTAGCAGACAAGTTATTTGCAGTCCACCCATCATGTTTCCAGGTGTCTTATTTTCTGGAAAACTTCCGTGATGTCTTCTGAAGATCAGTTCCTCTCAACATTTGCTTGCCTACAGATGGGTACTCTTTTTCTACCTTTCCAGCCCTGACAGACTGAAGCTCACAAATGCAAAATCAAAGACCTGCACCTGGGACTTTGGGAAATCCCCTCTATCAGTACAGACGGGGATAAATGGTTTGAGAAAAGACCTTTAGGGAGGACATGGGGATACTGCCAGATGGAAAACACCACGTGAAGCAGTAATATGCACCTCAAGTCTTGAAAGCCAAGCATATCCTGGGCTACAACAGAAGTAGTATAGTAATCAGGTTGAGGGAGGTGATTCTACCGCCGTGCTTCCCTCTCATAAGACCACTCCCGCAAAACTGTGTTTGGCTCTAGGGCCCCCACTACAAGAAAGGTGAAGACCTGTTGAAGCAGTTCCAGAGGAAGAACATAAAAATGGTTAGAGGGCTGTAATACCTCCAGTTAAGAAAGGCTGAGAGAGTTGGTGGTATTCAGCCTGGAGAAGAAAACGCTCTTGAGAAACCCTATTGCAGACCTTCAATATATTAAAAGGGTTGTAAGAGAGATGCAGAAGACGTTTTATCAAGGCCTGTAGTGACAGGATGAGGGACAACCTTTTTAAACTTAGTAAGAGTAAATTTGCATTCAATATACTCATTCTCTTATGAGAACAGTGGTGAGCAGTTGTGGATTCCCCATCGTTGGAAGGGCAGGTTGGATGGAGTCTGGAGCCACCTCAGTGAAAGATGTCTCTGCCCATGGCAGTGAGGTTGGACAAGATGATCTTTAAAGGTTCCTTCTGACCCAAATCACGTTGCAATTCTAAGATTTTAAGATTCCCCATAGATGATCACATTTTCATCACCTAAGTGTTTGCCACTAGAGACCTATCAGCAACCGCACACTCTAAAAGCATTACAGTATTTGCAGTTTCCATTTGCCAACTGTTCAAACCACGCCATGCTTGCAAAATTAAGATAAAACGGAGTATATTCCTCCATCAAACAAGAAAGAATGCAGACAACTCTTAACCTTTCATTAGATAAAGATTCTCAAATTTCAGCCTGTAAAAAGGATCCTTGCTAAAGCTTTGTAACACTGTAAATTCTCTTTGCAATACGCAGGCACCATTTTTAAACAATGAACACTAAGAATGGATAATGACTTCCAGTGCTAATAGCACAAATGCCAAAGACAGTAATTTTAATTACAATCCTCATTCTGCTACTTATACACTCAGAATCACTTTTTTTTCCTGAATTATTTTCTCTGTTTTCACTCATTAGGATGCAATTCAATGTCTACTAAATCCATGGGGTATTTTTAGCTTTGTGTTGTTTTTTTAAATAGATTATGTAAACTCCAGAATACAAGATCCTAGACCAAAACATCAATGGATTTGGTGCAATTTGTTTATTTTTTGTAAATATCTTCTTAAGCCTACAAAAGATGCTAAATCATTAAGCAATGTTAACAATTAGATAAACTTATTAATTTATTAATGCACATGTGAAGTGAGAAAAATTGAGCTTTTTTATACCGAAAGCTGTAGACAAAGAATGCTGCAAAAATGTCGACAGAGCCACTGGTTTCCTTGCTTGAGAGATGTTAATAATAGCTATATGAAGTGTAATGATTCCACTGACATGTAACATAGGAGCAACAACTGAAAGGGATCAAATATAGATATTCCTGTTCAACGGTCAAAATTACTCCTTAAATCATAGAATAGAACCATGGAATCATCAGGGATAGGAAGAGACCTCAAAAGGTCATCTAGTCCAATCCCCCTGCCACAGCAGGTTCACCTAGACCAAGTCACAGAACAGTATCACAGTATCACAGTAATGATAAGGTTGGAAAAGACCTTAGAGATAATCTTGTCCAACCTAAATCCAACCTAAACCAAGTAAACCTAAACACCTGACATCTAGATCATGCCACTCAGCACTTCATCCAGCCTAACCTTGAACACTTCCAGGTACGGCGACTCGACCACCTCCATGGGCAGCCTGCTATAAAATTGGATCACTCTTCCAGTGAAAAATCTCTTCCTAGTGTCAAGTCTAAACCTCTCCCGATGGAGCTTAAGACTATGANTTGCCTTCATTTTTGGCTTTTTCCTAAGAAATACAAACTAACTTTGCTTCCAAAACCTTGCCCGTTCATTCAGTAGGGAAGTGTAAATATAGTAAAACATTTTCTTTAGCCAAGCAATCATAGAATCACAGACGGGTGGGGGTTGGCATGGACCTCTGAAGATCACGAAATCCAGCCCTGACTTGACTAGGATGCTGAAGCAGGACCAGCCTTTCTAGAACCTGTGGTGGCTGGGCCTGATCTCCTGATGTATCTGCACATGCTGTAGTGAGTGCACTCAAGATGAACCACTCCATGATCTTCCCTGTTACACATAACTGCACTAAGTGCCATGTCCAGTCTTTTCTTAAACACTTCCCACCTCCATGGGCAGTCCATTCCAGGGTCTAACCACCTTTTAACATGAAGAAGGCCTTCCTAGCATTCAACCTAAACCTCTCCTGGTGCAGCTTCAGGCCATGCCCTCTTGTCCTATTACTAGGTTCCTGGGAGAAACCTAGTCTACAACCTCCCTTCAGATAGTTAGAGAGCATGATGAGGTCCTCCATGAGTCTCCTCTTCTCCAGGCTAAACATCCCCAGTTCCCTCAGCCTCTCCTCATAAGACTTTCCCTCTAGTCCCTGCACCAGCCTCACAGCTCTGCTCTGGACCTGCTCTAGTACCTCAATACCTTTCTCAAAGCAAGGGGCCCAGAACTGCACACAGTACTCAAGGTGAGGCCACACCAGCGCAGAGTTACAGGTCAGGCTGACAAGCCTGTAGTTCCTTGGATCCTTCTTTCAGCCATTCTTGTAAATGTGCATCTGTGACCATGCCTGTTGACCAGAACCACAGATAAATGATGGAAAATGTCTTGGCAAGCTTCTCCGCCAGCTCCATATACTTATATTATTAGTCTATTACTACATCACATGGAGTTCAGAAGTCAGCTCATTAAAAAGTTCTGTAGCTTTCTGAGATTATGGGAAGCTTAAATAAAGTCAGCAAAGAATTTTAAATTAAAAGAAAACTAAAGGAGTATGAAACATAAAATACAATCTCATTCATTTGAAAGTTGTCCAGAAGAAGTGAACAGTATCAGTTGTTAATGATCGTTGGCTAAAGGGGTCAGGAATGTTACAGCCTAGGTGAGAAACAGCAAACAAATGCTATATACATGAGAAAACTTGTCTCATGTATGGGTCTGTTTGCATCTAGAAGCAGCATTTTAATTGCATGGCATGATGAATTAGTTAAGAGCACATGGACCAAGTCAGAACAGGTAGGATTCAGGACACTTGCCTATATTTTTTGTAATTGTATAATGAATGAAAAGAGATAGAAAGCATGATTAATCTTTCCTAAATTGTTTTTTAATATAAATGGATGGATGACTCTAGGTTGCTAGATTTTTTCTAAACTGTACAAGGACTCTAAATGGCTAAATTTAACTAAATACCTGTTTTTGCAGAGTTAAATTTAGGTTATGTAATGAAAAGTCAGACCTACATAATCTCTGTTTTCTCTAGACAAAGTAAAAATAACTGATTGTAATAAAAATTTATTATTTTCAATCATTTTATAATAATAAGAAAACAATCAGAGTGTAGTTATGAAATAGGCAGCTGATTCGAATTACTGCTATTTTCTTTTCTGCAAATGAAAAAACCATCTTCCAGTCAGGAAAATAAGTGTCAATTGTGTTATGATATCTGCTGATTTCTTCTCAGAGGATTTCATTTCAAGATTGCATTTTGAACTGAACAAATGTAGCCAAAGACTTCACACTCTGGTAGTAATTAATGAAAAATCTCGACATCGTGGATCCTACCCTTTTTTTTTTCAGTTTAGTGCATTCCCCCCAAATATTTACTTTGCTTCTGAAAACCAAAGCTCTTTGTCAAGGCAAGAGGAGACATTTTGGTCTCAACAACATATTTGTCTATCAAAAGGCAAACATTCTTGATGACAAAGCTAATGCTAAAAACACTTGGTGCTGCATTTTTCAGTATGCAAAAGCAGTAGAAATGAGACAGGCTATTCAAATGAATGTAGCACGGCATGTCCAGGCTTCCCTAAGCTACTTCATTTGGTATGGGAAATTTATTATCTGGGCAATGCAGCCCTGGCAGCAAATCACCAAACAGCTGTGACTGCCAACAGCAGCTTCTTCACTCAACTTTCCTGATTTTGTTTCATCCAGCTGGATCAGTGGGTACAGGTCTATTTTTCATCACCCCTGTATTTCTACAGTACACATTTGTAGATTAAAATGAGTCTTCACTTTGAGATCATGTCTGTACATGCAAGTTCTGATTTATTCCATCATTAATTAAAATGCCAAGTTACACTTCGCTTTTCCTCATACTGTAGTGTATCTTACTGTTTTAAGAATTAAGCCTTTCCTGGATAAAAGCATCAATGAATGTAACAGTCAGACACACTGAATGTGAAAGTCAGGACTGGGGTTCTGCTCTAATGGCCTCACTTTATCTACTTTCTCCAGATGGACTGGAAGTATCTTCTCTAAGAAGGCAATAACTTAAACATTAGTAGTAACTATTTAAACATTAGTAGTAGCTTATGAACAAGGAACAGTATCCTGATTCCCTTAGCATCTGAGCAAAAGTTAGTTCCCAGGCTGCTTTTCTGTGAGCTTGCACCACAGTTTTTCAGGAGTGCATGTTTTCTGACGTGTTTTTAACATCAAATAATCACCCTAACCTCAGAGCTGCCAGTCAGCAGTCTGCCAGGAGAAAAATGTTCTGGGCAATGTTCTTACAGAAGGCCAAAAATGAAAAAAGTAATCTAGAGGGAAGAGTTTTAAAGCGAGTTAATGGGTGTCAGATTCGCAGTCTGTGCATGGCATGAAAGAACATTATTTGTTACAGCTCTGAAACCCCAACCTGGTGAACTACCATATTATATCTTATCTATAATAACTTAATATAAATATAGGCATTCATAAAATAGAGTCTGACCAAACACAAAGAAATAGGTCTGATACACAACTGAGTAAGACAAAGTGTGCTTCATTAATTGCTGTAAAAGATATTACGCCATCCAGGCATCACAGCTATTGATTCAGCTGGGAAGTGTGATTGCTAAAGAATTTTATGAAGTTGATCACATTATTGAACTCTTATTTTGGGCATGTGTTCTGGTTTGAAAATGACCAAATTTTCAAACATTAGGTGTGGTGCTTTTATGCCGAAAAAGCATTTTATTTTGAAGCTGGAGGTAGCTTTCGTAGCAGACGTCTTGCATCAGTGTCTGGACTCTTCCATAAAAGGAANGGGCTCAGATACAGAAAAGCCGCACCAGCTCTTTCCTGTCCTTGGCAGTGGGCCAAAGTTAGGGCAACCCCTCGCACAGCCACTCTACAGCGATCATCTTTGAAGATGTCAGACAGAGGTGAGCTCTCAACCCTCTACCTCCCTTGGTGCCTGACCACAGGGGAGAAAAAAGGGAGGCTCTGCATAAGGCCTGTGGAAAACCATTGGATGAGACCCCGAAAAGTCTATTCCCATAACAGGGGTGGCTCTACTGGCATGGTAACCGGCACCATGCTGCCCTGTCTCCACCAGGCTGGCAAAGATCCTGCATACACTGCCACTGAGAAAGACTGAGAGAAGCCTCTACTATGAGAGAGAAAGAGATCACAAGTACTAATATCCTAAGCCTTTGGCAAACAGAGTGTATGGAACCCTGTTGTATCATCCACTTTTGATGCTGCTATAGCCTCAAACAAGAGCCCCAAGCCAATGGGAGCTAGAAGTATGCTGGAGACGTCACAGAGGGCTGATGTCTGCATGAGGATCAGGAAAAGGAACTTTTCCATAAGCACCAAGTGTATACTGTGTGCTGTATTGTTGCCACCAACCCCCACCCCTTTCTATTCTGGAAAGTGGGGTGCGAGTGTGTGTGTGTGTGTGGTGGCTGTGTGGTTACGAGTGTTGTTGTACACTCTCTTACCCCAGATCTCTCATCTAAGGCCAAAACCCAACGTGTTAGCTGTCTCCTATTCCTCTCAGAGTGTGTGTAAAGGCATTGTGGTACAGTTTCGGTTTTACCTTTTTGATTCTTTCACTTATTTGGTGTTTTTTTCCTTTTCTTACTGGTGATGGGTTCAATAAACTGTTGTCTTTCTAGCAAAGTTGCTTCACTGCCTCTTGGTTGAACTCTTGGTGAGAGCTGGTTGTTGTCCTAGAATAACAGGCACCAACCCAAACCAATTTAGGCCCTCTTGCTAAACGATTACAGCATATAACTACATAGTTTGGTCTTAAGTCATTACAGCATCCTAGATGAACAGGTATTTTATACCAATCAGTTCTCAGATATGGAAAAAAAATGATAACATAATAATATACATTTCTTAAATATGATACAAGCAATTCAAACAATGAAAAACTATTAATGGAACTACACATTCTTGCTCCCTCTGTTTCCCTGGAGGCTTCTCATTGTTTTTCTGCATCATCCAATTCCATACATGTGTATGAGAACCCTGACGAAAGCAGAACAGAGACCAAGAGCACTGGCACAGCAGTCTCTCGTAGGACAGAGTTCCATTAGCTTTGACATGAGCCTCCCAGAAGGGAGCCAGGGCAGCTTTAAAAAAGAGCAGTGCTGTGGTGTTGGTATCTCCTCGGTCAATCTATCAGAACATATATTTACTCCTGCTTGAACTATTTTCCCCCCAGGATTCTTTCTATTTAGTTAGTTTTATAAGGTTGGTGGCACATAACAGAACTGTTCTCATATTTATACTTGAAGTCTCAAGTGAATTGTTAGTATTAAGCACAACACAAAGAAACCTGAATCCGGCAAATAAGGAATGCTGCAGTGTTATTTTCTGATCTCATTCAGCTAGAGACATCTATGACAAGGTTAATTTTCAGTTTAAAATACAAATCTCAGTGCATTTCAATACCACATTGCACTAAGTTATATAGGATAAATCTAGACCTCCCAAAGTCAATCCAGTTGTCAGTCCTCGATTCTTCCTTAAACTTTTTTCTTCATCATTTTGCTCAGACTAACTTGTATTTTTAGATATAAAAATCTGCCAGAATTCCTCTGTTTAGGGTAATAGAAAACTAATTCTGGCTTAAGGAAAATTTTCCAAGCAAAAGGAAATTTTCTAAGCTGTATCTTAATCATGCCTCTGACATGCTGCTTCTTCGGGGTAGTGATAAAAGCTTTTAGATACAAATGACAACAATGCCTCAGTGGGGTTGTGAAGCAAGGTCAAAGAGTTACAAATTCGGTAATATATTTAATATATTTAATATACTATACACTATATAATATATAAAATATAGAGACAATATAGCTAGAGTTTTCCAGTGAGGTTACTCTAATATGTTCATCAAAATAACAGTGACGTAATTCTGGCCAGAGTAATATCTGTGTTTCAGGAATTAGTTCTTCTGATGGAGCAGTGAAATGATGGAAAGGTAGTCTGAGAGAAAAGAGAGGAATTGTTTATAAACCTATTACGACATCGGTAAATTAAAAAATTAACTGTTTGAGAAAGGTTGTAGAATTGACAGATTTTTAAACACATTTATCCTGCCCAGTAGAATGGACTTCTGAAGTTTTGCCTCATTCTGTTTACTGAGATCCATACTGGAACATGACAAAGGAAATAGTTATTGATAGTAGCACAGACACTATCCCAAACTTTACCATTTCAATTATATTTCGCTTTTAGATCACTATTTAGAAATCCACATGATGATTTATTTTCATATCACTCAAAATGTCACTCCTCTGCTTTTGCTACTGCCTTGAATAGCAGTATGTTAATGAGCCAAGGCAGAGTAGCAACCTATAAAGAACTAATATCACAACTGCCAGTGTCAATACTATCTGTATTACCTTTACCTTCCCTCAAATTTTTCAGGATGTCTTATTTTGACCATTTAAGAAGGCAGAGTGGCTCAAAATATGTGTTACTATATTACTAGAAAATAAAATTCAGGTAAAGTGAGCATTACATTAGAAGACAGTAAAATAACAAAATTGCAAGTAGTGATCTTGATTTTAATGTCATTTAAGGTCTTTCTTCAACAAGGAAGCAACTTTTAGAAAATGAGGGCCTTTTTAAGCTATAATTACTCACTATTAAGTTCTTCTATATAAGAAGAACTATATAGAATCATAGAATCATTAGGGATTGGAAGGGACCTCCAATCCCCCCACCACAGCAGGATCACCCAGACCAAGTCACACANTCAGCCTTTCCTCATAAGGGAGGTGCTCTACTTCCTTCATCATCTTTGTTGCTCTACGCTGGACACCCTCCAGCTGCTCTGTGTCCTTTATGAACTAAGAGGACTCTGTCCAACCTCTTAACTCTCACCTCAAACACCTCAACATGGTGTCGAAAAGATGATCTTGAATCATTATAACAGTTACCACTATGAGTTAAAAAAAGGTCTATCAAGACTTACATACAAAACTTGTCCTATCAGAGATCACAGTCATTTTACAGTCACCGTGTAACTATTTGGGCATTTCTGTATCCACACTCATTACTGAAAACAAAAACAATAATGATTCACTTCTGTTGTGAGCTTTGCCAGCCACACACGGCTGAGGAAAGTAAATTATCATAACACTTTTCTCCATATAACTGTGTATCTTGGAGACCTTGACAGTCTTGACAGTCATTAATAAAATGCAACCACCCAAACAGTATATAAATAGATCAGGCAGAAAACTAGTACATTACATTTGTGCAGCCCTCGTTCTCTCTGAAATTGCACGCAAGAACAGAACAAGGTCAGGCCTTACAGTCCTGTAACAAGCAACAATGCTGACAATCTGTTGCTATAACTATATTGATTGCACTAACTGCATTTTTTATTTACATTGGTGTCAGCTCAGAGGCAACTGTGTATGCGTTTTCATGTCTGCCTCAGTTTAAACAAACCTACTGACAATCGTCAGCACCATCAGCTATTTCACACCTTTGCTGTGCACTGCTCGCTGCAAGAGTGACCTCTGTTAGCCACCAGCAACACAGTACCAACATACGTTAGTAAAAATGGGTGTAACTTCAACATGAAACTGCTGAGCTAAAAGGCGTTCATGCCTGAGAAAAAAAATCAAGTAAATTGTTCAATGGCTGAGTGTTCCTCGTGTCTAGAGAAGTTAAACTTCAGTCCCAGATGGTGAATGATTCATAAAACTATCTTCAGTGACATCCTTAACATCGGTTTATCATCATATCATTTCTTCATTACTTGTATCTATAAAATCGATGGCTATCATTGCTTTCAGCTTGGTTTTTAAAATACTTAGTAATTACTCTAGGGACATCCTTTTTCTTGTCTGTGACACTGGGCTTTTACTTTCTGTGTGGTGAATTAATGACATTAATTAGCTCTATGTCTTGACAACACAAAATTTTTGCCCAAGGGCTTCCTCAAACAATAAGGAGACTACGATTAATTAAAACAAGTGCAATGAATTTAATCTCTCTTGAAGTGAAATGGTCAGATGGAATACGTATGACATCCTGAAGATGTAGATCCTGCCTTGAATTAATATATCTTCAAGTTTAGACTGCCATGACCAGATTTAGGGAAGTTATATGTTTTGCAGCTCCAGGTCAAAACTGATAAAGTATTTATATTTAGTTTTTAAATAGATCAGTTAAATGGATAAGGAGACCTTCATTTCTGCACTACTGAATATACTAATCCTCATAATCCACCGAGATTATGGGGAAGATCTTTTCCTGCTTGGAAAATAGTTGCACACCTGTTGCTCAACACCTCTATGGACAGGGCTTACTCAAAATTGAGTTTCTGTGTTTAAAAGCACAGATCTTGTAGAAGACGTACATTTGCAAACATAAAGTGTTTATAAGCACCTCCAAACCTGAGCATGTGTCAGTCCTCCTGAGCAACACTCTGGTTCTCCAGTGGGAAACAAAAATACCCATTCCTAAGAGAAATGAGGTACTTTTAGTGAAACAAAGTGAAGAGACTGCCCATGAAAATCCTTTCCAGAAGACCACACAAGACAAGTTGTATCCTAAGAGGCAATGTTTTTCTTCTGAGTTTTAATGTCATTGCACAAACAGAGATTTCCATCCTTTGTGGATGGAAAAAAAATTAGATCTAATATTCAAAAAGACAACAGAAAACATAAAAACATGTGAGAAGTACAGGTTTCTGAGAGTGTAACATCAGCCCCATATAAGTAATAACCTGCTAATGGAGTGCTTGGGTAATCCACATACTTCATACAAAAACATTGAAGCTACTTTTCAAGTAGGAGCAAAAGAGATGATCCCTCCCCCCCTCCAAGATTATTTTAGGCATTTCCTGTCATATTGGATTTCTAAACTGAAGACAGTGATGATATCCATTTATATCATTGTCACGCTTTTATGCAGTATGACATAAATGATATGAGGCACCTCAACAAGTTAACAGCAGGACAGAAAACTGTACCAGGGGGTTCACATGAACTCAGTCTCAACTCATCATCACAAAATGTATTTTGTGCTTCTTTTTATATAATGAAGCATTACATCCTCGTTTCTGCTTGCCAAACACAATAAAATGCAGCACATCTTTAATAATTATTAATATTTCATTTGAAACTGTAAAACTTAGAAAATAAACAATTGCATTGTCAATTTACTAATTTAGATTGGATGGGGTCAGGAGGTTTTGATCACCTTCAAAAACATATTAGGACTTCTAATATAATGCCATGCCACAGCATTTTGAAGAATAAAAAGGGTTGTTTCTACAGAGTACACCCTCGTATCAAATACTGAGTAAACGGCTAGTTCAATACAGCTCATTCTGATGCCCAGCCAACCTGAGCATTGAGGATTAACAACTCTGATAACAGACCAAAGCAAGATAAAATTTCAGAAAGTATTTTATATTCACGCACTAAATGGAAACAGTTTTGAGGGGTTGAGGACTTACAAAAAGACAGGCAACTCAGATCACACTACCTCACCAATTCACACCCTTTCCCTGAACGAGGGTCTGACACATTCTAGTCAAAGACTTACTGCTAACCGTTCATCACGATTTTTTTCTGTCTCATACCCATGTCTCAGTTTTATCCATCTCCATTCCCTCGGAAGTGTTCGTGTGAAGTTTTGATGATGAAAGTGTGGTCAAAAGAGCTGCCCTTCTGCAAGAATTGAAGTTTCCAGAAATTGGTATTTTAAAGTTGAAAATGGTTTTGTTACTGTTCTCTCAGCCTGCATATCCCACTTTGGAACTCCCAAATATCCTCGGGAAATGGAATTTATCTTTTCATTATAAGGTTAGGTAAGGGCTGATACTGCATCCCTAAAAACTGAAAAGTCTTGTAAAAGGAAGAAAAGCCCTGCTCTAAGACAGGAGCCTTAGGGTTCTTATTCATGTCTGTCTATTTGAGACTGTGTATTGAACTAGTCATATCTAATTAATGAGTTCTTTTTAGAAGATGTAAGCTACAATGATAGTGTAATACCCTAACGGCTTTGATTTCTGTAAGCCTACCACATCTCATTATTCTCAGGATAATAGCAAAGCTAGCATAGTCTGTAAGTTTTTAGGCTGTTTATTCTTCAAATAAAACATTACCTACTAGCTAAGGAAAAGAGATTAGCAGCAATGCTGTGGTATCAATACAGCCCTGTATACATGGTGCATAATTAGTGTGCAAGGGTTTATGAATACAATTTTTCCTCTCAAAATATCCAGCTAAATCAGACAGCTCTCAAACCATTCAAAGCACAGGCTTGTTTTGACTAGTCAGAAAGAAAGTGATGAAGAAGCATAAGCTAGACCAGAAAATGTATTGAGAAATCATTCTCATGGCAATGAAGGAACAAGCTGTGAACCCATGTAGGCAGACTGAAACTGTTTTTTAAAAACAGGTCTGATCCTGACTGAGTATTGAGCGTGCTCTTTTTCTGTGCTTCCATCTACTGGAGCCTGCCATTTAGTATGCATTGGGTAGGAAAAAAGCTTCAGTCCGTTGGCTGGCAAGGATCTATTTGAAAGTGGTTGCACTGGAATTAAGAAGCTCCTGAACCAGGGTCTCAGCAGAGTTCAAAGAAAAACTTATGCTCATACCTCCTCACCTCCTACTGCATGGCAGTAGTCTTTCTATTGGTATACAAAGCTTCTTGCTAAGGAAAAAATAGGTTATTCCTCGCCTTCAAAGCAAGGATGTATTCAGTCTTGTTTGCTAGCTTCAGCAGAAAGTGGGTTTTGGTTTTAATGCTGTTATTTAAATTTTAAGGGAGATTAAGCATACGCATGTGGACAGTAACCTTAGCATGAGTCAACAATGTGCCCAGGCGATCAAGAGGGCTAATGGCATCCTGGCCTGTATCAAGAATGGTGTGGCCAGCAGGAGGAGAGAGGTTATCTTCCCCCTGTATTCAGCACTGGCTAGACCACACCTAGAGTATTGTGTTCAGTTCTGGGCCCCTCAATTTAAGAAGGATGTTGAGGGGCTGGAATGAGTCCAGAAAAGAGCAACTAGAATGGTAAAGGGCCTGGAAGGTCAGCCCTATGAGGAGAGGCTGATGGAGCTGGGTCTGTTTAGCCTGGAAAAGAGGAGGCTCAGGGGTGACCTTATCGCTGTCTATAACTACCCAAAAGGGGGTTATAGTCAGGCGGGGGTCGGTCTTTTCTCCCTGGACACTGGAGACAGGACAAAGGGTCATAGTCTTAAGCTCCATCGGGAGAGGTTTAGACTTGACACTAGGAAGAGATTTTTCACTGGAAGAGTGATCCAATTTTATAGCAGGCTGCCCATGGAGGTGGTCGAGTCGCCGTACCTGGAAGTGTTCAAGGTTAGGCTGGATGAAGTGCTGAGTGGCATGAGCTAGATGTCAGATGTTAGGTTTGCTTGGTTGGATTTAGGTTGGACTGGATGATCTTTAAGGTCTTTTCCAGCTTCATCATTACTGTGATACTGTGTTATTGAGCATATGCTCCAAATCCCACCAAATAGACCACTTTTGCATGCAGAATCAAGGAATCAAAATTTAAATCATTAACGGTAAAGGACTGCTTTTTATTTCAACACCTAAGAATCCAGCAAATTACCTCTCATCTCAGTGCTCTTTGCTGATGAGTGAAGGTTTATGCAAAAACTTGTGCTTTAATTCTTACTTGAGTCACAAGCCTTAAAAAAATCTCATCTATGTCTATTTACAACAAACTAGTGCTTTTAGGACCAGAAACACAGTAAATCTGGTGAAAGTGCACAGCACAATCAAGCATTTAAGAAAATTATTCATGGTGACAGCAGCCCAAGACTAAAAGTGCACCTGTCTAAAGTGATTCCTACAGAAATCTAATATGATACCTCATTTTAATAAGTTGTGCCAGAAAGTCTTAAAATATACAAGCAAATACTCTTAAAATGTCCATCCCAGAATAATTTGCTACTCTAAAAGCTATCTGAAGCAATTTTCAGCCCTGTAATTAAACCAGGTTTCATAGCGGGGTTTTTTTTCTTTTTACTCTTTCCTTTTGCAGAGACAGAGGGTTTGTAACTTAAAGAGAAAGCTGTCAGGATGAAAAAGAGACAAAGAAATAAAGAAAATTTAAAGAAAGCCTACTGTAGGTTGCATTAGTCCTGATTTGTTGTAGCTACTGTTGCTAGAACATCAGTAATATCAGGGTAGCAAACTAGGAAAAACTTTGCATTGATGCTTCCTCCAAAAATTCAGCCGTAATAATTCACACTGCAAACTCTCCATAAGCTCAGATGTTACACCTTACTTGAAAGGCTAGTAAAACACCATCTAGGTAAACTGAAGTGCCACCACAAACAGAATCATTTACCTCTCTTCAGTTATAATTACTTTTGTTAAAACGATTTAAGTCACTTCACTTCTCTCATAAAATGATTCTTGAGTATCGGTTTAATGAATTTTATCTCACTGACCAGAAAAGTGAATATAATAATATATTTTTCTGTTCCCTTTTCTTTTTTCTCTTTCCCATACAGACGAAACACAAAGTATGAGAACTGCTGAACACAGTGAAAAGCAACAAATAAGGAAATTTAGACGGCACTGAGATTTAGAATAGGTGTTAAATATATAGGGTTGTTTGGGGTTCATGAGGGAGATTCTTCTCCTTCTCTACTCTGCACTAGTGAGACTGCATCTGGAGTATTGTGTCCAGTTCTGGACCCCTCAGTTCAAAAAGGATACAGAGCTGCTGGAGGGTGTCCAGCGTAGAGCAACGAAGATGATGAAGGAAGCATAGCACCTCCCTGATGAGGAAAGGCTGAATAATAAGAAAGGACTTAGTCTTACCCTTGTCCACAGCGAAGCTTAAAATGAACACAAAACTTAAGATAATTATTCCAAAACATGGAATAACAACTTCCATTTACACTAACACAAAATGAAGACGTAAATTAAACCCAAGAAAGAACTCTCTAGGAGGAGGTAATGAAGCAATGAAGCAATGGATTGGCTGCAATAGCTCTGAAACCTCCTTAGCAGATTTTTTTCAATAACAGGCTGGTCAAGCATCTGTCAGCAGTGACAATGGTACAATTAATCCTGGCTTTGGCAGTAGGATAGAACTGATAATTCTTCTAGCTTACTTCCAAATTCATTCTGTATTATTTTCATGATCCTACATGTATGTCTAATTATCTGTCAGTGCACAAGTGTAAGCTTATGCCACAGTGTACAACATTTAGCAATGTATTTTTCAGAACTATCTATAAACCTAACAACCAGAGCATTTACTCAGAGTCTGAAACTATGAAATTAATTAAATAAGTGCCTGAATTTTAAGACATAATAAGACATAAGTGATAACAATGTGAATCTAAAGCCACTTTTAACATGTTTCTACTAAAGAAAAGAACTGATTAGCAGGTAAAAATGTCAGCCTTCCTTGGACTTACATTCACACATTACAGCTGAATGCACTGTAAAACTAATTCCATGAAAACAAAATACAAAAATAATCCCAAATAAACAAAAATCAACAAACCTGAACACAAAACCTCCAAAACAAAACCAAAACTTTTTTGTCAGTTTTATGTATTAGGAGACTGACAATGTTATGTTTGCGGAATGAAAGTAGAAATCTTCCACTTTTAACATCACAACCTGCAGACACCTGTCTGACAAGTTTTAAAAGAATCAGACTTCAGTCATAACACTGCTAACTCAAACACCTCTATGTCTGAGTTGAGCCCTAGGGAAATATGAAAGTACAGAGTGATTTAGTTTTGCATTAGAACTTGAGACAAAAAAGCATACATCTGAGAGGAATAGGAATTCTAAACTACATGGTGTCACTTTTTTTCTCACATTCCTCTTTTTTAACAGTTTTTAAGTAGCTTCTCCAGTTTTGCTAAGTATTTATGTAATCAGAGCAAATATTGAGCCTTATGCAGAAGATAGATCTTGATGCTTTTCCAACAATAAGGTATTCCTTCCAGAAGATAAACTCTTCAAGCCTAACAAAATATCCAAAAACATCTGAAGCTCACATCTCACTGCACTTCTAGTACTGGACTTGTAGGTAAGAAGCCATAGGGCAGGCTGCTCAGAGAAGAAACAGGGATGTACTGCTGCTATTTCTCCTCTCTTCTTTTACAGAATCAGAATCACTTAGGTTGAAAAAGACCTTTAAGATCATCAAGTCCAACCATTAAGCTAACTGTACTGAGCTCACCACTGGACCATGCCCCTAAGATCCGTATCTCCATGACTTTGAAACAAGTCCAAGGATGGAGATTCAGCCACCTCCTTGGGAAGCCTGTTCCAATGTCTAACAACCCTTTCAATATAGAAGTTCTTCCTAATGTCTAACCTAAACTTTGCCTGATGCAAACTAAGGCCATTTCCTCTTGTTCTATCACTTGTTTCATCAGGATCCCTACTCATGTTCCATCCTTCTGATGGTTTGGACTATGGAAATGTCATTGTTGCTTATCAGCAAATGAGTAAAATTCCATTTAGTGACCAGAACCTGTCATTTCAGCAGCCTATTTCTTCAAGCAAGCTAATAAAAGGGCACATCTTTACTCTATACAGAGTACTGCAGTTACAGATATGAAGCAGATAATACTTTTTAAAAAAAGCATGTTTTCCCACTGAAATCATATTATGAGCTCTAGTTGTTATATCTCATCTCTATTGTGTATGTTCCATTTTGTTACTTCCTGAAAGAAAATATATTCAGATGGCTTCTTCCAGGAAGCTTCTAGTATCATCAAAACTAGTTCTGTTTTCAAGGGAAGTTATTATGCTCAAAAAGTAACTTTACTGCACCTTTGCCAGGCTGAGTGCTAATTACAACTCCGTTAAGGTAAGCACTAAAACAGCTGTTAGTCATAAGTTTACATGCACAGTGTCACTAATTTGGTGAGCCAAGAGTTGATTTGCTTGTTATCTCCAACTTTATGCTTTAAGAAGATTCTTAAGTGAAAGGCTACAAAAATTATTTTAAAATCTGGCTAAATATTATTTGATATTCTATAAGTAAAGCTTGAAATCAGTTTTCCTTCAAGACCACTAAAATACCTACAAGGTGAAAGGAGTTTTCATGAAAACATCAGAACATTCGAGGACTGTGCAATAATAATGCCATGTACTGGCATCATTGTGCCTCAGCATTTCATCAGGAGCATATCGCAGGTGAAAATCTGAATATGGTCACATATTAAACATGTTTGTCCCTACAGCAGAAGACCTAACCTTGACAATAAAGATACTAGCTACCAGGTCCTCTTCATATACATGAAAAGCTCAGAGGCCCAGAAGAAGCTCCCAAGGGATGGCTTCGCAGGCCTCTTACTGAGGCATGATCTCTGGAGGAGGTGTGGGCTGCGGATCACCCACATCACCAGACAGAGTTGCTGTCAGAATGGCCAGAGGAGTATATACCTATTTGGTTCAGAAATTGAGAATCCCAGGATGTCAACTTAAAACAGCAGGAGAAAAACTCCTCTGATCACCAACTACTCAATAGGGTCAAAGTGAATGTAGCAGACAAGGTGCTGAGTCTCAGCAGTAAGTTGAGGGGTTAATCCTTCCCCTCTCCTGAGCACTGGTGAGATCAGAGCTGAAATGTTCGTGCCAAATTCTGGGGTCTCCAGACATAGTAGAGTGAGTCCAGAAAAGGGCCACAGGCATGATTGTCCCTTCTGTCATATAAGGATGAGCTGAGATTATCTGGACTTCTTATCTTAGAAAATGGAAAGCTCAAGGAGCACAGAGCCAGACTCTTCTCAGCCATGTCCAATGACAGGGCAAGAGACTGTGGGCATATACCAAGCCACAGAAAATTCTGTTTAAGCTCAAGAAAGCTTTTTTAATGTTCAAGCTGACAAAGGGTGAAATAGGCTGCTCTGAGAACTGAGAAATTGTGGAGACATTCAACATTAAGCTGGATGCAAGCCTGAGCAACCTGCTGCTGTAGCTCAGTATGCTCTGAGCAGAGTGGTTTGGACTAGGTATCTCCATAGAGTCCCAACTGTCCTGTGGTTTTGCAACCAGTAACTCTGTTTCTAAACCCAGGCTTTCAGAAAGTTGAAAATTATCAATGACAGTGACATGAATATGTGCAGCCATTTGGCTGCATCACCAAGCCAGGGCAGGCGCAACCACACGCAGAGCTATCAGTGGCGTCTCATTTCCTGCTGCTAAGAGCCAAATAAGAAACATCTGAAAAACTAACCTAATATGATCCATGAGAGTAATCTTTAAATCCAAAAGGATTTATTCTAATATTTTATTAGAATATATCGTAATTCTACACATGCATTGTATATGAGAGTCTATGCAATCCAGACAAGAAAATCCCTAATAGGAAAGGATCGTGACCAATGAAACACCTATACTATTAACTGTCAGGTTAGTAGAAAGCCTTCAGGCAATCAACTCTCCACAAGCTAACAAAGGTTCAGGCATTTAGGAAATTATACCTGTATTCCAGGCATATTTATGATATGTATGATTCTTGTGCTTATTCAGGCATGGAAATACATAATCCTTCCTTTTTACAAGTAACCAAGACTGAGTAATAAACTAAAAAGCTGAAAATAAATGTAATTAGAAGCAAATATTTTAATCTCTGTTAAAATGTAGCTCTAGATTATAATTAGAAACTAACAGCTAATTTTTAAAGAATACAAAAGGTAGCTATTACAACACCCAAATGAAGCTCACAATGCTATCTGCAATTTCAGCTAAGGCAACAGAAAAATAAGATCCAAGGAAATGATGAAAAAGATGGGTATGACAGGGGGAAAGGTTTGTTGCTATTCCACAGACAGGCCTGTTACAAATAAGTCTTGATAATGCACTGAACATACCCACAAATGAATACAGGTAATGTCCACTAAAAATAAACACCTTTTTGTAAATGCTCCCTTGTAACGGACAGGTCAGTGCAGAAACTTTCACACAAATTGAGATAACCTTAGGATAGGTACACAATGGAACGGGCTGTAATACTCTTCTCTTAGAGTCGTTTTTCTCAATCCTCTGAACTGCTCTATTACGATCCATTTAGAAATTAATTGCAGTCCTCACTAGATGATAATGCTGCAACAGAAATGTACGGAATAAATTGTGCCAGTGCAAAAGAGGCAGTGATTGGCAGGCCTTTCTTAATTACGGCATTAGGTTTAACACTTGTGTTAATCTGAAATTCATTAACATGTCTCCAGACACCACTAGTTAAATCCAGTTTGCCAACAGGCAGAGTTAGCTCTCAAATTAGTGCTTCAGAAAACCTTGTTTACTGCCTGCTGTCATCTGAAAAAATATCCACTGAGGTCAGGTTTCCTGACATATTGTTTGACTGGATTCCCAAAACAATTCCGTGATATTCTCAAGGTGCTGCCCGGGACACATAAAAGCTAGAATGAAATTTGTGCCAGAATCACTTATTTACAAGAAAATCTCTTACTTCTTCAAACAGATTCTTATTTCCTCTTTTAATACTTTATTGATGTAGTCCTTCGTGCTCTATTTTCATGATCAATAGTTGTTCTACCCATATGGAAATCCCGGTAGATGGTACAGATAGAAATGCAAATGAAAATAGAAGCCACATAAATTTTTCAGAAACAGTTCATGCCAATGATGCTGGTGTTTGCCTTTGAAAGTTATGTACTTTGCAAGGAGAGCATGACAAGATACAATCTCTCTGGATCTTAGAATTTTGTTCTATGCAAGACTGATTAAAATTGAGAAGATGACAGTCACAAGCTGGACTGTAAAGTGGATAAGGAACTGTTAAAAGGAGATCAAGCAGGTTGTGCTCAAAGTGTCTGGCTATTGGTGGGTTCCCCACCAGTTCTACACAGTCTTCTTTGGAAAATCTGAGTATTCTCACCAGCAATTAGTCTCCCAAAGGGCAAAAAAAATGCTCTTTTCAAGGTGTAGAATGTGCTAACAAAATACACAGGTAGTGTGAGGTGGGACACATCAATAACATGGAATGGGATCAAACATTTGCCCAAAAACATGGAGTAGTGTTGGAATCATGTAAACTGTCTGGAAATCTAGAGCACAACCATCTAAAATTGATGTAATTGTACACGTTTGCTCTGTTTTCAGTGGAGCACAAGTCATCTGGCTTATTTAAGACAAAAAAATGATGAGGTGAACCGTGCCCTATCAAGTGACTTTGTCTCCATTCACTATAAAAGCAGTGTAATAAACTAGCTCATGTGTAAGTTTCTACTTTGTACGTATCTAATGTGGAATAAATTTCATTCCATTTTTAAGGGGTTTTGCTTGATAAACAGATAAAATATCTATTCTTTGTCCGCTTTTCCCTGTTGGGTAGCTGCATAACACACAGTAAACAAGGTAAACCTAACAGATTATATTTTTTCTACTATACATTAATGCTAGGGAACACTGCATCTTTAATCACCTACATCATAACCTATTATTTCCCATGGGGAGAAAAAGACAAAACCGGATGCCATCATAAATAGCCCTTGTCTCTAACCTATGCACTGTTCAATATTTGTAGCATGCCAATCTGATGAAGTTATAAGCCCTTCTGACTTTCTGTGCCTAACCTTATTGCTTTCCGTTTTCTGGCAATAAATCATATGGATCAGGCACTGGTTTGTGACCCCATTCCAAGGAAATCATGTTCATTTGTTCTCTCTCTCAGTGCTTTGTCCAGAGTTTTCCATTCTTGTCAGGTTTCATTACCCCTCTACATTCCCTCACTTAGGATCCCTCTTGTGACATATCTGCCTGGTAATTCATATCAAGGTCTGTGCTCACTCCTGTTAAATACTCCATTAGAAATCATTAGCAAGTCAGGAACATGAAGATGAAAGATTTACATTTTTAGAGATATTCCATTGATCTGGATGTTATTCATTATGGCAGAGGAAAATCTGAGGGAGGACAAAGAAGCAATGGTAGGAAGTAGAAAAACTAGGAATATTTATAATAATCTCTACATTTTAAAGAGGTAACAGATGCACATAACAAATCAATAAAAAGGTGTATATTTATTCATAACAATAGATCTGTATTCATTTTTCAAACATGGGCCTTGGTAAAACATCTATATGCTATCTCTGAAAACACCAAACCCCATGAGAATTATTCCCCCCTTCTTGGCCACCACGTAATAGTGCAGAGAGCCCAAGGACTTCACAATCTGAAAATCACCCCTACAAATCAGAAGGACACTTTACAGGCAAAGGACCAAAGGGAAGGACAAAATTTCAAGTGTTTATTTTGGTGACCAAAGCCCTGTTGCATTTAGTTATCTAACAACTGTTCAAGTGGCACTGCTTTGCACCTCTAAGTTTATTAACTCCCTTTTTCAGAAGCTCCTTAGTCCAACCAGTGAAGCACACAGCTGCTGCTGCTTCACCCTCCTTACGGCAAGGACCCAAGAGAGAGGCGTACCCCTCTTTTTTTGTCTGTGTCTCTGATTTGAGTTATGCTCTCTTGACAGAATTCATACGCTCAATGACATCAACATTCCTGTCAGGAATGTCAATTGGACTGGATGATCTTTAAGGTCTTTTCCAGCCTCATCATTACTGTGATGCTGTGATTAATTTCTAATTTTCATTTGTGATTGGACTGATAAGACCAGCACTCACCAGTACCGCTGCAGGGTCTTGAGGTATTCTGGTTCTTCATAAAATTAACTTCAATTTAATTTAGATCAACAGCAAATAATTAAACAATAATCAAAGCATGAAAGTGCTTCAGTTAAAGCCTGCTTGCTTTTTTATCGGGTGACACAGGATAAACAATTTCCTCTCTAAACACTTTTATGTTTTGTAATAGCATTTCAGACTCATGTAAGAATGGAACTCTTTTGTAAGGGTTTTGATTTCACAAGTTTTTATTAACATCTAACGGTTTCAGAATTTGACTATAAATATATTACACTATCTCAGGAAAAAAAATCCCATACATTATATTATTAAAACATATTTTAATCACTTGATGCTGTAAAACCTGATTTCAATATGCTTTTTTATGAGGTCATAATAACCTTTAGGCTTCAGAGACTCAAAGACATTGGCACATGTGACACAGCATGCACTTGGCCAGATATTGGACCCTGTCCACAGATCTCTCATGCTCACATTTATAAGCATTAGTGGGCCACTTCTGTTAAAACAAATTGCCACCTCTTCCCAATGCATGGAAAAAACAGCCTGTACTTCTCAAGTGACACTGGTGTTATTCACTGTTTGGCAAGTATAGTCAATCTCTATTATCAGCTTATCTTGGTAGGACATCTTTAATCTGATTATACATGAATCTAGAACACACCAAAATCTCCTTGTATGTATCTGAAGGACTCAAATCACAAGTTAATTCTCCACTTCCATTTGCTACCTTCTTTCTCTCCCCATCTTCACCTTACTACTTTTCAGTGGCTACAACCTCTCATCTCCATAGGAGGGTCAGGTTCCTGCTATTCAAACCAAAATAAGTTAACTTAAATCACCTCTGAACATAGGATCAGAGTCTTTATTTAAAGAGAATGGTTCACATCTTTGTTTCAAAAATGTGGACCATTCTGCCTGCTACACACGATGCAGTAATTCATTAGAACGTTGTAGTTAAACCACGCTCACGTGTATGCCTTCACCCTAGCTGTGCAAATTAATATAATCATCAAGAACTTGGATTTTCAAATGTCTGTTCCAGGACAGCTGACAGAAGGTATAGAATCATATAGGATAGAAAAGACCACTGGGTCTGCCTATTAACAGAACTTTACCGAACACCCCCCCCCCTCCGCGC